>VZSZ01009857.1:0-45388 GCA_013398815.1 Ibidorhyncha struthersii
TCAGCAGCCCCACCCCCAAGCTGCCGGCTTTGTCTCCAACAGGAGGGCGAGCCAGTCGCCTAGCAGAGGCGATGAGATCAACAAGTTGATCAGATCCTTTGATTGGTGATAAGGCATTTAGGCAAGAGTGACCAAGTGCATGACAGGGATTATTTTGCTGATAATTCTGTAGAAGGGAATCTGGGGTCACACAGGATCACACACTCAACGAGAGTCAACAAACATTCTACTGCTATGAAAAAGGCAATCAGATTGGGAACAACAATGGAAAGGTAGCTTGCAAGACACGTGAAATCAATCTTCCATTCTGTCTGGCACTGGTGACATACCAGGTGCTTACCAGGTGCAATTTTAGGAACCCAGCTTTGAGAAAGATACAGCTCAGAGAGTTACAGAAAACATGGATTCAGAAAAAGAAAAAGACGGAGGAGGAATACATGAACAAAGGGAAAAGAAATATTCTTCATGTTCCTGTTGGACAGGATGAGCTTTATTGAATTTAAACTGTAACAAGAAAGACTCAAGTTAGACATTAGGAAAAATCTTTCAAACTATAATTACAGAAAAGCATCATAATAATTCACCTGAAGAGGTCAGAGATCTTTAAGAGCAGGTTAGAAAAATGTTTGATAGGAATGACGCAAGCACAGCAGATTCTGCCTTTGGCAGAAAATTAAACGACCTCTTGAGATACCGTCAAGTCCTATCATTCTAAGATTTATATGGCACCTAGAAAGTGAATAGAAAGTTTTCAAGATCACCTTAGACAAAGTAATTTGTAAGAAACTGTGTGGACACAGAATCTTTGATAATAAATTAAAAAAAGGCAGAAAATCCAATAGAAATGTAAGGGCATCAACAATTTCTTGATCGTGCTTTCTGTGCCGATAACATGAGTGACACTGTGATACTGTAACAGACTTTGCAGGAGAAATACGAGATTAACATGTGAAATGCAAAATTAGTTAAACAGTCACAAAAAGTGAGGTATCTTGGAAGCAATGCTTACTAGAATTGCTACCCCCAACTACAGCCCTTACACCATATGAAAAAGTCAGACTTTTTTGGTAAATCGTATTTTGTTGACACTTCAAAAATCAAGTTACAAGATTGAAGCAGACTTTGAACTCTGTCTTGTAGAGAAGGAGAAAAAGAGAGAGAGAAAGGAAGTGAACACAGCTGAAATAATCTGGTTTAAGGGAAGACAGACCGAAAACAAGGGAAAAATCAAATGCACATACTTGGGCACAGCCACTGTACAGAAAATGTGGTTCTCTGTTTTGCATTGCAAGAGTGAATTGTTTTACAATTCTCTCTTGAGATAAAAGTTCCACGGGGAGTTGTGGAGAATGTAGTCTAATTTATTTTAATGGTCAGAGCAGTCAATTAAGTGCCTACACTTACAAGAGAAGGACTTTTTATGTCTGGTCATTTTCTTAATAAAGATTTCTCTAAACATTGGACGACTGCATTTGGGAAATGTGAGTAGCCATTATTCTCTTAATGACCAGGAAGTTCAATATGGGTATTGTTATCATACGTCCTTCAAAATGAGAGTCTTTCTTTTAGGATCTCATGATTTTTACAAAATCCCAGTATTTTGTCCCACATTTTGTAAACAAGATAATCTAAATATATTCTTCTTAAGTAACTGCTAGCTACAGACTGTTGAAACAGGAAACCATGTTTCTGAAAAGGTAAAAAAAACCCAAATGCAAATGTTAGTGTCCATCCAAAATGCCTGGAATTGATCCATTTTTAAAGATTTGTTCCTGTTTTTCTCCCAGTTTTAATTGAAAGAGATCTTTGAGAACGGCAATGCCTTTTAAATGGTGTTCAATACAATATTGAAGGAAATACAAAAAGTATAGCATCTTTTGAGAAAATAATGAAAAATAGGACTGTGGAGAATTTGATATTGAATTTGTAAAACAGAGGAAGAGCTACAAGTGTATGTTGAGCTTTAAGGACCAGATACTTAAAGATTATTTTCATATCAATAAGATGCTGCCACTGATATTGACAGGCAGTTGACCTATCACCTACAACAGCAACTGTGCAGATTCACCCAAATAAAACCAGAGGCTCCTTACAGCATATCTTTTGCAGGTGTATGAGCTGCAGGATTTAAAGTAGGAGATCAAAAAACCCTGCGAGCCCTCGATGGCAACAGACTTCACCGCCATTAAACAACTAAGAGCAGCTTTCAGCTGGCAGAAATCACATCTAGTCAAAACTATTTTTAGAAATTCCCAATATTCCTGATTGAGCATTTACAATTTACAGACTCCCTTTTGCGCATTTTCAAGACTACTCAGTTGCTTTCTGAACACTTCCTTCCATTAGCTCCTGAATCGTGTTACTGTACTGCTGTAAGAGGAATTGGTGCTTTAGTACAGTAGAGCAGATCCTTCTGCCTCACCAGCCTCAGAAAACAGATGCTGACAGGTAGGGAATACGTAGGTGTTACAAGGAACTTTGCCCCTCATCCTCTTTCCTATGCCACTTGCTCTCCCACTTTTTTTGGTGATGCCTTGTTGTATCATTTCATATTCTTCCTCCCCCCCGTAGCTCACAGCGTAAGGTGCGCATCTGTCTTTGATGTTCCCCCTGCTCTTTTTTTTTCCTGCTGTTCCTATTAATGTACCCACTATTTGTATCTATTTCGTCTGCATCTTCAGTGTGACTAAAATTAGTAGATGAATACATAAGTAAATATTAGTGAAAAATAGATTAGAATTAGCAAGATATGTTTCAGCTCTCTTATTATCTGCATTTGCATTTCTTCATAAAACTACCCTGCTTTTGCCTTTCTGTAGATTATGTATTGACCAACCCCTTAGTGCGTTATGATGCCAGTATAATACAACATGTTACATAGAAAAATAGAAACCAAATGCAAGATTTAACTAGGATTAACATATTACTGTCAAAGCGATCACAACTGCAAAAGTAAAAAAATTAAGACTAACCTATAAATACTTTTTCATGCATTTAAACTAATGATAAAACCAAATACCTTTTAAGTTAGATGATCATTTGCAATTTGGATATCTACCTCGTTCAGAGAACAGACCATTTTATCTTTCTCAAGCATTTATTATCTCTCCCCTGATTCAAAATGGTTGGAAAAGACAACTTGTGCCTGAACAATTTACAATTGTCATAAGTTACAAGGAAATGAAACTAAAGCAATTGGAGGCAATTACTGCAATGCTAGGTGGTCTACCTATAATTAAAAACTCATCTTAATAGTAACGCAGATGTGACTCTGTACAACAGATTCTCACTATGTTTCTCTTCTGTATGAGTCTTAAAAACAGTCCCCCTTATAATGAAAACAGAAACATGCGGGAACTCACTGACTTAGGCTACAGAATTGAATATTCTTGTTTGCTAAATGTTGAACAAAACTTCCCATTGCACACCTCCTTGGACTCTACTGCAGAATACATTGCTCCAATGACAGGGCTGTAGTTCAGTCAAATTAAAGAGATGTATAGCTTTTTTTGTGTGTGTGTGTGTGGGGAAGTGTGACAGCTCACGTTAAATCTAAATCTCAAACTACCTATCCAAATGCTTTGGGTCAGTATGGAAAAAGCTGTGAGGTCTACATTTTTTTTTTTTAGTATTGTGTCAAGTCCAAATAACTTGGTAATTTTCAGTTGACATAAATAGATAAATGTGGATTATTTCACTAAAATATATAATATGGAAAAGCTACTTACTTCTGCAAGATAGCAGTCCAACAGTTTTAAAAATACTTCAAAAATATAACACAATTAAGATAACTAAAAATAAAGAATAATTCTTTCTCATTTCATGAAAATATTCTTCTTATATACACTAAATAGTAACCAATGTAGGAGCAATAATAATTTTAAAACTAAACATGCCTATTACAAATGCACTCAGCTTCCGTAAAAGAAAAATTACTCTTTGGAAAATGGATTTTACTCATTAGTGAAATTTCACTCATTAAAATTTACACTGCAAAGCAATGATAAATCAGCAAGTTGATTTTTCTTAATGAGACATTTAACTGAACTAAAATATTGCAAAGCAACATTATTATATACTGCACCATCAAAGTGGGAAGGAATTTGATTTTTTTAAACATAATATAATTATTCTTTTTTTTTTTTATTTCAGCATTTCTTATATGCAACATTATTCAACTATATTAACAGTAATCTAATTAATTTTTAATTGGTCAGATTCTGGGTTGTCGTACAATTTTAACTCCCTGAAGTCAATGGGATGCTCAGGGTACTACTATGCAGAAATGAATTTGTTGCATATTTGGTCATAATTATTATAGTTGTTTACATGCAACTGTACTACTAATAAATAAAAATATAGAAAGATGACTCCTTCCATTGCCAATTAAATATGTTCATGCAAAATTTAAATTTTTTAATGAAAAAGTTAACAGAACAGAAATTCATGGTAGTAATTTTGTCAAGTATCTTGAACATTGCTGAAAAATGTGTTTTATTCCATATGCACAAAGGAAACAAGAACAGCGACTAGTTATGGTAGCACTGATGATGCATTTCCTATTCATAAATCAGGCAAAATCTTGCCTTAAGGACCTTATTCTGTGGTCTCACTTTTGTAGCTTACTCTGTGCTGGCAGACGAACTCGAAATGTCAAAGAAATTAAAGGTAGAAAAGAAAGACAGATAACCAAAGAGTATTTACATAAGACCACATTCTTTAACAAAAGCCAATTATTGTATCAAATAAGGTATAAAAGGGAGTATTCTCAAAGATCTGAAAGGGGACCGGGCTGCATTCAGGCACACAAAGAGCGAGGGAAGAACAGTGAAAGCTAAGGGGAAACAGGGAAAGTAGCTCACCAAATGGAAGAAAGATTTGCGAAAGAGAGTTTTTGTTTCACTCTGGACTGAAAATCATAAAGGAAAATAGATTCTAATAGTGGTAGCGAATGAGGAAAGGAGTGAGGAGAAAGCCTTGGGAAGGACAGTACATTAAAGATTATTTAGGCAACTTAAATGTATTAAAAATAGCAGACCTGATAAACTCAGCCTATTTGGGCTAAAAAGGATCAGTATCAGCAGTATCCAAATGTGTAGCAGTTACATGAAGTATCACAAGAGTAAATGCTAAATGAAGGTACGTATAGCTCGGAAAAAAAAGAAAAAACAACTTAGGAATAGTAGTTTTGCTTCCAGTGACTTGGAAATTGCTGAAATAATTGAACTTTTTTAAGATTAACCCAGACAAAAATGAAAATATTAAGTGTCATTGGTTTATAACATATAGATCGTGCAAAACGAACTCAATTTCTTTCTCAGGAAAGTTTTTAGAACAGTAAACTTAGAAAGGCTTAGAGCTCAACTTTGGTGATGCAGGTAAGACAATCTTCATCATGCAATTGTGTAAGATCAAAATCAGAATCACCTGGCGTACTGATGTCATGTCATATACCTGCTACAGAAACATGCTTGTAAAAAAGCATGATCTGAACACATATTGGGCGAAAATACACACAGATTGGTGATTAAACTTTTGGTTTCCATCTAAAAAATTCCAAAGTTCATGAAGCTGCTGTTGCCCAGCTCTGTGCCCACTAGCAGAAATTAACTCTTTGCTGGCAGACTGTTCGGTTCCTTCCAAGCAAAAGGTGTGCACACTACACTGGCTAAATTCCTGTATGATTCCAAAGCTTCTCCAAAGGAAATAAAGACCAATGCTGAGGAAAGGGCTGAAGAGAAACAAAGGAACTTCTATAAGTAAGCACACTCCTGTCACAATCATAACTGACAGATATATGGATCATTTCACTCGTACGTTTTCTCCCACTAACTCATATCCAAAAGGATTTGGGTCAAAATGCTGGTTGGATCCTACAACCAACTATTTTTGTAAAATGTACAGTATAGGTGCTACCTTTTTACTATGTAACATACTCTTTTGAGCATTTTTTTAAATCTCTAAAATGACAATTAATTAAGCTTGGGCAACGTGAAGAAGCTTAGGCACCTCAAGTGGGAAGATGACAGTTGAAATTTGTGCATTTTAGTACAAAACTAGAACAGTTAAAATGTCCTCAGAGATGCTGCGCATACACAAAAGTGCCCAAAATCAATGCAAATCTCTGGTGTGCATTTATTTATACATACCTAGAACAGACTCCCTCTTGAAGACCTCAGTACTTAATTTGTGACCTATCCCGACTAACTGCAGAAATTAGGACCAGTGGACTGGTCACAACAGACAATATGAAAAAATCTGATGGTCACTCTTAAGGTGTGTTACAAAGGGGATAAACAGTGCTTCCACCTGTCCACTCCCGCACTCCTTCCTCACATCATCTACAGACAGCCTAGTGTACTCACCAGGATGTGATAATCCTGATGTTTACTTTAGAGCCTAAAAGTTAAATCTCAGATCTGCTTTTCCCTCACCCTGCCCCTGCCATCAAAGCTATCTACAGGGTGGGGAGTGGAATGATGGATGGGGCCAGAAAGTGAAGACAGACACAGGAAGAAACACGATGCTGTAGGTTAGGAGTTAGCATTGACTTCTGCAAAAAAGGAAGGAACAAGAACCCAAAATTCATTGTAGGTTCCTAAGTCATTGGTTGTACCTAGTACCGTTCACTGTGTCACTGAGTCCAGTTACTGATAAACAGATATTAAATGCACTGCATCCATCAGTAAGAAACCGTGGTAAGCTTTTAATTGACTACTAGCATCAAATAGCAATGTAAGTTATTTTTACTTATTTCTTTCAACTTTCACCATCTTGATTTTGACAGAACAACGCCCAAGTTCCACAGTTAAATCACAAAAGTTCAATTATAGTCAAAAGATAGGCCATGGAAAGTCAGTATGTGGACTAAGCCATACTCAGCGCAGGGGCAAGTCTCTACTATAAAGAAAGCAGCATTGCATTTTGGAATAATATGCATATTTAGAAGTTACATGCTTCGGAAAAGTGAGAAAGCGCCTAAGGTGGCATGACAACACAAATCCACACTGAGCAAAATGTGCCCTCTACAGGACTAGAGAAGTCCTCTCTGGATAATGTTACCTTCTCCCTCATGAATCACCAAGGAATATTTCTACAGACAAACTAGGCAACCTCAGTCGAGAAAAGAAGACAAAACAGTGAAAAAAAGCAAGGAGAGCTTGTGTGGTCTACACACTCTTAGCAGTGTTTCCAGTCCTTAGTCTGGAACGCCTAATTTTTCCTAGCAGTCAGTAGTGCAATCTAGTGCAAATATACATACCTTTCTGTTCTTTCCATGTTTCCTCAGCAAGACTCCTAAAAATATTTATATATCAGTAAATTTAATGTTTAACTTAATATGTAGTCTGCTGTGCATCAAATGTTATCCCTACTTACTTAACAGGGAGGAAAACAGCTGAATACTATTTGAATACTATTAGCTAAATTTATGTGAAAAACTGTTTCAGGTTGAATTTTGATTTGATGAGATATTCTTAGAGGGATTTTTATTCCTTAAATTGTGACATTAGGTGAACTGAATCTACAGAGTCAAATCTGTCAATTTTAATGTACTGAGAGGCACTTAATTCTGGTCCCTCTGCTTTCCTTTTCACTAGTCACACATCTATTCAAAGTTAGGATGATAGAGGTGGTCCTGCTGTAGCTTCTATTACTTTCTGGCTAAAACCATTTTTTTTTATCAGCTGTTATGGATTCTAGGAAAAAGCTGAGTTGGGATCTTCTGAGTGGCTGAAGCAAAAGCAGTTCTGCGGCAGGAATTTAAATGAAAACAGTAGAAGACTGGCAAAAGCTTTATATGGTGACCTTTTTGGTAGTAAAGCCAGATCTCAAGAAAAGGTGGGGTGTCAGAATTTTGATGCTACCAAAACCTCAGGCTTTGTTCAGTAGCAGAAAAGGAAAAAAAAAAAAAGATATTTACAAATGAGCATAGCTTACTGACCACCAGTGGATTCTTTTGAAACATGTTTTATCCTTTTCTGTGTCAATCATACTTTTACATGCTGCTATTTTTGTGTCTTTGCAATGGAAATATTTTGACGCTTATTGTATATAAACAACTAACTCCAGGTACATCAAAATATAACGATCCAGTAACTAGGAAATGAAAATAGGAGGTACAGAGATGTGGGAAGGAATTAGATTGCATTTATGTAGAGGAAAGCTCAAATGGTTCAGTGAAACCAAGTAAACTTCATTTTACATCACCACGTTTTATAATCTTTTCCTGTTTTGTTAGTCTCCAGTTGTGGCAACGCACAGGGTAACAGACACCTCCAGCTGTTTCTTTTGCAGCAAATTATAATTTAAAGCGAGTATGAAGCATTCCTCCATACCAATTAATGCAGCACAGAAAACCTTAAGAAGCCTTCGTTTCCCTTCTGAGGCTGTTCTTGCTCTTTCTCTGCACTTCCCGGTGTATGAACTCTGTGACACCGAATCTTGCAGTTGAAATACAGCCCTGGAGTGAGCGTCCTTCTTCACCCCTCTCCTTGGCCCCTTCCTTCTTCCAAGGTTTTTTGTACGGCTACCTCATAATGGGTAATACATGTTCAAACCCCCATTCAGTCAGTTTCAGCGACAAAAAATACCACCAACCACTGCAAGGGTTTGTTTTTACTTTTGGAAAATGTAAATGCGATCATTAGCTTTGTATATAAAATAAACCAGGGGAGACTGGGGAAGAAGGAAACATCACTGTCCTGCTGTTTGCCAGAGTGCGTAATAAATGCTATGATTCCTTTTCTTATGCTTCCACGTAATGAGAAAAGACGAAAGATTAGAATCCTTGGAGGACTGTTTGTTGGGTTTTCCCCTCTTACCTGGAATAAGAAATTGCCCGTTTACTACCCAAAGCCTAAAAAGCAGACCTTACGAAATAACCAACGTGAAGTCTAAACGGAGGCCACAAGGCAAGCTTGTGATTGATCTTGCTTGCGTTGGGAGACAGGTCCCTTGGTGCTTTCAGCTTATTGCTGAAACAATATAAACAAAACTTCCCACGTCAGTACTCATTCCATCACTGTACAGTCATGAATACGTGTTTCCTGCTTTATTTCAGGCTGGGATCTGAATGAAACTGATACAAATCAAATTGCAAGAGTTTTCTTATAGTGTTCTCTAGCAAAGAGAAGTATACCTGGAGAGGCTGGAAGAGTGGGCAAACAGGAACCTCATGAAGTTCAACAAGGACAAGTGTAAGGTCTTGCACCTGGGAAAACATCATCCAGGAGTGCAGCACAGGCTGGGATCTACCCGGCTGGGGAGCAGGTCTGTGGAAAGGGTCCTGGGGGTCCTGGTGGACAACAAGCTCAATGGGAGCGAACAGTGTGCTGCTGCGGCAAAGAAAGCCAACAGGGCGGTGGGTTGCATCTGCAAGGTCACCACCAGCAGAGACAAAGAAGTCATTACCCCACTCTGCTCAGAGCTGGTCAGGCCACACCTGGAATCCTGTGTTCAGTTTTGGTCCCCTCTATACAAGAGAGATGTGGACAGGCTGGAGAGGGTCCAGAGAAGAGCCACCAAGATGATCCAAGGACTGGGAAGATGCTGTATGAGAAAAGGCTGGGGTTGTTCAGCCCTGAGAAAAGAAGACTCAGCGGAGACCTTATCATAGAATCATAGAATCATAGAATTGTCTAAGTTGGAAGAGACCCTTGGGATCATCAAGTCCAACCATCTACCCTACTCTACAAAGTTCTCCCCTACACCATATCTGCCAACTCCACATCTAAACGTCTCTTAAACACATCCAGGGATGGTGACTCAACCACCTCCCTGGGCAGTCTATTCCAATGCCCAACCGCCCTTTCTGTGAAAAATTCTTTCCTAATGTTCAGTCTAAACCTACCCTGTTGGAGCTTGAAGCCATTCCCTCTTGTTCTGTCATTAATTACCTGTGAGAAGAGACCAGCACCAACCTCTCTACAGTGTCCTTTCAAATAGTTGTAGAGAGTGATGAGGTCTCCCCTCAGCCTTCTCTTCCTCGAACTAAACTTATCACCATATTCCCGTATTTCAAGGGTGGCTACAAAGAAGATGGAGACTCCCTTTCTACAAGGAGTCACATGGAAAAGAGGAGGGGTAATGGGTACAAATTACTCCAGGGGAGATTCCGACTGGACACAAGAGGACAATTTTTTACACTAAGAACAATCAGGCCTTGGAATAATCTCCCCAGGGAAGTGGTGGATTCTCCAACATTGGACACTTCTAAGATCCATTTGGACAGGGTGCTGGGCTATCTTGGCTAGACCAGGCTTTTGCCAAGAAAGGTTGGACCAGATGATCCTTGAGGTCCCTCCCAACCTGGGATTCTATGGTTCTACGATACACAATGTATTGCAGTAGAGAGAAAGAACAGGAGTCTTCAAATACCAGGTTTTTGAAGCAGAACAGGTGTATTACTAAAGTCAAAGAGGCACAGCAAACGTGTGCTTCTGTGATTCAGAAATAAAACATAAAAGAAGTACTCCACAGACAGGAAAATAAAATTTTCCTGAAATGAAAATCCGTTATCTTAGGCCCCGATCCTGACTGAAATCGCCAGGAGATAATTCCACTGACAGCAAAGAAGCTAGCAAACTAGTGCAAAATTGGGTATTGTACATACATTACCTTGAGTGTAATGTTATTAAATTGCATATGAACTCTTGCTAATACGTTTCCTCTTACTATTATGTTTTTAGCCCTACAAACAACAACTGTTTAAAACAACACAGTCAAAATAACTTCTTGATTACTGTTTTGGAGCAACTTTCACATGGCTTATCAGACTAGAATAAAACTCCTAGAATAAACAACTTTTATAAATGTCATTGAAATGTCTTAGATAAGTATAGTGATACTGTAGACTTCAGTGATTTCAAAAGGATCCAGTCATTCACAGGCCATCTTCTCACTACGACATGATGCATGGCATTTCTGAAGCGGCAGAAAAAAAGGAAAGTATTGCCTGAGGAAGTAAAACTGAGTCACTTTTCACACAGGTATGCTATTTCATGACTGTCAGGTGGAAACTCTTCAGGATTAATGCTTTATAATTCTCATACGGCTGATGCTTTAGAACTTCAAAGTGTAGTAGAACATTTCAAATTTTCTTCAGCCCATGAGGAAAAACCTTTTCATTGAAAGTTGCTGTCAACTGAAATCTTGAATTTAATACCATACAACTGCTACACATTTTATGAAGATTAAAATTATGCACAACGTGTCCAGTTGTCCCGGTAATGTGAGTTGGTTTCGGTATAAAAAATGCCTTGTCTTAGTGCTGAAAATTACACAGAGTTATTCCTCATGTCTTTCAGTGTTTCATTATAAAACTTCTCTAAACTATTCTTAGTTTGAAAACAGGATTTACTTATGTGTAATTAAAGTCGTCTTTCACCAATAAACAGAAATATATCGTTGATTGAAAAGTAATCAGTGGGTATTATGAAGGAAATCACATGAAAATCAATATATGGTTCCTGAGGAAGAGACTTAAGCAGTTTAAATTTGAATTCTAATAGTGGCAAGTCATGAATATAGAATTTGCCTCTGTAAAAAATAATCTGTTTGCTATAAAACCATCCCTAGTTATCTAATACTTCAAGATACAGTGTATTAGCACCCTCTCCGAATGTGTGTGAAGCTGGCCCCCTTTGGCAACTAAAAGAGCTCTTTGAACCATAGAACAGATGTAATGAAAATTGGTTCCATTAAATGCAGCTGGCAAATTACAAACTGAAAAATTAATGCACCATACCAAGACTCTGGGGGCTCGGATGAATCAAGGTGTGGTTGCCAGATGCTAACAGTTCTTTTTGCTCCCCTTTTGATTGAAAATAAAAAGTACAGTAGCTTATAAATGTGCGCTAAGCCAGGAGCTCTAACTGTAATTACAACAAAAATACTAAAAGTAAGCCAACAAAAACAGTAAGATCGAAAGTAACCTCCACTGCTACACTCTAAATGCGCACATAACACGAAGAATGCTAAGGACGTACCACCTTACATGGGCTAATTAACGGAAGGAAGACTGATGAAGGGCTAGTAAATTCAAACACACCACTTCTAGCTCACAATTTTCCCTAAGCTGTAGATGTCTGGAAGCTGAGGAAAGCAGTTCCGTTCTTTTACACTTTTTCTAACTATCCATGGCTGAGCACAATTAGAACAAGACGCTTGCCCGGTGGGTTCCATGAAAAGATTATCTCGTCTCTGTTCAAAACCTGAATGAGCATAAAGGAAAGGGTGAGAATTGTCAATTGCTGCTGCTTTTCCAAAACACTGAAAAGAAACATAGAAATACATATTATAATATATATATTTTATATNACACCCTGAGACGCCAGCAGGTAGTAACAGAGGGGACGAGAGAAAGAAAAAATAACATAAGGTACATACGTGTCATACACATACGGCCGTATAAAGTCTACAGAATTGGTTCTGTCATAACCTGAAGCATCTGTCAAGCTACAAGCAGTGACATTTCCTGATGTTTCTAGCCTGCTCCCAGATTACTGGTGAATTTCAAGGCTTTTTTTTTTTTTTTTTTTCGAAGTGGGGTCTAAATATTTTTAAATGGTACCTTATTGCAGTTAGCACATCTGGATGTCCGTGTTTGTCAGACACTGCATTGTTGTATGAGCATGATCAGGCATAAAAATGCCTCCAAAATTAGAGGATAGTAAAAATGAAGGCTGACAGAATCAAGTTGCTCGGTGACTTTCAAAAGTTAGTACATGAAAGCCTGTGGGTAACAACAACGAAGTTAGGTGTGATCAGACTGAAACCCCCCTCACCCAGAAGAGCACTGAGAGCTCACAGTTAGTGGACTTCTGCAGTCCACTTGATTTCCCTGATTTCTTGGTGAGTTGTGTTCTACAGTGTGTCTGTGAACACAACTACTTATTTGCTAGGGTGCCTAAACTGGTATTTCTGTTTCAATGCATTTTCACTCTATCATAAGCTCTGCGATTGGTTTGCTTGTTGGTTTTTGTCTTTTCAAATGCTGGCAAATAGCATGCTGCGTCTCATACAACTTAGATACCGTATCTGCCACATTTCCTGGGAATAACCGGCTAGCCTCAGTCAAGAGTACGGCAAAGCAGATACTTTGTAAACCATCCAGCTGTATCTTTTTTGGTTTTTTTTTCATTCCTTTTCTTGACATTCCTAACACATTTATTTATGTTTGTTATAACACTGATTTTATTACTTGGAATTCACATTTTTTTAGGCTGCCTCATGTCCTTCTTCCAGAGGTCCCAAAGCCTTTCAAACACTGACACATGTCTTCTGTTGCCAAAGGCCACCTGGCCAAACAGTCTGAATTCTCTGCCTTGCTAAATGGTGAAGCTAGTGTCTTTAAACGATGGACTTTTGGAATATAATACATCATAATATTCTAACCATTTTCACCCAGAGGCCATTATATCCAGTTTCAGTCATGATGAATTAAAGTATTAATCACAATCAGATACTTCATCAGACACATTTGCTGATGTACAGATAGGTAAGAAATACATGGGTCAGTAGATGGAGACACTTGAAAGCTACACACAGAGCCAGCTTAGTGTGGAGTTTAACCTCTTGTTAAGTCAGATGATCCGATGAAGTACAACCAGTGAAACTAGTTTGGCAAACTAACTTTTGTATCTTCAAAAGCAGACTATGAAGACTACTTTCTGAATGAACTAGAAGTGACCGTGTGCTTTAGCAGGGGAAAAGAGAAACGAGCAAAGTGAATTCAAGCTGATTGTAATCTTGAAGGATTCCTTGAGTGGTTACACTCGAAGAAAGAGAGCCCCTAACCTCTCAGGTCTGTAACCTGAGATAAAAAGTGTCCCCTGAGACTAAATCCCTGGCAACTGAATCAGGAAAGCATATGCAGTAAGTTTCTCCCCAAACAGGAGGACAGAGGTCTCTCAGATTTACTCTTCATGCCACTAGATTCATTGCAGTTTCCTTTCTTTATCTGTTTTTCACAAACATTTTAATTGCATCATCCATTTGGATCACTGTAAATTACTACATGACCTGCTTTGACTGAAAATTAATTTGAAGATAATGGCACTTATCCAAGGGTATGATAAACCCAACCCCCAAAGTTACAGCACCGTTTAACAATAGCCCGACTCCCAAATATTTATGCCAAGTTATTCACGGGACATGGAAACAGCATAAAGCGGTTTGTGATACGTGCTCAAGGCAGGATGTACCCAAGAGTATTGAGTAAAGTGTATTCATTCATGTAAATGAATTAAACCTGAGTAAAGGTGAGAACTCCAACAGACGGTGCCAACCTTGCCCTTAGCGCTTTACGCTGACTACCAAGATCGCAGAATCCCAGGATGGCTGAGGTTGGAAGGGATCTCTGGAGGTATCTTGTCCAACACCCCTGCTCAGGCAGGGTCAATCATAGAGCGAAAACAGGGCATGACAGCCTAGTGCACACAGAGACCATGGAGATCATTGACATAAACTGTGGTTTGAGAAGGGGGATGCACAATACAGAATGCGGTTTATAAATAGTATGGAAATACTGTTTTAGCAAACAAGGTCAAAAGAACAGCTTCTATTATATGACAATCTAGGTTGTATTAAGTAATGAAACCCAAACTGCATTCTCTGCCTTTTATTCAGTCCGATGGGGTTGATAACAGAGAATATGTAGTAAATGAAATTTCCTGAAAGTGGTCCCTGGAGCTTCTTAGTTGGAAAAGGTAAGGAAATTAAAATTTACTTAATTAATTAAAAGGGAATGAGAGTTCAAAAGTGCCCAAGACAAAGGTGCCGCCTTTGTTGGAAAGCATGAGCTCACTTTAGATTTGCAGCGTAGCAGTGCAAACGTTTCAGACTTCTACAGCAAATCCAGCAAAACAATAATTTCCATTCATACTGCTTGTTAAAAAATGTGTGAATCTAAAGAAAAAAATCTATGAATCTAAAGAAAGCTATGAATCTAACCTGTTATTATACGTCAATATTTGCATTCTTTGTTTCATAAGGGATAGAAAGAAATCATTCTGTTGAGTCCTCTTAACATCTGCCACTAACTGACTGCAAAAAACTATGAAATTTCCACATAGTGGCTCTGATGTTTCTAGAGTCTGGCCTGATTCCTTCTTCCAAAACTGCTCAAAATTAACTTCATTAGTAACAATGAAAAGTTTAAACAGATAAAAGTCTTCTAAAGGAATGCAAGTATATTTGAGTGTTTTCCCAACAGTCTGTAATAATGTATAGCTCTCTCAGTCCTCATATTTTTAAAAATGTTATCCGGATAATTAACTAGCTTCTTCATAATTTGCTAAAAGTATGAAAATCATAAAGCCATTAAGTATACTTAGAAAAATCCAGCCCATAGCAGATCCTCCTTCCTAAGTGAGAATACTGTGGAGAGTGGATTCAACAATTCTTGTATAAAAAAACCCCTTACATACGATTAAAATGTTTTCTGCAAGAAAACAAATTTATATTAACCAGTAAGCTTATATATGCTTTGACTGGATGGCAATTAAAAGTTATGTTCCAGCAGGCAGAAGAATACAAGACAGCGTGCTAGAAACCACACATAATTGCTCTAGAAAAGCTTAGATAGCGGGGACAGAAAAACAAAACAGAAGAAAACAAAGTAAGAAAGTAACTACTGCTTTTAGAAACAGAACATTTATTCTTTGGTTTGGAAGACACAGCATCCCTTCTCAGCTGTTTCAGCCACTAATTAATTTGGAGCAAGAATTTTATCATTAATACTGATAAAATTTTCTAAGAAAATGTGATAGCGAAAGGGAACAAAGTAGACGCTTTTTGGTAGTTCTATATATGGTCTATAAATCAGCAGCTCCTTCTCACAATTCAAGACCATAGTAAGTACCGAATTCTAAAACACACCCACTGTCAGTAAATCTGTACAGATTTTTGAGTAACTGACACTGACATTCTCTGTACAGAATCACTAGGCCTACTGATAACTGGTTTATGTGGAATTAATCATCTTGCAATAAAATTTTCTAGAACCAGGGATTACTTACAGGTAATGTAAGCAAGTATGCTGAATTTTTAGGAGTTTCTTTCCTATACTGATATTCTTTAATGCCATTAATATAGATTTATGTGTGCAAAATCTGAAGGGATAATGGAATAGACTCAAGGTAGTTTGGCAACTGCTATACCACACCAAAAATAAGTTATAAAGGAAAAGTCCAACTTCATTTTCTTTCTTCCTATCAAATCCAATCAACCTCATAATTCCACTCTTCATTTTCATGTTAACCTCTGAACTTCAATACTGGGGAATAAGCTACAGAGAAAGAAAGGTAAAGCAAAGTAATAAGAACAGTACTGTTCAATAAGTAGTGATTAGATATTATGTGAGGCAATAAATATTGCCTTCAAGGCCACAACTGACATTTCTTAAAGGATTTGTCTTCACAGAATGAATTATGAAATTCACCAAAACCAAAAGAAAAAGATTAATAAATTAGAAATTGCTGTGATTTGCACTAGATCATCTTTTGCCATTAACTATTTGTACTAGGTCATCTTTCTGCCATTAACTAGGAGAACTAGGAGTTATTGTGGAGCTCAAGCAGAAGACAGGAACCAATCTGCCTGCGTGTTGGCAATTTCAGTGCAGGTACAGTGCAAGACCAAATTCTGGAAACAAAATTGAAGTCTACTCCTTGGGCAGATAGAGAAGGCAGATTTTTTTTCTCTCAAGCTACGGATCATATGCAGAGCTGCTTTACACGTGTCTCAGCAGACAAAAGGCAGCTCTTCTCTTAAGGGGGCAGTGGGAATACAGGCATGGCAATGGATGATGTGCTTTCTTTGTAGCCAATCCCTTGACTTTACTCCTATTCAAATTCTGAGTAAAAGTGCTCATACAGCTGTAGAAGGTTGGACAGATTTACAGTTAGCAGCTTTATTTTGCATTGCTCCATTTCCTTTCTCTCAATCCAAAAACCATTTTGAGAAGCCGAATTTTTCTAGTAAGGTTAAAGAACTCAAATGACATAAATAAAAATTAACAGATGAATGTATTACTATGATCTTTCTTCACTTCAGATAATCCCTATGCGCTAAATCAGAGCAGATTACTGAAAATGATGGTGGCCCATCAATCCCCGTTGGCACTTTGCTTCAGACAGTGACCTCTAACGTGTGTCTCCTAAGAGGACAGAAAGGCCCACCATGTACCTAGACTGCTGTACCGTGAGGGGAGGAGGAGGACAGAATTCCTCCTCAGTCTTTAGCGGCAATTATTTCATACTCTGAAGCAGGATGATCAATAGATCCCTCATAACTTAGGCAAAAACAATCTCCCATCTTACGCAAATCTAAATATTTATTTTTAATTTCTGCCGACCTACTTCTGCTTCAACCTCATGGAGGCGGACAGAAGCCTATTATACCATGCTTAGCACTAAAATTTCCCTCAGATATTTAACTTATCAGTGTTTTCTTCTTTTGTGTATTACACGTCAATTAGACAAATTATTCAAAGTATTCAGATTCTAATGAGGTGTCCATTATTTTTACACTTTCTATAATTGTTCTGGTATTGGTAAACAGCAGTATATTTTTTCTGATTATATAATTTGGGGGGAAAAGGCCACAAAGTGACTAGAAAAGACAATTTAGAATTTAGGTTGCAAACAATAAGAACAAATACAAAAAAATCTAAACTTTTTTCTTTTTTTTTTAAAGTTGTATATTTTCTAATGGAAACACCTGTATTTTTGGAAAGGTTTTTTGAAAAGAGTGAAAAAAAATCCCTATTTTGATGCTTTAGCCCCACAATTAACTTTAAGAAACATGGATCTTATAATCAGTCTCTGGTTTTTATTCTATACAGTTTTAACTCTGGCACCTTTTTACTTATTTCTGGTAATTATTCTACTTTTTAGAATGGCACACCAGTTCCTAACATATATTTGCACAGTATGTGCAAGCAGAAACTCTACTTATAAACTGTTCATATGTAGAATCTAAAAGTATTGCATTTACCTTCCACCTGTTGTACAAAATTCCTCGTTACGTATGATTTTTTTTGCACTCCCCTCCCCCAGTAATGAAAAATATCTAACGCACAAGCCTTAGCTATTTAAAAACACAAAGAAAACTAAAAAAAAAACCCCAATTTAGGAGTCAGTTAATATCAAAGCTATTTATAAAGGAACACTTATATAAACAGCCAAACTGCCCACTTGACAGGTGTGTGTGTATGTCATAGTTCTGTATGATACAGGAGCACCTTAAGAGTTCTCTGTTTTTCAATATATGCATGTACACAAATAAAAATTTATCTCTTGCATTAACGTGCAGTGCGTGTGAATTAAAGACTATTTATACTATAGTTAAGTTGAGTAAGATATCTCACTGCAAGAGCCAGGAGCAAAACAAATTGACCTTTTGTATTTTCTTAATAAGCGAAGATACAGCTTTCTTAAAATAAATAATCAAATACCGCTTGACAGGAACTCTCTCCATAAAAACAGACAGTGCTTCAGTGCATTTGAAAGTCTTCTCTTCTTTTTCTTTATTTTTAAAAAATATTCTTTGGTATTCATATGTAAAATAAGCAGCATAATGCCTACCAAAAGTAAACCTGCACATTTAAAAAAGATCTGGTTTTATGACTGTTTTTTTTTTTAAAGCTACTATTTTGAATAGTAGAATTGCATTGCAATGTAGACTTACTATGTTTTAATCCTTAGTGGCCTTCTCAAATATATAAACAGTAGGACAGCAATAAAGAAGATTTTCTTCATGAACAATAATGTAATTATTAATGAATTGAACTGATTTACAGAAATGTGATACATTAACAAACACACATGAACGCTACTGTGGAAAAGACAAGCTTTGTTAAAATGCGTATGGAATAGCAGAAGACAAGTTGGACAGATAATGACCACAGGAAATGACCTTGAATCAAATGACGGAAAATTAAGGTAGAGTGAGTGATTGAGATTTCATGGGAAATCTTCATCACTGTGCTGCAGTATAGTATCTGAAAAGAGAACAGGAAAATCAAGAGCGCAGACAGGGGAGAAAAACTCTCATTATACACTGCATTTCTACCTTCCCCATTTGTAAAGGCGTGTTTTGTCTTCAAATGATGCTTACAGGATAAGATTTGTTATGAATCTAGTACGAAGACTACACATCCAGAAGCCTCTAGAGGGACAAACAGCCTTAAGATGAGGAAGAGAGGGAGGAATTTAGACATTCAAATGAAATATTGATTACCAGTTCTTAAGGAGAAGGGTAGAAGCGAGTAAAATAATAACATTCACCTCCACAAATTTGGTGCCAGGTATGAAAATACGGACGAGACGGAATGTTTTCATTAGGGGAATAAACAAGATTGGTGCATGAGAACAGCAGCAAAGGGTCTTATCTTTAGCCCTTTTTACCCTTATCTTCCCTTCAGTGGAGGGTGGTTGCAAACAAGTAGAGGTGCAGAAGAGGAAGAAATATCTTAGGTAAAGAATTCAAGCTTAAGTTAATAGGACATTTTAGGTTAATTGAGGGTAAGGATTTTTTTTTTATCTTTTTGTGTGTCTCACCTAACAGACTACAGAACAGCACAAGTCTTAGCAAATGTCGGAATCCAAAACACACTTCTGTGGCATTCAGCAGCAACCACAGCAGTCTCATGTGCTGCTTTAGAGTTAAGTTCACAAGGATGTGGGCCAGAAGAAGAGTTTTCCAGCAACCCACGGCAGGTGGGAAAATCCCTTGACAGCAGGTACAAACCGAAACGCCTAATGTTCAAAGCAAACCCATGGCATGCCTACAGTTATTAAGGAAATGTACTATTCACATATAGAAAAAGATAGTCAAAGTTGTTCTGTCAGGGTCTTTATTGAGTGTGAAAATGCAACAATTTAACTAATAAGCTAAAAACGTTCCTAGGGAAGTGTTTTGGTTTTTGTTTTTTTTTTTTTAAATCTGAATTTTATAACTTTGATCCTAATTAAAATAGATCATTAAAACAAGTTTTGTAAATGCTGCCTTATTACACCTTATTCCAGGCAAAAAAATATTTCCCTTCATCAAACAAAACAGAACTTTAGGAAGCAAACCAGGAAAAAAACGACCCCAAAACAACAGTGACAGGGAGCAACTGCAGACCACTGCCAGTGTCATATTTCTGCTCCCCAAAGGCAAACAATGTTTACTTGGTTGGTCTAATAGACAGAATCACTAACTATGCACACGTGCACAAAGGGAGAGGGAGGAAGTCAGTCACACAGAACATAACAATCCGCTGGGAGACGAGGTCACATCCAGTAGTGTAACAAAAGAAATCATTCCAATCAGGTTGTTTTGAAGTGAAATAGCTTGTGCCTGAGCGGAGCCCAGTCAGTTCCACGACAATGGCCAAGTCACTAATTCAATAAAAAGTCATAAAAAATTTGGTTTCTGAGTTTTTTTTTTCCTTGTTGACTGTTGCTACTTACTGATTCTTCTCTGCAGTTGAACAAACACGGTAATGGACCAAAACCAATTAACAGAATTAAGGGCACTGCTGCCCTTCCTTTTTGTATGCATGGAACTATAAGTGGAAGAGCTGCATGATGCTATGATATTTCTTGATTTTCCTTTGTCTTAAATCTTGTCCCATCATTTATTCCTGCATCGCTTTACAAAGTATGTTATGCTATGGTATTAATGCTTACGCATTTATTTTCCGTGTAGTCACAGACAGACAAAATGCAAGGCAAAAAGTCAAACTTGATATGAAATATAATTGCAGTCTTGTAAGAATACAGAAATAAAACAATAAAAAAACCACATTTCCTAGCACAAAACATGTAGGGCATAACATTTTGGCACAGGATAGGTCTGTGAAAGAGTTTTTGTCAAATTGACTCACAGAACCTTTAGAGTAACAATGGAATGACTTAATTTTTTATATTCTGTGAATATTTGGGTAGATGGTGACAGAAAAAGTATAGAAATTAACAACTGTTAGTTTAAAAAGCCCCTTGATTTTTGTTTCTTTTTTTTGTTTGAAAACACTCACTGATCCACTTCCTACATTGCTACACACAAACTCACCCTTTTTCCTGAATATCCTTTATACATGTATGTATTTCTATAGGTATGCGTATGTATAAATGTATGGATTCGTGCACACACGCAGAGTGATGCGTGATAACCTACGGGACAAGGAAGGGAGATGCAGGTGTTGAAAGAGGTGAATTTGATGGAAAAAGCAGGAATTCTGCTGATTTGTCTGTGGTCCTTTAATAGGCACAGAATGAGACCGATAGACACACAAACCAGAAGCAGATAAAACATCGTGCTGGTGGTTAGTTTAGCAGAGCCAGAATAACAAGAAGACATAATAATCAACAGGACATCACCACAACCTAAACAAAACCCTGCTAAAAAGGGGAGTACAAATAAATTAAGGGATGTAAATTCTAATAATTAGAAGTCATGGATCACTGAAGTCCAATATAAATGGGAGACAGAAAAAAAAGAAAAGCTCTAATACTGTTAAAATGCCCTCAAATACGAGAAGTTGAAACTTCTTGGTAAAGGAGCAATCAGTGACAACCATTAGCACATTTCACTCTTATTGCAAGTTAATCTAACCCAGGAAACAGTATTTCTCATAGCGAGGGCTGTTTTTTTTTACGGGCAGGATACTGCTGATCTGTGCTCTTGGGCCATCAAATCATTTATCAGTTATTGCCAGGGGTCTCTGGATTTCCCCCCTCCCCAATGCTTGTGTGAGACACAAGGAGAACAGAAAAATGCTAATACTGTAACGGAACTGGGCTTTTCTTTGCACCTGAAAGAACTCTTGGAAATCTTGAGTCACCAGATTGATTTAGCAGCTTAGCCCCACTTCGTGCTCTCTTTATTTCCCCGTGTGTCTGGGAGGTGCAGATCATTTCTGACTGCCGGAGCATAACCTACATGAGACTGTTATGATAAAGCAGCGCTTTGGGATTTAAGCAAAGATTATGGGAAAGCAGGTACGGCTGATACCAGAATGATGTGAAATTATCTGCATATAAATTTGTGCAGGCGTATCTATTTTGTAGATACTATTTTAGGGGGGGTATCACCTAACAGAAATTGCAGAGCCAGTAGTTTGGGCACAGCGTTAGAGGTCTAAATGCTGAAAGGAACTGGCAATTCCAATCCAGTTCAAA
Organism: Ibidorhyncha struthersii; assembly: GCA_013398815.1. Lineage (NCBI taxonomy): Eukaryota > Metazoa > Chordata > Aves > Charadriiformes > Charadriidae > Ibidorhyncha > Ibidorhyncha struthersii. The sequence continues at coordinate 22,170 of VZSZ01009857.1, forward strand.
AGAGCTCTTTTCTACCCCTACTAGAGCTGAAATTCTTCATACAGACACACTTTTTTGAATGAAAGAACATGATTCCCCTGGATTTTTAAAAGTTCTTCCTGTTTTACTATACAGAATTTCTAGGTATCAAAAGGCTTTGCAAGGAAACAGTGTTACTCAATACCTTGATGAATAGCTATGAATATTTCTGATGGAGATCAGTTAAAACTTGACAGAAGGGTCGTTCTATAGATAAGAGCATCCCTTCAGTTCTCTTTTAGCTGGGGCGAACAAGCCTACTGATTAGGGATAACCAAATTTTCAAGTATGTCAGGACATGTCTGACTTCATGATCTCTGTGATCATGCACCTGGAGTTCAAGACGAGACCACACACAGGGTGGCTTAGCTGTTTTAAATTTAACTTTCAAAATAGTTACAAGAACCATATTGTCATAGCGGTAGAAAAATTCAGACAGGTATTTAAGATAGGATAAACTGGCGGGTACAGCTTGTCTGGTAACCAACAATGTACGGCTTTAATGAGATGAGAGATTTGAAAGGGTTATTTGCAAACTGTCTAATGATAAGTAATTTTAGATGTCTCAAGGCCAGTCATAGGGAGAATGCAGTCGTTTATAGTTTTATAATCTTTGTGACACGGTGCCCTCCAGCAAGCACAGAATGGGTCCTATTTCAGTTGTTTTAAAAGACCTGAATGTATTAGAATAAAGTTGGTCTCAGCATGTTAAAACAGCATGAAATACATTCCCTTGCAAATTGTTTACAGAAAAAATGTGTTTATGGAAATGTATCACTGATTAAAATTACTAAAGGTAAAAGACTCTCTCTGAGTCTTTTAATTGTATTTCTTCCTAGAGTGTGGCTAGTAAGGATGCTATTCTAAACTCCCACTATGAAAAATAATAATAAAGTGTTTTTTTTTTTTTCTTTGAACTACTCTTTTCCCTAACTATTTGAAGAACTCTAATTTTTACAAAGCTCATGTCTCTCTTGATGAACAAAACCCAACTTTACTGGAATTTTGGTCCTGTGAACAGGCACAGATCTTTTGTACCCTGAAAAAGACTGTCAGAATTGTATCTTAAAAACACCTTAGTGAAGAAGATGTTTTGATTCTAAAGATAATTGTTTATACTTGCTCACTATTGAGACTGGACACGGAAACCTGAGTAGTGTCAAATCAACAGACCAGAATTTAAGGAAAAGTGATAGAGAAAGTAAATCGAGCCCTCAAATATATTCCTATTCCAATTAGTCAAAAACCTGTCAATTACTGTAAAAAAGCTTCTTTGAAAAAAGAACTTTTCACAGAAAGTGAAATAACTTTCTTAATTTGTAAATTACTACTTTACTTAAGCAGTTGTGACAACTAGATAATTAACTTAGCCTAACACAGTTAGTCCCAAGTCCAAATGTTCTGATTACAATGGTGAGACTGGTGCCATTACTTTTCTGTTAAGCCAAGAGACAACAAAATTTTGGATTGCCTCTAGAAGAAGTGAAATATAGAGTTATTCATTGTATGGTACACACTGTATGTGTTTTTTGATTTTTAATCTACTGTGAGATCAAAGCACTAGCGGGAGTAAGGTTCGCCCCAGGTTCCCTTCAGAGGTTGGCCGGGAAAAGCCCACATAGGAAACAGGGATCTGTGCCCTGTGGCATGATGCAATAATGTTGCAAAGTTCTGGTATGTTTACAATCATTCTACAATTTAGTCATACCACAAAAGAGATGTGTGAAATCGCTTTCTAGAAAAACTTTCTGAGCGGAAAAGATATAAAAAGAGTAATGAAAGTACTCGCATTGAACTGACTGAACTATCATTTTTTATTTCTTTTCCAGTAGAAACATTTTACTTTCATGTTTTTAAATGAAAAATCGAATTGCCTCAAAATAAACACTTTTGACTGTTTTGGATTTCACCTAGAGATTAAAACTTTAAAAAGATTCCTTTCATATGATTTTCACTCAGTTTTCAGTTTGAACAGGAAAAGAAGGCCGCAACAATCAGTTATTTTCAAAACTGTACGCACAGACTCTCTTTAAAAGCTGTTTGTAGTCTTCACATTTACCTGTTATTAACTGTCTGAATCTTTTGTAGACAATAGGACTGGGTATGGGAGGTTGTGCAATATCATTGTTAAAGGGAATAAAAGTTCTGCTCTGATGTGAAAAAAAAAAAAAAAAAAAAAAATGCTGCCAGTCAGAATTTGTTAAAGTCTTACAGACACGTAGACAAAACGTGCCATCTGAGTTTGGAGGAGCAGCAGCGTTATTGCAAACCTCAGCTAATTTATACATCTTGCGTTCTTAGTACAAAGACATTTACAAGTAAACTGCTAAATATAAAAGATTACAAGTTCGCTGAATCAGAAGAACCTCAGCTTTTGGTATGATTAAGTTTTAATTGTATTTTTCCTCAGGGATCACTAGTAGCTAATAAGCTCGTGAAAACAGGACTTTAAATAGCAGGAGTAGTAAAAGTCACCCCATGCACCATATTCTGATATGCTTGGCTGCCTAAGGCATCCTATTGCCTGCAGTTTCAAGAGTTCAGTTTTCATCAATGAAAAATCTATGAAAAACCCTTAAGAAATCCTTATTTTTGAAACGACAGCTGCTTCAGGACATCATGTACCTTTTGTGAATCTCTGAGATGCTGCTACCACGTCTTCTTACTTTTACTGCGGTTTGTTTGTTAGAAACACCTTTTTGTGAGTCACAAATTCTGAATCACGCACTTCTCAAATTTAATGATATGCATCTCACTGACTGATAAGTGATTGCAGTGATAGCAGTGAATAGAGATTGCAGCTCTAAGCATTTAGAGTAACTTCTAACCTTATAAAAAGTCTTTTGCTTCGTTTTTTGAGACTGTTGAGTCTTTCTGCTAACTAGTACAAATTTGTTCCCACCCCTTTCTCAGCCGGATCAAGGAACTCTGGATCATAGCATGTGTTGCTACCAGAGAAGAGAGCAAGGGGAGCCCATACAGGTATAACCCATCTACAAAGTATGTGTCAGACCAAAAACAGAGGCACCATTCTGCAAGCAAAGAGTAGAACAAAACCAAAACCACACTTGGGCTATAAATCAGCACGAATCAAAGAAAGTTAACTTCTTTCTCCCAGGGATTTCCATTTTTTTCCTTTCTCTAGGTGCTTCTAAATGGAGCTGGTGGAAAACCTGGCAGCTAACATGGAGGCAGTCTATACTATCCTGGTTAACGGTTAATTAAATTATAAGCTGCCGTTAAAATCGATTTGAGAGTCTTCCTGTATTCCCTCCTATATATCCTAACCAATGTCTCATTTGCAAGTTTAACTAAGGCCCTCATTCATTTGTAATGTTTAATTTGGATGGTCACATAAAAATGCTACTGCATAATCTGACACAATATAATTGCATTTCTGTAACTACATTTCTGCAATTGAAAATAGATGGAAATCTTGCACACAGAAACATGTAGAAAGAATAAATATTTTCACAATATAACCATTAATATCTATAAAAATATATTAATTAGATTGAGGAACATGTCATTAATAAATGAAGAACATCTTCAAAAATCATCAGAGTTGAATAACAAGATTATAGTACTACTCTAATTAATTTATTAATTAATGAAGATTGACTTCTTTACCCCCACAACAATTCAGTTAGTTCTATCAGAAAATTGATACTGGCATATGACAACCGAGATGCAGAGGAACAGCTTACGGAACACCAAGGCTAAGAATTTATTAAACGCTGAGAAAAATAAAGCACTAATATTTTAAGCTTCAGAATGAACGAAATCCCATGGACTTGCAGGGCCCCAAGACACTATAACAGGTGCAACAATTATGTATGGCACAACTTTAGGGACACACTAGCCAATCATCTGGGAGCTCTGCAGTTTTGATGAGAGAATGAACTGTTAATTAACAAATATTAAGATCCCAACTTGTCAAGTAAAATTAAACTCAAGGGATGAAGCACGGCTGCCCATGAGAAGCTAAGCTATCAAAACTAAACCAGGTCAAAACTAGTGAATGCCCTTTGGAAACAGTCAAAGGAATATTTCCACTGCTTAATTTCTGGTGGTTCAAAATACCTTGTAATAGCTCGGTTAATCTTTTTCTCTGAAGTCTCTGAGGTACAGAAGGCTCCTGAATATGCTATTCTGTAAAAGTCCAGGGAACCATATTACCTCTGAGCTTCCATATGCGTTTGGTCTCCTTCCCTTCTAGCAAGACTCCATTGTGTTTGACATCCTAGGGGTTTCTCTCTAACAGTGAAAGGATTTGAAGGAAAATCTTACTGCTTGAGAAAATTACCCTTTCCGAAGATGAGTACCTCACAGTTTAGAACAGTGCAACCTCCATACCACAACTGCTGCCCTGCACAGATGCCATGAAAACACATTTCCTTAGTCTGAAGACAGAATCATGGAATCATAGAATGGTTTGGGTTGGAAGGGACCTTAAAGATCATCTTGTTCCAACCCCCCTGCCCTGGGCAGGGACACCTCCCACCAGCCCAGGTTGCTCCAAGCCCCCTCCAGCCTGGCCTTGAACACCTCCAGGGATGGGGCAGCCACAGCTGCTCTGGGCAACCTGCACCAGGGGCTCACCACTCTTATAGTGAAAAATTTCTTTTTAATACCTGATCTAAATCTAATAGGAAAGACGGTTTCACAGAGGTAACAGAATTTCCCTCCGTGGAGCGCAGTTCCCTCGCTGGGCAGATCTGAGTATAACAGGCTATGAAGATGCACACAATGTGCACACAACAGCACGAAGATGCGTACCCCTGTATGAAGTCCCTGCACCTCAGTCCCTGGCTGAAACTGAAACTCGTAAACGAGAAAGTAAAGTTGGTTGTGGCTGTTTCCACATATAAGCAAGAATACCAAACTTTGCAAAGAAATAAATTCTTTTCAGCTTACATTTCCTGATTCAGGGATTTGACAGTTTAATTATTCACCTGAAATAAACTCCTGGCACCTGAAAAGTCCAGGAGTTGGGCAAGTGTCCTCAGTTAGGCAATTATTTAATCTTTTTCTTTTGAATGAATACAGAAATCAAAGTGAAGTCCAGCAGTCATTTCTCCTTATTTGATCTAGCCTGGATTTTCCATTAGTTAGTATTTAGACGGTTTTCCCATCTCTCAAGCTGGATATCAGATATTTTGAAGTGGGCCTGTAAAAAAATGACTTCTGTTAAAACACAGGATGCAAGGCTATGTCCATTGGCTCCTATTTTTGTTATTGCCACTAACAGTGACACAACAGCCAGCTCATGATGAGGAAAAAGCCTCAGCACTGATCAGCCAGTCAGCCGAAAACCTGATGATTTTTACATGCTTCCATAATGAATTTATTTGCAGCTGATCTGCTTCTCTCAAGTGTGTTTCCTCTCAAACAAAATAAAGAAGACTGAATAATGTGCAAAATTGTGAAAAAAAGTCTTTCTGAACATACTCTTTTTTTCTGATTTTGCTTTCTTTATCAATAAGCTGGCAAATTCTGTTTAATATTTCCAAAATTATCATAAACGTAAAACATTGCTTCTGCTGAACTAAGTGTGGATGTTGATTATTTGAAGTGTTAGTTCACAGCTCAAATACTACATTGGATTCTTTTGGGGGTACTTCTCAATACATTAAGTTTATATAACAGTGTACAACTACTCTGTTTTAAGCCATATTTGGATGTGATAAATAAAATCAGAAGTTTTTTTGACTAGATACCTGGCTCAGTGATATTCAGCAATTCAGTAACACGGGTAATACTTCCCATTTGCAAGAAAAACTGAAATTAACAGAAAAAAAACCACCATTAAAATGTGACTCAGTCTTGCCTCTAAAATATTTGACATTGAATTATCACAGCTAAAAAGAAAGTGTCTAAAAATATGAAGGGATACTTAACAGATTTTAACACAAATTGATACTGGAAAAACACACCCATGGCTCAATACTGAAGACATGAATTTGTTCCCAAAACAGAAGATTCACGGGAATGCTGAGATCATATCTAGCAAGCAAAAAAAACCAGGCACACATACACACGATTTCTGCGATAAAAAGACAAACTCTGTTGTATCACAACTGACATGTTTTTTAAGTTATTTAAACTATTGTAAAGGCTGGAAAACTGACATTACTTCACAACCTATGTCTGATATAAAAAGGTACAAAAGAGTTTCCCTGTAATGCACTGCAAATTATGTCACTAATACTCATCTGGAGGCAAAGCTTTTCTCTAATTTGGAGAGCCAATTCAGACCTTCTGCTACCTCAGATCTAGGTCTCTCCACAGGAGGAAAGGATAATTGTGCCCAACTGTGTTGAATTAAATGTGATTATTTGGCTGCACCTCTTACTATTTACTAAGGTAGAAATGCATGTAGTAAAATCACTAGTGTTCTCTCTTTTACATGTCCTGTGTACCATACCACCTGCAAGATCACTGGGCTGCATCCCCAGCAGCGTGGCCAGCAGGACGAGGGAAGGGATTCTGCCCCTCTGCTCCATTCTGGAGAGACCCCACTGCAGTGCTGCCTCCAGATCTCTTGGCCGCCAACATAAGAAGGACATGGACCTCTTGGAGCGGGTCCAGAGGAGGCCACAGATGATCAGTGGGCTGGAAGACCTCTGCTATGAGGACAGGCTGAGAGAGTTGGGGTTGTTCAGCCTGGAGAAGAGAAGACTCTGGAGAGACCTTACAGCCCCTTCCAGTGCCTGAGTGGGGCCTACGGGAAAGATGGGGACAAACTTTAGCAGGGCCTGTTGTGATAAGACAAGGGGTAAGGTCTTTAAACTAAAAGAGGGAAGATTTAGATTAGATATAAGGAAGAAATTTTTTACGCTGAGGGTGGGGAATCACTAGCCCAGGTTGCCCAGAGAGGTGGTAGATGCCCCATCCCATTCAAGGTCAACATGGACAGGGTAAATGGAAAATGCCCCCAACATTTGAGGTCAGGTTGGATGGGGCTCTGAGCAACCTGATCTAGTTGAAGATGTCCCTGCTCACTGCAGGGGGTTGGACGGGATGGGCTTTAAAGGTCCCTTCTAACCCAAACCATTCTATTATTCTGTGATCACAAAATTCTTGAGTTCACTTTTCACCTATGTGATTGGGGGGCAGGACACACACACACCCCTCAGAGGGAAGAAATATTACCAAATGATTTACTGAGCTGCAGAAACCTTCTTATTCAAATGACAAGAAACCTTTAGTCTCACTTTCTTGTCAAGAAAAGCCTCAAACACTTCTTCATCCAACTTGCATCAAACTGGGGCTTTAGGTTTTAGTCAGACATAAGGATTGCTAACCTGTTGAAAATTCTCTTTGATTTCAACTTGACTGTCTCAAAACGATCCCATGTTGCCTTTTATCTGAATGTTTATGTCTGAAAGCAGCAACAGCAAAAAAATCTACTATATTCTTTGAAGGAAATGTCTTTAATCAGAATAGCAATAGAAGAACACATCTGAGTACGTTTTAGTTCTCCTTCTCTCTTTTAGAGGCTACCTACACAGCTCAGCCTTTGGAACAGGTTTCTGCTGTACGTGTATGTACATAAATGCTCTGTATTTCAGGCCAGCAAATGTAGACCTCATCAGTTCTTCTGAAGTTTGTCAAAATAGTTCATCAAACATGCTGATAAAAATGTCACCTATTTCCGCTTCTGTGAGTGTCCTCAGATGAAGAACTTAAGGTAAACAGAATGAAAAGACGAAGCAGCACAGAAGAGGGATAGTGAGACAGGAAACCAGACAACACACTGGAGCCTTAACAACTTATCAGAAGCTATTGAAGAAAGACCTTATTCTAAACCCTCCGTCCCCAAAACAAACAACGATGAGAGAATATTTGGAATAAATCCTGGCCCAGGTTGTCCAGAGAGGTGGTGGATGCCCCATCCCTGGAAACATTCCAGCTCAGGTTGGATGGAGCTCTGAGCAACCTGGTCTGTTTGAAGATGTCCCTCCTCACTGCAGGGGGTTGGACTGTACGGCCTTTAAAGGTCCCTTCCAACCCAAACTACTCTATGATTCTATGAAATTACTTGATTATTGTAGAACAACAGAGAAAATTTAAGATGAAAGAGTTACTGCTTTCTATTGTCCTGAGCGGGGTCTGAAATCACAGCTTTTGGATGTCTGGCATGGAAAAGATGAATTCTGCCTCTTTGTCCTGTTTTCTTTGTGCCTCAAACAAGATTCAGTGTGAAAGGAGAAGAGATAGGCCAGTTCTACCAAAAAAAAAAAAAGCACATGCAATCCGTCTGTTCACCAAAAACTTAGGGATAAAGATTTCCTGCTGCTGAGGAAGATGTCACTGATTCATAGGGGAAAAATTATACAGCCGCTTTTTCATTTGAGCTAGATGAACACTGTAAGAAACTGAGCACAGAAAAGATGAGTTTCTAGGTACTGTTGAAGTGAGTATATATATATATAAAATATAACAGTATATAACTATATATAATGTAACAGTAGCCTGGCCCTCAATATATATTTTATATATAGGCAAAATAAATAAATATATATAAAATAAGAATACAGTCAGCCAGTTTAAAAGAGATTTTGGCTATCTGGATTTCAAGTTTTACTTAGAGGTAGGTGTTACGAAGTCATATGAGCAAACCTCATTTGCTTACGGCTTTATTCCTTCCCTTGCTGAACCTTCCTCTCTGTGTCTCACAGGCTGCCCGTCTTTCACGGAACTCCTTACCTGACCTAGGCCACCCTCCTCGCTTTTTAAAGTATTAATTTCTTCAGTGGTGTAGCCACTCTCACAGCCTGCTCTCTTATCCGGCGGCTCCTAGTATCAAAGTGCAGTCTCTTCTCCAGCATGTTACTCAAGGAGTCCAGGAGCGCTGCAGCCAGGCATGTTCATTTTTGGAGACAGCTCAGAAAAATATTATTCTTATGGATTGTTTGAGATGACGGCTTTATATTTTGTTGAAAAATATATTTCTGAAGCAATAACAGAAGTATGTACAGATATATGTAACAGAAGTTTTGTATCAGTAAGCAGTCACGTAGTACAGGCTTATGCTTTTTAATATTGCATTTTTGAATGAGTGTCATAAAAGTACAGTATTATATTTTCAAATACATAAACCTATAGGAAATTTAAAATACTTACACAGAAATATTTTAAAACGCAAGTCTGTTTGGACAGCTTTTGTACTACACCTTATCTAAAAATAACTTTACAGCTAGACTAATACTCTTTTAATTATATGGGGGGAAATGGGCTTTTGTTAACAAAAGAATAATTCCTGAGGAGTAACCATTGTGCTGTTAGAACTTTTCTAGGCTTGGCAGTGTAGGCATCTGTCATACGAGTTTCCCCTTGCTACCCAACAAATGGCCTGAACTTAATTCAGGAGGGAACATCCAAGCTGTCAAGTCATATAGAAGCTATTTATGATCACCAAGAAAATGAACAGATATATGCAGAAGGGTTTACATATTTTCCCAGTGAAAGCACAGTAATGTCAAAAGTTTAAATATTAAAGGAATTTTTGCTCTTTGCATGTAAACCATGAGAAGGAACGTTTCACCATCTTTGAACGAAAACAGTAATGTGGTGAGGAAAACAATTTTTTAGCACTTCCTTGTATTTGTGATAATCCATGGATAACTTCTTACACTAGCAGAGGTGTTATTCTTGACTGGACTTGAGTCAGAAGCAAATAAGAATTTGTAGGGACATTTAGCAAAGAACACATTAAAGCAAGGTCATCACTTCTGGCAACTCAGAGAGAAATTTGTAATTCAGTTTTTGTGTGTGTCAGAAGGATAGCATAATAAAAATAATATAATAGAATTTTACAGATTTATCACGTAGCTCCTAACAGACATACTCTGGAGGAATTACAGAAAAATATGCATGCCCTTAAGCAAAAAAAAAAAAAAAAAGAAAAAAAAGGAGACACTCATTACAACTAAATACAAGGTTCAAGATTTCCATTTAGTAAGTGGGAATCCAAATCTACAAAGCCTACACAAATAAGCTTGGAGGCTCGTTTAAAGCTTTAACTTATAAACTAAAATTTGATCCCATACATACGAGCACGTCTAAAAAAAACCTGTTCTGTGTTCTGTAATATGCAGCCATGGGTTAATTCAGCTTTGGAAGACATCTGTGAAAAAAATTTTGAAGTAATGATTTAAATACCCTTATAAGTCTTGCAAATAATGGATAATAATTTATGTTATTAAAATTTTCTCCTCTAGTTTCAGTGAATTCACCATTTGACTCACTTTTATGAACAATGGAGTAGTAACCACTGTCTTAAAAATTAGCCACTTTCTAGATCTCAATGTCCTATTTATATCTACTTTGCGTAAATAAAACATGTCACCAATTAATGCTATGTACTTCACTAAGTATTCATAAGAGATACAATTTAATGAAATCTAAGGAATTTGTATTTTAACATGTAATATTTTGGGAACTGAAAAAGCTCTAAGACTTAAAAATCTTAATCAGCCATGTGACAGGGAAACACTGAACACACCACCCAGGTTAAGGGGATCCTGTTGAATGTAGCACAAATCATAATTCCAGAGATGGAATTAAATTAAGCATGGCAAGGAGCCATGTTGTTAAGGAGATGGACAAAAAATAATGATGCATTGGCATTTACAGCTATAAGTATTACACTGGTTAAGACAGACTAATGCTTTGAAGTAGTATTGCAAATCTGCTTTCTTATGATGTGTTTCTCACCTCTTTAGATTGTCAGACTTGGGGATGAGAAGAATTTTTCCTATGCTGAATGCAGAACGATATAACCCCTAGAATCACCTGGCACAATTTCCTGATTTGGAAAAGCACTAGGTGCCATTTTGGGATTCAGTATAGGGAAATGTGGTTGAAATAGATGCTTTGAGACCTGTGAGATAAGGTCTTCAAGTTCTATGAAGTATATTGGGAAACCGGGAGAGGTTTTAGATTTTTATACAACTTGCAGCTAGAGAAGATAGTAAGGAATTCAAAAATTCTGTAACAAATCTATGTGAATAAACGATATTATGGCAAATGAAATCAAGTTTTGAAACCACATTCCAACCCTCCACTTCCAGATTAATGTAAGTGGAACAAAGAACTGGAATTAATCACTCATCGCTCAATTTAAAACCAACTGTAACTTCTCACAACAAAAATGTTCTAATAAAATTGTCTTCGATCAAGCAGTGACTGTCAAACCAACCCATAAAACAAGGAAATAAAAAGAAACGCTTAAAAATAATTGTGCATTGCCATTTGTAATTGTGTTCTATAATGAACATCGGAGCTCAGAAAAAGAAATATTTTAGACACTGGTGACAAACCTGGAGAGACCAAAAACATTGAAATAAAAGCAGCGCTAGCTTTAGTATTGAGAGAAATGACAGAAAGTTATCAAAGAATACAAAATAAAGAATAAAAAACAAGCAAACCCATTTATTCCTTCAGCCAGAGAACACAGAGATGCTTTGATTACACACGTAGTACTGGAAGTGTTTAACTGTTAAGCTTATAACCATCAACCTTTCTCACACGTATTATTATTAACATGCGATACTCACAGCCATGGAGCATTTTAGAAGAGCTACAAAAGAAGAGGAAAGCTAAGAATAACTTCTACAGTACATTATATTGTCAGATTATACCAATCTGTTCATCCTGTCCTACCCAGGCAACACAAAATAGAGAGGTCCTGGACAGAAATAACTGAGAATTTAATTCCTCCAGTGACATTCTCGCTGGCTTTATGTTAATTAGACCTGACTTTCTATACCACTAATCAACTAATCACTTACTTCTACTACACTAATCAATGAAGTGCAGTGGGGTCTGTTGTGGACCGGGCAGTGATAATGCTCTCCTATTGTGACTCTTCCCCCTGTTCACTGACCATAAATTCAAGTATCTGTTTCTTTAGAAAAGCAAAACAACCTTTCCCTGACTTCCAAAGAAAACATAAAAAAAAAACCCAAACCCAAACCCCAAACCAAAACCCCACTTTAAATGTTTCAACACGTATTAACTATTACGAATTAGAATGTGAAAGAAATTTGTATCGGATGTTAACTGATTCCTGGCAAATTTGGCAGTCTTGCACATTACTCTGAATGTGTATTACAGAATCCTTTGAAGTATCTGATGCTGGAAATGTATGTCAGAAGCAGACTCTTGGACAATGAACCATGGAGCTAATTCAGTATTTCACTTGATATTCTGTTCAATATATTCATCGATGATCTGGACGAAGGGGTAGAGTGTACCATCAGCAAGTTTGCTGATGACACTAAACTGGGAGGAGTGGCTGATACGCCAGAAGGATGTGCTGCTTTACAGCGTGACCTGGACAGGCTGGAGAGTTGGGCAGAGAGGAACTTAATGAAATTCAACGAGGGTAAATGTAGGGTACTGCATCTGGGGAGGAATAACCCCATGCATCAGTACAGGTTGGGGGCCGACCTCCTGGAGAGCAGCTCTGTGGAAAGGGACCTGGGAGTCCTGGTGGACAACAGGATGACCATGAGCCAGCAATGTGCCCTGGCGGCCAAGAGGGCCAATGGCATCCTGGGGTGCATCAAAAGGAGTGTGGCCAGCAGGTCGAGGGAGGTCATCCTCCCCCTCTACTCTGCCCTGGTGAGGCCGCATCTGGAATACTGCGTCCAGTTCTGGGCTCCCCAGTTCAAGAAGGACAGGGATCTGCTGGAGAGGGTCCAGCAAAGGGCTACAAAGATGATTAGGGGATTGGAACATCTTTCATATGAGGAGAGGCTGAGGGATTTGGGTCTCTTTAGTCTGGAGAAAAGAAGATTGAGGGGGGATCTTGTTAATGCTTTCAAATACTTGAAGGGAGGATGCCAGGGGGACTGGAGCAGTCTTTTTTCAGTGGTGCCCATTGATAGGACGAGGGGTAATGGGCACAAACTTGAACATAGGAAGTTCCATCTTAACATGAGGAGGAACTTCTTTACTTTGAGGGTGGTGGAGCACTGGCACAGGCTGCCCAGAGAGGTTGTGGAGTCTCCCACTCTGGAGACATTCAAAACCCGCCTGGACGCTGTCCTGTGCAACCTGTTGTAGATGACCCTGCTCTGGCGGGGGGGTTGGACTAGATGATCTCTAGAGTTCCCTTCCAACCCTGACTATTCTGTGATTCTGTGCTTCTGTGATTTAAATCTGATCTATAGATCAGTATAACCATTAAAATACAATAAGTAAAATATATTTAGCTGCTTTGAGAACTGTTGATGGGGAAAGAACTTTGGTCTGGGATGTAAATACTCATTGAAAGTGACAAGCCACCTTTACCATCTATCTAACGGGAGAAGACACTGGACCTTTTAAAAAGTTTTTTTAAATATTTTGGGGACTGAAAATTGACCTATACCATGGAAAGATGGAGGGCTAAGCAAATTCTGCTAATGTAAGGGAAGTACCTATACCCATTCTGTCTACAAAGAGGTAATGTGATTTCCTCAATATCTTTAATAGAAGTGGATTAAAAGTACTTTATCCTCTTTTGTTAAAGACGGCACATAATCTTATCAACAACTGTACAGCACTGGCACAAAGGAATAATCCATAGGATACGAAGACTGATCATGTTGCAATCTTTTCTGAAGAGGTATTGTCTATACGTCAGTTCGCACTGCAGTTACCAATACACTAGCATGGCAGTCCAACAGTTTTTACCTTAGCAATTGCCATTAAGACACTTCCCATGCCCTGTTCTGTGCACTGTCTGCAAAGTAACAAATGAGGCAGACCACATTCCTAATCCTCAGTTTCTCTAAGACGATGTAGCCAAGAAGTTATACAAGATTTTGAGATGGACAGTCATGCGAGAGAACTCTGAATATGTACACAAACATCTCAAAGAGTAACAGTTTCAGGTGAGTAACTCATGTTCTTCTGTGGCGTGACTGTCCCTTTGTAAACTTAACGTGGTAACGATCCCAAGTGGTATCCCTTGCAAGGAACTGGAGGAGTTCTTCACATCTTCTAGTTAATTAAAGACTCAGAGCTGGACTTCTCAAAGACTGTAATTTTTCCAGACACTTCACGAAGTGCATAACATTTGGCAAAAGTGTGAAAGGAGCTCCAGGTGGCTGTATGGCAAATGTCAAATATGAGAAAGTTAACGGGAAAGCCACTGCTTCTGCTTGAATTGCAGCCAAGTGGACCTTTCATAAGAAAAAGAGAGTGATTTCGACGGTGTACTTTAACACACCAGACGTCTTTGAGAGGGGACTGGCAGTTCCTTAGGTCTTTCAGCTTCTGATGAAAGAAGACTGCTCTTGTAGGTCATGTCCTCATTATAACATCTAATTTTTGGAGATTTGTTTCCAGAGAAGTGTGAAGTTTAAGAAAGAATACAGGCAAGTTAACTTCCTTCAGTACATGAAAGTCAGAATTCTCTTTAGGTAAAAGCTTCAGATTGATCCTACCACTTGTCCTTATGGAAAACAGTGCAAAGGAAATAACTGTAAGAGCTTGAATCTCAGCTATCCTTGTTGCAGAGATCATAAAGACTGTTTTCACAGATAAATGCAGAAGACAGCACTCAAAAGATTCAAAGGGCTGTCACATAAGAAGATAAAGGACATGAATTGTTCGTTTCTGACAATAGGCCAACTATTAGTAGCCTAGCATGATTTGCAGGGGTTTCTGATGTGAAAACTGGGCAATGGAAGATCCTGCAGAGTGAGAGTTGCAAAACAACCTCCCTTGGGGAAGCAAGGGGGTCACTGAACTTCAGTCGAAGCATTTAGATTCTTGTATTTTAAATGACTATTTGGCATGAATCACTTTTTGCAAATATACATAGGGTTGTTGTCATTAAACTCCTCTTAAGGGACTTGGTTCTATAGTCTCTAAATGCAGTTAAGATTGTATCTGTCCTGAAGTGTATATTGTGGGAAGAGTCTCTAAGAGAGAGAACTAGAAGATGCCGTCTCCAGAAACTGGACCGTATAGCTGCAGGGTATAGTATACAAAGCCTGTTTGTCAGCTATATTAGGCTTCCACAGGCGGTGCAATTTTGACAGACGAACTGAAAACCTGAAGAACACTTGAAAAAGAGAATATAATGGCAGTTGCTATAATAGGGGAGAAGGTAGAGTTCTCCAGTTTACTTTTATACATTTTTTTAATTGAAGTCAGAGTTTGCAGCACTGATACAAGGTGCCAGGGTACACTTGCCTCTAACCCTCAGTTACTGAACATATGGATTCTGATTGCTTTGTCTGGGCAGAATTTGTATCAGAAGAGCCACAGCCCATATAGATATAATCTAAGGGGAAACAATTCTCCTTGTTGGGAATGTAACAGAAGATCTTCAGGTAGAGACTGTTGCCAAACCCAGACCTGTTGAATGTTAAATGGGTGTTTAACATGAAAGAGGAAACTTTTTACACTGAATAGCATGTTCTGAGGAAATGTTTTCTCAGGGCAACTCCTGCCACTATTGACCACACTGGGGTGTCAAAGGCATCAACTATACCCTGAAGCAGTGTCCTAGAGACAAGTTTAGTCTAAAGTAGGACAAAATCAGGATGTCTCCTAAAAACTGTTAGGATGAGATCTGAAAAGAACTTACTTGGAATAGCAACTTTTATTTCTGGAATTAGCAAATCCGTTTCCAATGGGGAATTGAAGTGAATCAAATTCACATTATGTTATTACAAAATGACATTAGAAAAACATCAATTTGTTTATATCCCCTGAAAAAAATAGGTCAACTTTACTTCTTCCTGTAGCAGGAGCTGACTGTAGACAATGAAGAAAGAAAATGAATGTATTTTCTCCTGGTTTAGTCTATCTATTCTTTCAGATATAGCCCCACAAGAAGCTGGGCTTTACAAAATGACCCATGCAGGGTCCAGGAGAGTATCAATATTTCTGTCTTCAGAGTACTGTTCTTATCTATAAAGGAAAAGGAAGTGGTAGAAAATATCCATTAAGAAGTGAGATGATCCAAAGCAAAGCTTAAGGAAGAATCAACTCTTCTTTTCTGTTCCTGTAAGGCAGTTTTCCTGTATTTGAGACCTTAGTTCCACAGGGTTCTCACCTCTTCTCCAGGACGAACAGTTAGAGGAAGGGAAAAGCACAGGGAATGAGTCCCTCAACTCCATCTCTACATTAGATGTGGTCAAATGATTTAGCGGCTGATGAACAAGCAGCATCCTCATAAGCAAGTAAGGAGTGTGAAAGAGGATGCCAGGGCACTCAGTGAACCAGCACTGCTGAATTTTTAGACCATTCATAGTGACATAAAAATGATAAATATGTGTATGTGCATGCTGCGGGAATATAACTTGTGCCCAGTGGGCTTTTCTTATGAAATTTCCTTTGGAGGAATTTCATGGTTACAGGAGAACTACACGGGTGTATTGCTGCTAAAGGAAGCGGAGTCTAATACCTGATGCTATGTTTCTTCTTTCCACGTGCTAGTAACTTAATGGAGGAGTTTTTTTTGTGGCTTTTGAAGTGGCTCAGATGCCAACATCTCTTCATGTCCTGTTCTAAAGGTGGCATGACAGAGTTAAGAGAATGGGTCAAGAGACACCATTAGTTTCCCTGATTCCTTCAAAGAAACTGGAGCAGGTTCGGGGAGGGGGAGCTTCAAAGAGTCAAACAGCATCAAAGGCATGTGTATGAAGCTAGGAATTCAGTTTGGTTTTAAAGCAAAGATAGGAAAAGAAACATGCAAGACTCAGAAGGAAAAGAAGGTAGCTAAAGCAGAATCATGAATGTGCTACAAAGAAACAGTGGACTACAGCAGACTTCAAGAACATCAAGAAGAAAAGCTCTGATCCGGCCAAGCCATGAGAGGAATTAAGATGAAACTGGAGTTCTGTTCACTATGTGGACAATGTGGAAGGGAAGTGGCTTCAAAGTGTTCCCTCATGGATACACCTTACATAAAAACTCCATGACGCGACTAGGATACTGCTACCCAGAGTCCACTATAAGCAAACAAAAGGACTGTACAATTTTAGGTAGTTTCCTACCGCAGTTTGTTCCTTCAAGAGCACTATTCCAATGTTATGTCTTAACTAATCACCTCTTTAAAAACATCATTCCAAATGCCTGATTTCCTTTCTTTCCTACACATACCACATCAACAGTTTGTCACGATAACACTTAGGAAATCATAATCACAAGTTAAATTGTAAAGACTGAACAGATTTTTTTCGCAACATTATGCATATCTGTGTGTTCCTGGCCGTGACACGTTTTTAAGACCACATTCCAAAACAAATAAACACTGCTGAGAAATTAGCTAATCTCTTCAAAACTAGCTAAAACAATGCTCCCACTGAGTAGCCTGTAAAGAAAAAAACAAAGAAGGAAAACAAAGACTATATACAGCGTTTAAACCACAGATATCAAAATGGCATAACTGGTTTATGGCGTGTATACAAACAGATTGTTGGAAGGCAAGTGTGCATAAAGCCTAATACGCTCTTAACTACAATTTTAAAAAATATTTTTTAGAAGCTATATAAAAGTAATGTCTATACTACATTCAGAAGTACTAATGCAGCTCATTCAGAGAAATCAAAGCTCATTTTAAATGGCGGGCACAGAGGGGACTGGCCTGAACCAGATCTGAGTTGCAATGCGCATCTGGCATTTTGGAGCACAAGTTGACGAGTGCAGTTGTGAAAAGAGTGATGAAGTTGACACAGAACCCAAGACCGATAACAATGGTGTGACAAGGAATTCATGACATCCTTTCTTTTGCTTCAGGTTGAGTTCAGAAAGCCGTGATTACAACATGGGATATCAATCAATGCATATGTTAGTAAGAAAGGGGAATACATATTATTTGTCTTATATTTTTTCATTAATAATGTGGGTTGTTTCAATAAAAAATATCCTTGTTAATACATAGTGAAAGCACAGTGAAGATACATGACTTCCTCAAGGTCACAAGCAACTTTGCAGGAAAAATACAACTAAGACAGAATTACTTCTAAGGAAAGTGTTAAACAACATGATACAGAGCACTGCAGAGCCTGCTTTTAGTGTCAAAGAATTCTACTTTATTACCACTAAATTATGAATTCATATAATAGAGATTAAAAGAGGTAGTTTACTTTTGTTTGAAATTTTATCAAAGTTACATCTTTAAAGAGATTTAAGTAATTTCAAAGTTATAAATTTTGAGGTGTTCTTTGATTAGAGAAGAGTTATGTAGAAGGTATTGGGGAAAATCAGAAAAAGAAATGCAGAAACATTACAATTGACACTAAAAGATATGGAATGTCTCTGAAAAAACGTGTGATATACCAATTATGGCTACAGCTGCCTGAAAACCAAGGCTTTTTACTCTGGTGAATGTTAACATCTCCTGCAGGTAATTTTCCTATTGTATTTGAATTTAATACCTGTTCAGACATTATTATTAAGGGATGCCAAGTTTTTAGCAGGGTGATCCCATTTTCTTCACTGTTAAACAGTTTGGTTCTATTTTGTGTTGACTATCTGAATTGCAGCAATGGGAAAAATCACTCCATTTCTGATGCTCTTGCTAGTTAAAAAACTCTTGTACTGCAGGGTAGAACTACAGCAATAAATTATGTATACATACTAACCTTCATTTAACAGACTTAAGTTTGGTGCATATATATTAATTCCTACAGCACTTGAAATTACCAAAGCAAAACCTGTCTTTCTGGTTCTTCAAACAATGTTTGTTCTGCTTCTGTAGCAGCTCCATTAAAAGTGTACTTGCGAACTTCTACTAAGTCAGGCAGTGTATGATCTTATGAATGCTAAATCTAAAATCCTAACAGCAGTAACTGTAGAAATATTCCTCCTCATTGACATCATAGACTTTCTCTCTTTAATGGTCTTATCTTGAAGTAAATGGAGTTCCCTGAAGTCAGGTGACAAAGGAACCGCTTAGTGCTCAATCTCATTTCTATCTCATGTAATTAACTACAGGCTTTTGGGCACACAGCATTTTTCAGACCTGAGACAGAAAAGAAAACTTTAAGTAGGTAGGGATGTAAATGGCAGAGTTTAACGGAAATATCATAATGGAAGATTTAAGAGAAGTTGGTACTCGTACTACAGAGAGAAACACTGGCAAGGGGTAGATGTGGTTCCTCTAGGACAGTAACCAACAGACTGGCAGCTTTGCATATTAAATTTGCAAGTTTAATATGGTTAATATTGTTTGGTGTTTTCACTTATACAGTTTCCAAGGAAAGCCAGACTGAGCTGTGACTTACAGTCTGCTGGTAAAAAAACAATGGATAAACTCCAGAAACAGTTTTAAATGAAACTCTCAAATTTTTTTTTTTTTTTCTTTCAGCAAAGACTCATATCAGAAGGATTATTTCCTCTCCGTAACATTACAGAAATATTTAGGTGAAAAATCAGTTCCTTGAAAAATTAGTTCCTTTTCCATTCTCTTCAATCACTGAAACAGTATGAAGCTTGGTCCTTCTGCACAGAGATCAGAAAAAAGAAACATTTCCCTTTTCTGTTCACTTTTGCAGGTGGATTGGGTAAATGAAAGAAATGAAATGATTCAAAACCACAAAACTGTGGACAGTAACTGAAATAGCCAATTTCTCCTCTGGTAGATTTTAATTTTATTTGCTATTTCCTTTAAAACTCAAACATTCATCAGGATTGCACTAGTAAAATATCAACCCTTTTCTTTCTAATTAGGTGGTTGTATTTTCTCTATTGTCCTTAGCACAAGGCACAATGGGTAAATTTCATTTTCACGGAAAAAGAGTTGCATAAAGAACAGCTCTTCTAAGGGCTAAAAGAACTCCTGTCTGTAATGCGTCTATTATTAGTACTCGTGTCGGGATTTGAAGGTGTTAAATGCACATCACAAAAGCTCTCTGCTCGAAAATTAAACACACAACAGTGATACAGGAAAACAGCCTCATTTGGGAGAGTTTCTCTTTGATTCCTCTGGTGAATCAAGAAGAGTCCACTGCTACCTCAGGAAAATGAGGGTACCTTCCTCTTGTAATATTCCAGGGACCTCTTTTGAGGAAGGTATGGATCTAAAGAGTGAACAATCTATGTGTCCCTAGAAAAACTGGACAAAAGAATTATTTTCATTTCACTACATGAAGAAACTGTATTTGTCCATGGATACTCTGATGCCCAAACACTGGAGAGGCAACATGTAGCCTTCCTCTTCAGCTTTCTGCTGGACAGGCAACAAGAACAATAAAAACAGGTATAAAATGAAATTATATTCTTATGGAAACTGAATGATTTGGGCACTTATATTTAGGTATTACAGCTTATAGCACAATATTCCTAAAAGCACGCAAGGAACATAAATCACATATAGCATAAAGGAAACTGAGGCTGGCAAGGTTTATTTCATTTACAAAGGAAATCCCTGATAGAGAGAGCCTGAACTACTTCTCTTCATTCATAAGGGCAAAGTCCTCTCTTTTCTGAACTGAAGGTCAGTTGAGATTCTGATCAGTTTGAAATCATACTTTAATAATGCATGAGATGCAGATTATTTAGATTTCATACTCTAGAACCTTTTGTATCATTCAGTATAATTTAGATGTACTTAAAGTGTGGGTTTTTTTCCCTTAATAATGAACAAAAACTGTGATTGACTCCACAAGATTATGGTCAAACTGTAAATGTGACAACAATATAGTTACTGAGTGCTTCACCTCTCCCTCCCTGCTCTTTATCCAGTAATACAGTACAAAATCAAAGAGGATCATTCTGTATCTGAAAGCAGCGGCAACATCCAGCTGAGTCAAAAGAAAGCTCCATTGGGCTGGTTGGCGGGTGGAGAAAGGCTGCGTGTAGGTTGTCTCCATACCAAGTCAAATTTTATTCTGACAGAATGGAGTTGAAAAATCCAAAGACATTTTATCTTTCTTTTGTTCACCCTGAGAGCCTACAGTTCTCTGCTAAATACATTACAGTCTGTTCCTTGCTATAAATAATATAAATGCTTTAAAAAAAAAAAGTAAATTAGGCTAGTAGACCACAAGAGGCTAGGAAAGAAAGAATAAATTATAGTATTTGGAAAAGTTTGAAAATAATGTACAAAGTTAAATGCATCTGTGCTTATACCCCTATTGCCAAAAAAAATCATTTATAGATGCAAAATGGAAAGCTGTATCACTTAGTTTCAGCCATGAAGTAGTATTGTTTTAATGGCAAGCAGAAGGAAATGAGGTAGAGGTAAAAGCAGGACAAATGACAAACCATGTAGAGAAAAATACCATTATAAACCTGCCTTGATATAGATCTCAAATTATTTCTGCTGAAAGTAAATTAATGCACCTTGTCACATGAAATGCACTGATTACTTTATTGTTACTTTGAAAAGTGCATATGTCTCCTGAAAAGTAATTTTCTAAATCTGTATTGTGTACTGGGATAGATCACTGCTTCAGAAAACCTGGTCCATCAGAAGCACAGGATTGCCTTCTTCCTCTTTCTGTAGGGGTCAGAAACTGTCAGTGTTTTTAAAACAAAGTAATTAAAGCCAAAAGAAAAAGAAAAAAAAAGAAATGATGAGAGAAGAATATGAAGCAGGGAAGGTAGAGAAAACAAACGTGTTTTTCTCAACAGCATAGCAAGGTACATACTGAGATATAAGATGCTATATGTTAGATTTGCGCAGTGGAAATGTCTGTGCACTTACATACTCTGAATTTTGATCCCTTTTCTCTCCTCTCTATGTAAGCTATACAAGTATCAGACCCAGGTTCTGTAGCAAAGCTGCTGCAGTTTGATTCATTTGCTGAATACAGTCACACCTGCAGATCTAAATGTCAGAGATAAACATTATTAGTTTTCGGTGTTTGGCCTAATTTTAACCTGTTTGGAAATCTATCAGACACTTCAACATCTGCAGTGAATTCTGAAAATTTTTAAAAGATCATTATTTTATGAAACAGACCAATCACATTTTCAAATGACAGTACTATACAAATAACATAGGAGATTCTTCCAGCTATGCTTTAGATAATATTATCTGCCTATTCACAGCCTTGTTAAGAATACTGAGGAACTGTAATTTTGTCATCAAGGAAAGTTCACACATTTTAAAAGGTGATCATTCTATAAATTATGCGTCACAAGCATCAGTGACTGCTGTGAATTTTAGTAGTAATTGAACATGGCTGTGCTGTCCCAAAGGGTATAGATGTAACGTCTAAGTCCTCGCAGACAGTGAATACCATTAGCACATGAGGTCTGTTTGCCAGGTGTAAGTGATGTGCCAGAATGTTCTGGGCTCAGAGGAAACTGAACCCCAGCTAACAGCAGCTGAAGCTTCCTTCTGGCCTCCAACCCCTAAGGAGACATAAAGCCCCACTGTTCTTGGATGACGTTTCCTGAGGGGCTGCAGCAGCCTGGGACACAGCTTGGGAATCCTTAAGGATCACTCTAGCCTATGTCAGGTAACCAGCAGAGGTCTGGAGAACATGTTGAAGAAGGATGTACCCAATGTGTACCCCACCGCCTTGAAATGACTCCTGTAAAAGAAAGCCATGGCTTACGAACCCCACTGTAAGACTGTGAACTACATTTGAGGTAGAATTGGTTGAAAGTATGATCTCTAACATCTAACGATGACTTCAAAACGCAATTTCTCTGGATAATTCAGAAATTTCACTTCTATAAGAAAGGGGAACTCACCAGGCAAAAGTCTGATGGAACACTGGGAGATAAATCTGTTAGCAGACAAGAAGGTACTTTCAAAATATGATAGTGCTATTATTATTACTGTCCATAATTCTCACTTAATATAATAGAAGTGAGGATGAATAAATTTTTCAAAATCACAAATCATTCCTGACTTTGCCTGTGAATTGAAACTGCTGTATAAGGGTAAGTATGAAGCAGTGGAGTTCCACTGGAGATCTAAGCTGAATACATCCTGCACTGCTTGCAAAGCATTCCGTGTGTTCCCTTCCAGGGAAAAGAAAATGGCTTAATTTCAGAGGCATTTTGACCAGTTTTATAATTCCATAAATGTTATGAAATATTTCTAGATAGCAAACAGGTAATCCAACCTACAGGCTTTCATGATGGCTGGATGGCCGTGCCCAGAGAGTGGTGGTGAATGGAGTTAAATCCAGCTGGCGTCTGGGCACAAGTGGTGTTCCCCAGGGCTCGGTGCTGGGGCCAGTTCTCTTTAACATCTTTATCATTGACCTGGACAAGGGGATCGAGTG
>VZSZ01009857.1:45972-167590 GCA_013398815.1 Ibidorhyncha struthersii
GTGGTACTTGGGGATATGGTTTAGAAGTGGTTTTGTCAGGTCAGGTTAATGGTTGGACTCGATGATCTTAAAGGTCCCTTTCAACCTTAACGATTCTATGATTCTATAGGGTCAAAGCAGCAGGAGTACCTTAAGATAGGTGAAAATACCCTTTTATAGCTTTTGGAAACATAAGCTCTATGAAGTTTCTGAAAGAATACCTTAGTTTAAGATTCCATAGTTGAAGAGTGTGACAGGGATGCAATTGGGTAATCAATGTTCCAACATGAGGAGTTTTAATCTTCTACTTAATTTTGTTTAAAATAATATGTTCACAATTATAAAATGGTCTCCTCTAAACTAGATAACTGAAAATCTAAATTAAACAGATAATAAAAATGGTTCAAAATCAAATAAAGCAGATTATATGTAATTTCATTACAGAAAATGGTTGTTTTTTTTACAACACTGATTATGTCAGCTATGTAAACAGCTCAAAATGCTCTTAATCTATTTCTCCAATATATCTTTTTAATGCATGTGCATACTTATTCTTTGAGCTGACAATTTACATTAATAGAGTTTAATCTATAATGGTATGTAAGTATCCATATCGATACATTGCCTGGCTATACACATTCCAAAGATGCCATTAAAATTAGGAGAAAGCACTGTAAAACATTGAAGAAGACTTCACAACAGCTATCAGAATAGCCTGACATAGCTAAAATGCGAAAACGTTTAGTTAGGTTACTGCAAAGTTAAAAGCAAAGAACCTTCCAGTCCAATCAGCCGTAAGAGAAACACTTTTAAAAGTGAAACACAACCCTTGGACTATCCCACCTTGCTGCTGAAACTACACTGCACCGAACTGTGCCTTTAATGGTTGCCTTTTACTTCTTCCATTTCGCAGCCACAAATTAATAAGCTGAAGCAAATGACAGACCCCATATGAATTGAAAATAAGGGATCGATTTGCACCAAAATAAAATGCAATAGATAAGCAAACGAAGAGTAGTTGCCTTGCAGCGGTACGGTATGCCAATGAGGGACATCAGCAGCTCGAGTTGCGGCTCAGAGAGACTTTCCACAAATGACACTGGCCCACCTGCTGTATGTCATTTTACAGCAATTCCACAAGCATTTGAATACAATGGAATGCTCATCGTCTTCATGTAAAATGCATGACAAAAGTCCCTCTACTTAAATTGCATATTACCAGGAGTCGGAATAAGGTAGGTGTCTTTTTTCCACAGTTGGTATAAAAATAAACCAGCTAGAAATCCTGCACTGAAGCTACTTAACATTGTTTATTTTGTAAGATTTCTGAATATTGGAGCCGAAAATGGAAATATGGGAAAAGATAGTGGCAAAGTCTGTGAGCAGCCTTTTTCAGTCCATGAAAACTTATTCAGGTTTGAGATCATCAGGACAAAGAAAGGCTAAGGAACACCTTTTAAACACCTAACAAAACAATAATCTGTTTTCCCCTGTGTGTCTCAAGGGCAGGTCCTATCAGGGGACTGGGGGCCTGTAGGACCAAAAAATACCAAAGTGGGAAAAGTAGCCTCTCTAGAAGATGAAGCCAAAAATGAGTGATTGTCTTCCTCCATTATGGTCAGGTTTTACAGTCCGTCATCTATCCATAAATCTTAAAACCTTCTGAGATCAGATGAATGAAATGTGGGAACTGTGATACTGGTAAAAGCTTTAGAAATCACCAAACACTGAATCTCAAGTCTATGTGGCAAATGGTAGAAGGTATGCTAAAGAAACTCCTTCTATTCCCCCAAATATGCACAAGGTGAACACAGAAGTTCATCATTCAAGAAAGAGGGGTCCAAGAAGACACCCTCCCACTCTGGGGTCATGAAGGGAGGGTAAACCAATTTGCACTAAGCAAACACTGCTACCTTATGGAAACAACTTGAGACAAAAGCTTCCCACTTTTGAGGAATAAGTAAAAAGGTCTCAATGTTGTTTCTCTCTGTCTCAAAGCCAAGTTCAGGGACTTCTCTCATTTCAGATCACAAAGCAGAAGCAGACTAAGAGAGGTGAGCGTACAACCCTGTGCCATACAGAGCTAATACTGCTGCAAACCATCTGAAATCAAAGTGCCTGCTCTATTTTACACCATTTGAGAAACCAAAAAATAATTACCTTTACAAAACTAAAACGAAGAGTTCTCCCTTACTGCATTCCGACTGCACTATACCTGTATATCATGCAATGATTGCCCTATGGGTGGAAGTATTTTCCTGCCATTCCAGACAGGGAGGGAAGCTCCTCTCTGTTTGGAAGTGGAGAGGTATCAACGCTGAACTGGCTGTCTAGGAAGTACCAGGGATCCTAGACAGTTCCTTCCACACTGCACCTCACTCCTATATACAAGCGCATCCTACTAGGAAAACTTTACTATTGAACATTACTGTTACCTTCTACATGCTATTTTTTGCTATATTTTTAAGCAATAGTAATGCAAAAATCCACACCCTAGTTCTCTATGAGAAACAGACACTAATATTTTAGACAGCTTTAAACTCACTTGTTCGATTCTGTGGAACATAAAATTTTTGCTTTTCTCACACAAGATTTTACTTTAAAGACTTAACCATTTTGGTATTTAAAAACAACAGAGCATAATTGGATTACTGAGAGTTTGGAAGTGCTTTCACTTCCCATACTTTACATGCATTTTTAATAACCATTTGTTATTACTGTTCTGTAATATGGAAATCCATATTATTGTTAATATTGCACAAATTCACAGCTAATCACATTATAGTACCAAAGGAACAATTATAGTATGTGAATGTGTATAAAGATTAATATACAGATCCTAATAAATCTCAGCTGACCCATTAATGTATAATGGGCCCAAAGGAAACCTCATATCCTTAGTATATAAATGGCGCATTTCTTTCCCCCTCCACTCCTTTCCTCATTTTGTTTTATATGTACAAACTGCCATAAAAAGGAAAATTAAGCCATACAAAAACAGTCTCAAACATCAAGAGGCTAATCAAAAGCACAAACCACTTTCTTTTCTTATTATACTGCAAGAATCACGCTAATATTTGACATGCACGTACAATGAGCTTTATTTTTTCCTCTCCCTTTTGAGACTGAGGCTTCCAAAGTGGTGGACAGACATCCATACCACATGAATAGCTATTACAGGTGGATTAAGGGAGGAACTTTCAATTTTAATTGTAAATTATAATGATCTTTTCTTAGTTTAGGGCACACCTTCAGCTGTTTCAATTAAATCTCCTGTAGTTTAAAATGAAAGAAAAAAGAGACAAATGATCCTTTTTGTTATGTAAGATATGCTTTACAATATCGCTACATAGTGACAACTCCTTGTCCTCCTGTCACAGCCTGTCCCTTAGCCCATGCTGCAGAAAAGCAATTTTCTGCCTCAAAAGCACTCTATTTTTTAAAAGTTTGTCTCTGGGCAATTTTCAGGTCTACTAGAGCTGCACAACTGTATACAGATGAGAAAAACCCAAAATAGGGCAATTTATTTGATTCCTCCTCTTCAAAACATTTAGCTGAGATTGCATATCCAACAGAGAAACCCCAACAAGAATATTCCGAGATGACCTGCAGTGACACACATCCTTTTTTCAGAAAAATTTGCATTAAACATCTTCTGCAGACTCCTCAGATAGTCTAGATTTGACTTTTGTTTAATATGACCTTTAACACAAATATTTCCCAGGATATTAACAGCTAATTTCTTTTTCAAAGGGGATCGTAAGAACCAGTCACTTAAATAAAACACTTACAGAGTTTTTCAGAGGAAGAATAGTTTCTGCGATTTTTTTTTTGGTGTTTTTTTTTTTTTCCCCTAGAAAAAAGATATGCATTCATTTGAATCCAGTTGCTCTCGTATTAGAAAGAGCCACTTGGATGGGAAAATATATCATCTCAGTGTTCAACTCCTGGTGGTAACTTCGCATTCATCAATGCCTGAAGGTAGTCTGACCTCAGTATTCTCCTGGTAGAGTTCTTCCCTAACACAGTAAGAGCATTTCCCAATAGAGCAAAGGCCTCGCCTTTATAACCATCCACATCTTGAAAATTACCTGCATTAAAGTCTTTAAGGAATTAGGCTAGCTTCAGGATTTGGATCTCAGTTTGCTATGAATGTAACATTCACTAATGAACTGTATGAGTTAAAAAACCCAACTTGATAATATTTTTGAAACCTTTCAAGAAGCTGGGTGAATTTTCAAATCTGAAAACAAATAAACAATAGGCTCCTCATTGTCTAAAATCATGTTCAAATTGGTTACATGCACTTTTGAAAATTTTAAAACAGACTGATAGCTCATTTAGCCCTAAAGACCTACATTTCTCCGTTTTATTTTTCTATTTTTGTCTTTTTCAATTGAAGGCTAAGTACATTTACTTTCAGAATTTAATGATGACATAGAAATCAATCATGTGTTAAAAGTCACTATTAATACTGGGACCAGAAAATAATACGGCACAGACAATATCTATAGCCATACACATTTCTGATTAGTAGATGAGACCCCACCAGCTGAAGCATAAATTTTCTTTGCTACTACAATAAATATCTTTAGTATGAATGCACTTTGCATTTGTCTGTGCCTGGCATATAAGTATATTGGAAAATGAACTGAAAGGGAAATGTCCATTTTCCATTTTTTCTAAGGTGTAGGAATATATTATCCTCCAGTACAGAAGTATATTCACTTAGTTAGCATAATTCACTTGATGAACCTTTGTGACAGAAACACTACCATGCTGCCAGGGCAGCACCTATAGAATCATGCACTTGGCCCTGAAGATGGTGTTTGGCTCCTGTTGTGTCTCAATTTGCCTTTTATACTGGACCACAAAGTCTGCACACGTACACGCAAACTGGATTGTAGTGCAGATAAGCGAAGTCTAGCACAAGTACAATGGAGAATTTGTCTTGAAGGCAGATCAGATTTTCAGATATACTTAAATTCATGCTTAAATTAGTTGAGAAGTAATTTGTTGGCATATATTGCTGTGGACACACAAGGGAAGAAGTCCCTTATGATTTAGCCCATTATGTCTGCAAGTGTTAATGTTGCCTTAGCACATCCTACAGTCAATTCCGGAGCTGGGACTGGAAAACGTGGTTAGGAACAGTGTAACAGACACAGAGATGAATAAAACTGTAAACCATGAAAACTTTGAAAATGGCTGAAGTGGGACACTAACAGAAGAATATAATTCTTAGAATCATAGAATGGTTTGAGTTGGAAGGGACCATAAAGATCACCCAGTTCCACCCCCCCTGCCATGGGCAGGGACACCTCCCCCCAGCCCAGGTTGCTCCAAGCCCCCTCCAGCCTGGCCTTGAACACCTCCAGGGATGGGGCAGCCACAGCTGCTCTGGGCAACCTGTGCCAGGGGCTCACCACCCGCGCAGTCAAGAATTTCTTCCTAATATCTAATCTAAATCTCCCCTCTTTCAGTTTAAAACCGTTCCCCCTTGTCCTGTTGCTGCACTCCCTGATCAAGAGTCCCTCCCCAGCTCTCCTGTAGCCCCTTAGGGACTGGAAGGGGCTCTAAGGTCTCCCCAGAGCCTTCTCTTCTCCAGGCTGAACAATCCCAACTCTCTCAGCCTGTCCTCCCAGCAGAGGGGCTCCAGCCCTCGGAGCATCTTTGTGGCCTCCTCTGGACTCATGCAAACAGGTCCATGTCTTTTAAACTATCTTCATCTCTGATGTCTGCTTTAGACTGCTTGAATATTTATTTGAGCAAGAAACTAATTAATGTACATCTTGCTGGCTGGCAAACCTTCAATTTGGTTGCTGGTTGCTGTCAGTTGGTCACAGCTCGCTGACGATTCAAAAGTGTAAGTGCAGACGGATGCTCTATTAATTTTTGTTTCTTTCACAGTAACGCAATGGCTATGTCAATCAGAAGTTACCAGGAATAAAAGCATCAAACCGGTACTGAAAAAAAAAAACCTCCTTGGCCTTAAATTCCTCCTTTTTACCTGATTAACTGAAATCTATTTGTTTGTGTATTTGAGCTGTTTTGGTATAGCTTGCTAGCATAAATTCAAAATCAGGATAACATTGTTTAAGTCAAGGAGTCATAGGAGCAAACCTGACTATCTCCAGTGCACCTTGCTAGAATGCATGTTAAGTTTCTTCAACTAAATCTTACCTAGTCAAGGTTCCAGAGTGCCTTTTAATCACACTTTTACAAAGCAATCAGAAAACCATACACAGAAAAGCTGTATACCCGACAGGAAGAGATGGAGTACAGAAGAAGAAATGCTGTCCCTGAAATCCCACTGGATTCATGTGCAGCAAAGCATAATGTAGGATATATAAGATAGCTTTTCCCCCCCCGCTAGTTGATTTTTATTTTTTTCTCAAAAACAGAATTTGAAAAAAGCACATTTGCTTCCAAAGGCTTAAATCTGTAACATGTAAAACCAAATAAAATAAGAATTCTGTTTTACGTGAATTTTCAGTAACTTTTGTTAAGTCAACATCCTCTTTGCTCCAAGAAATCAAGCTCTTAAGTTGAAAGGTGTTTTTCAGTAAAAAATGCAGGAGGGGTCCTTACAACTGAGACTGGGGCCTCTCCCTTCTTCTCCATGGAGACTATACTAACTATGAGGCTACTGTTGTGCTTTTTCTGATCCTTTCTATTCCCTTTAATTTGCTAAAATTTCTCAACATTAGGGATGAATACAGGAGATGTATGTACGAATGACGTCTAGATTGTGTGTTTAGATGGAGCTCCTTCAGCTGCCTGCTTCCCTCCTGATCCTCACGGTGGGAAGGCCTCCACCTGCAGCCAGAGACACTGACAGAGCAAGGGACCACGAATGGTCAGTGAGCTACAGCTTAAGCTTAGCTATGAAAGCTTGTGCTGGAGGTGTCCAAAGAAGAGTAACAAAGCTGGTGAGGGGTCCGCAGCACCAGTCTGATGAGGAGCGGCTGAGGGCACTGGGGGTGTTCAGCCTGGAGAAGAGGAGGCTGAGGGGACACCTTCTCGCTCTCTACAGCTCCCTGAAAGGAGGGTGCATCCAGGTGGGGGTCGGTCTCTGCTCCCAAGGAACAGGCGATAAGACAAGAGGAAACAGCCTCAAGTTGCGTCAGGGGAGGTTTAGATTGGGGAAAAATTTCTTCATTGAAAGGGTTGTCAATCATTGGAACAAGCTGCCCAGGAGGTATTTCAAAGAGGGGTAGATGTGCTGCTGAGGGACGTGGTTTAGTGGTAACATGGCAGTGTTAGGTTTACGGTTGGACTCGATGATCTTAAAGGGCTCTTCTAACCGAAACAATTCTATGATTTTATGGTTCTATGAATATGGGCACCCTTAACCTTGTGAACTTTCTCACAGTTACTCTACTTCTACTTAGCTGCAACTCCTGCTCTGAAAAGGATGCCTCTTCGTTGCCCAACGACATGAGATTTGTGGCACACCTCCTTATCCTCACAGTTTCTACTGACCAGTAGGCCTGACCCCTCTCAGCATCTTATGCTGAAACACCTCACTTAGTTCACAGCACATAATATAGAGTTGTATGCGGGTCCAAGTACCAGACGCTTGAAAGCTGAGAGATGGCATTCTCTGCAGTGCTCATAGAGAAGTCCCTTTTCACAGTCACTATAAAGTCATAAAATTCACAGTTTGATAATTCCAAACCTTTGGTTGAAAATGCATCTAACCTAAACAAAAATTAATATTAAATTTGTTTTTCAAAATTAAATTTGTTCACACATATAAAAGTAAAAATAGAAAGCAAAGAGAAACAAAAAAGTAGAAACCAAAATAAATTTCTGAAATATCTTTCCTCTTTCTTCTTGCAATAAGATATCTGAATAACAACAACAACAACAACAATAATAATAATAATAATAATAATAATAATAAAACAATAATAAACTTTATTTCAAGTTTGTTGAATAACTGTAACCAAATAGCCTGTAACCAAATAACAAGAATATATGCATAATAACTGTGACCCGGATATTTGAACAGCAGATAGACAGCTACTTATTTATCTGAAAGTACTGCCACATGAACAGCTCCTGCTTCCTGAATGCTGTCACTCAAAAGGTTTTTGGCACCTCTTCAGGGCCCTCTCATTTACTCCCTTTACACAGCAGCTTTCTACACTTAAGTTCAGTTTGCCCCATAGTTTAGTAGAGGAAGTAGTACCACCATTCATATTTTAAAGCTTTTCTTGTACTCAGACAAATCGTATTATCAAAATGATAATATTTCCTTTTGAAAAAGAATAACTTACCTTCACGGTTTCCGTATGTGTACATAATTTTAATATTTTCCATTTGTTTGCAGTGTGCTAAAATTAATTTTAGTGACGTATTTATCCGATGAATTGCCGATATGTGTTATTCAATCATTTACCAGAACTTTTGTGATTTTTACATGAATATTTTGATTACTTGGAATTGTCTATGAATTTCTTTAAGTGCTGAACATTTTATGTAAACAATCGCTGACTGGTATTCTCTGTTCTTATTGGTGAATTAGACTTATGCCTGAGCAGTTGGGATGATTTAGCTAAAGAATCACTGTAAAATCTCAAATTAACATCCATAATTCACTTTTATATATTTTCTAAGTTCAAAACCTTGGGCAGGGGGAGGGGAATTGTTTTGTTTTATCCACTACTTGAACAAACAGAAGTTCAAATAAGGAATTAAGAGTCATAAGTACGGTTCATGAAAATTTGCTTTTTAATTAAGAAAAACATTTGCGGATTTTTTTTGTATTGAGTCGTCTCTTACTCCCAATGGCAGTATTTGGATCCCAGTTACTTCCTGGATCTTATTAATGCCTTCATATTTTTGCCTTACTAAGGCTAAAATCCCCGTCTGTATGTGTCTCCTGTCGCTCTCCATTTAATAATTTTTCAGCTGGGTGATTGTCAAGTGTTAACCAAATCAGAAGGAAAAGCAAGTCTTAAAAATAATTAAGACCCTAGGAGTTTCAGGGATGGAGATCCAAACCGATATCCCCAAGAAGAGGAATGTGGGTAGGATTCGGGCATTCTGAAAGGAGCTGGCTGGGCTGCTCAGCATTCCCGGAGCTGCAGAGTAAGCACAGCTCTTTTGTCTCAGCCAGAGAGGGTAATAGGAGACAAGAGGAATAGGGAAATCGGGGTTGCAGTTGAAATTGGTGATCTTACAGTACAAAGACAACAGGCTTTCCAAAGGAAATCTGCCTTTATTAGTTCTAGCTCCTGAAGCATCGTGTTTCTGCTAGTTGGCAGCTCGTGGGACTTTTATTTAAAAACCAAGGGGGTTACGATCCCAGTTTCATCAGATTCCTAAGCGTTTAGGCACAAAAAAAAATTAAATAAAAATGAAGAAAAAACTTACAAAGAAAAATATATATTCTTTATAGCAAAGTCCTTTACTTAGGGGAGAGCAACGCTGTTTAAGACTAATGCTAGTTTATACTTCTGGAAGTTAATGCTGTGTGCACAATCAATCGATATTTGAACCAAGCTACAAGGAAGTGTCCTCATTAAGCCCTCGTATGTAGTTCAGAGCCACAGGCTTCAAAGGCGTAAACTTGCCTTTAAAGCTTTCTATGTTAGAGCTTACACTGGATTTTTCACCAAACTCCTGAAAAATAGTTGAGGCTTTAAAAAATAAATAAAATAATCAGAGGTGGATTAATCACCCCTCTGACACAATAGGTTGAAAACAAGAGTGTGTTCAATCCCAGCTTCTTCACGTAGAGGGAAGTTTTCTAAGTATATATAAGAAATATTACTATAGTTATTTATCAATTCGCTCCTCTCAGTTTTCTTGAATTACGTTCCCTTACTCTTTGTAAAATGTCAGACCTGAGCAAAATATCAAATACATTCAAAATGCAATGGAAGAAGCATACTACTGAACCTAGAACCATCTGGCAGATCACACTGAAATACATGGTTGTATCAAAGAGAAATTACAACAGGAAAACACAATATCACATGTTATTGGCATGCTCTGTCACTTCTTTCTAACACTGGATGTAGCCGAAAGGAAAAAAGCCACCATTTTTTGAGCTACCAGAAACACACTGAGAAATGGTAACGGTTATATTTGATCCTCTCTGGTCCCATCCTCACTTCTACAAGGCTGCTACACTCTCTGAGAGAGGACAGAGCAGTTGCTGTGGTTCTAACAGAGCTTATGATCTTGCTTCTGCAAGATTTCAAACAAAACGTCGTTATAACTTAAAATAATGAGTTATGATGTGTATGCCTACACTTGGAATCTTGCACGGAACAGAAGAAATCCTGAGTCTTTAACTGTTGGACTGTCTAGTTCTGTTCTATCCATTTTAAAGGAAAGCAGCTACACGTGCAAAATATCATAATATGATCAAACAACAAGTTATTCCATACAGCTACTGTAAAGCCATGCAACATCCTCCAAAGACATAAAAAAGAGTTGATAAACAACTTTAGAATGGAAAGACAGTTAAAGAAGGCCTTTCTCAAAAGACGACTGCTTCGAAACTCTACCCTCCCCTCATGTTTTAAATGGTGCGCGACCTTATCATTAGCGTACGTCATTGCACTAAATGCTGTAGTCTGTAGTTATGACTAGCACGAAGTTACTAGATGAAAAGCTGTACAAAGTGTATTCACCCAACCCATTTATTTACTCCTTCATTTTTTGAAATCATTATTAGAATGATCCCAGACCAGGATGAAGACTTAATTCAGTTTTAAGAGATTGACACAAATCCTCAAAACCAAGCCTGATACTGATGTACCTCTATACCCAAATGCCGATCCCAGAATTAGTAAGACTCCATCACATAGCTGATACAGAAATAAAGAACATTGAGCACTGCAATTTATGCAGTTCTGCTAAATTTTTGCTCTCTTCTCTGCTCTGTCCCCTGATTACAAGCAGCCAAGGAAATCAGTGACAATCCTAACACATAGCTGAGGAACTTCTAAATGGCACCACCGCTGCTTCTTTCAGCAAGAGGTACGTACACAGTATCTACCAGCCCTTCCTTTTGCTGGAAATTTTCCTTCGATGAAAAGGCATCATTTTGTTAGGCGGGTGCCATGATAATGCTCCTATTATATATATTTCTTTTGAAGCTTCTCTGGTCCTTTAAACTGACATGCTTCAAGTATACATATGGTTAAGAAAAATAATAAAAAAAAATCAAACATTAATTATCATATAGTCATAAATGATACATCACAGTTGTCTGACTGTAGCCTGAATAGGAGATAATTGCAATAATGTAGTTAATACTGAATGGCAGCCGGCTAAGTGACTATGGCAGTGTCTTTAGATTAAATATGTGTAATCCTTAAATAATTTCCAGCCTTAGATCCTGCACATATTTAAAGCTTCCAGACTGTTCCAAGCCAGGTTAAATATTTTTGGTATCTGAGTATGTACTTTGTAATCTTCTGTGTTACGGTACTGTAAATATTCCTGAGCCATGGGGTGGCTATTTCGCTATCTACACATCTGTTTTCAACACTGAAAATCTCTTTAGGCGTACTGGATGCCTCAAGCAGGATAAATCAGCTGAGATAGCCTCAAATGACCTGAAAACTTTTTCAGTACCGAACTATGTAATTTTGACAGCCTTATGGAACCACTACAGTTACTACATCATTCCTGGACTGCCCCGTGGGCATCCAAATTTCTGCAATGCTGTGATTTCACCCTAGGTATGCTTCCCAAACCAGAAGGGTCTCGGAACGCAGCCTCTAGCTATCTTCCTTAGTTCTTACACTTGTGAAAGCTTCTTCTTGCCATATTTGGGTTGTTATGATAAATTTATACCATACCAGGCCATTTAGCCAGCACAAAGCAACAGGAAGAGGGAAGAGATTCATGTTTGCTGTCAGGAAGTATTTCTCTCTCTAAAATAGTATTTTGAAAGATTGTTCTGTGTAGTTTGAATAGGTAGCACACGCTAGTGTTCTACAAATCCTTGTAAGTCTATAGAAATAAGTGTTGTTAAATAACTCAAGTTATTATTAAAAAGAAAAAAACACACACCTGCATACGTGGAGGGGTTTTTTTTTGTACTTTGAAAAAAAACTGGAAACCCCTCAGGTCAACACAGCTTTTTGAAATAAGTTTCTTTGCACCAAGGAACTGCTTTCCCCATGTGGTCACTCACCAATATTTATAAGGGAAGGTCACTTTGAATGCCACCAGCAGATGAAAAAACAGGAGGGAAGGAGGGTTTTTCTGTCTTCACTGAGCTGGCTGATTCTGCCAAAGTGATAGCCGACATTGACATTACACAAGGGAAAGGTTGTCGTAGTCTCACAGTCCCAGCTCTGCTGCAGAAACAAAACAAAACAAAACAAAAACAGAAAGAAAAACATATGTGTACACTTTTCAAATAAGAGTAATGCCAAAACATTAAAACTCTGATCTCTGGAATATAAATAACGCTTTAATCTTGGCTTTGAAACAGTTATCTCAAATCTACTTTAAAAATAAGATTTAAAAAGACCCCTAAGAAATTGAATATCCTTCTGTAAAATTAATCAATCACTTTGAGGGTTTAGTGGAAGGAAATGGCCATAAACATCTTATGTACTCAGCTGGTGGTAGAAGGCAGACAGAAATGACAATTCGGTTAAAAATAAGGAAAAGCTGAGATTTGAAGTGAAGATTGTACGCAGAATACATGGCAGGGAATGACAGGAAATTTTAGAGGTGAAGGTGGCCTGCGGAAAACTTAAGGGAAAGGTGAAGGATTAATGAGGGATTCCTATTTATTTATTTATTTATTTGTTTCATTTCCCTAGCATCTGTGTGAATTATTACCTACACGCCTGATACGTCCTAAAAGAAAAAACTGTGATGAATAAATAAACAGCTCTAGAAATCTTCAATAGGGTCCTTTACCTTGCAGGGAATATTATCATTGGCTTTTGATACAATTTCTGCTGCAGGGAAAGACTTTCAAAGCTCAGAATGCTGAAGTATTGCCAGGCACTCAAAGACCCCCCGCTGTGCGCGTCAAACTAAGAAATCTCTCTGAACTTGTCGAATTAAAAGTCATCTCTCTCTCTCTGCAACCCCTGCATGAGCTGGGAAGCTCTGTCCTCATTTTTTTCAGGCCTTCCACGATAAACAAATGGAGCCTGGAGCATCTTTATTCTTTTCAGGCACGTAATTAAAATTCTTTAAAAAATGTAATTGAAGGCAATGAATTTCAAAAGGAGGTTCTAGTTAACAACGAGGCTAGAACAGTTTCAGTAGGCCATATTGCTTTACCACCCAATTTTGTTTCAAAGGTAAAAGCAAAACAGCTTGTTAAGATCCTGGGCAAGTGTCTTTTATTTTATTTTATTTTATTTATTTTGTTTGTACATCAAGAGGTTGCTCCAAACTTAAACATCTCAGCAGGATTTATGCTTGCTGGAATGTCATAAGACTTAATTACTGAAACAGCAAAGAGGAGTACACTATTAAAATATGAACAAAGCAGAAAGTGTTCCTGGTTTCTCAAAATCATTATTTATATATCCCCTAAAAAATTAAACAATATATTTATTGAAGAATTTGTATTTTCTTGGCAAGCCTCTTTCATTCATCCAAACCACTGTAAATATTCACAACCTTGCAAATTCTTTTTTACCTGATAATGCACAGAATGCTAATTTTCTGTGATCACTGTTGTAACGATATTGTAATGGTATTTTTGATGTTGCCAAGAAAACAGGAAGTGCTGATATAATGAATAATTTCAAATTAATACAAAAGGAATGAAAAATGATCTCTTTGGATTTGAATATCAGGGATTACCACAAAACATTAACTAAAAGGCAGTAGAACACAAGACAGTGTTTCAGAAAGTCACATCCAAGATGACTTCCCAGAGAGATAAAATCTAAACCCAATGTTTTTGAATATCTCTTTTAGGGTGACTTTCAGTATCTCTCTCTATTGAAAGCAAAAAGCTTCAGTTTTCACCTGCTTTTTCCTATGCTGTTTTTAAACTGGTACTTCAGGTTATAAATGACCACATGAAATATATATATATTTAGGGTTTTTCCCTAGAGACACTGGAGATTGAGATGTTTTGAGGAAACTTATTTACGATTCTTGTAGCATTAAAAAAAGTGTAGCAAGGCAGCACTACTCCCACAACTTCTGGGTAGCACTCTGCTTCTGATAGTTATGATGCCTCTGGGAGAACCAAGACAACATAGCTAACATAACTGCTTTTCATCCTCGGAGGGGAGCACAGTATGTATTCTGCATGGGTCAACAATTGTTCTGCCTGGTAGAGAGGTAGAAAGAGGATCCAGTTAGCTCCACTGGAAAAAGGCAATTCCAAAGTAGATCTAGCTGGAGCAAACTACAGCTTTGACTACACTATCAAGTAATAGCTTTGCAAGTTACATGTTACTTCTTTCCTAGGTTCTTTTTTTTTTTTTTTTTTTTAAGTAAAAACTTGTGCAGCATAGGGCACAGCCCATTCCAGAGGTCATGCTGAAGAGGCAATTAGAGAACAGTGCACCAAGTTTGTCCCTCTCTATATTCTGACGTCGTCTTGCATTACCTCAGCAGGCACAGATTGCCACATACTTTCATCTCACACCCAGAACGTGCAACATACAGCTTCACTTCTATACTGTGCATATACAGCTTTCACAGACTGCACCCACCCATTATGCTCTAATCTGGACAAAATTCATAACAAATAATGATCATATCTTAGATCCAACAAGACCCCATCTTGGCACAAGAGCAGCAGGACCAAAGGCTACGTCATGTTTCTACCAGCATGTTGTTTACCAGGGTGCGGTCTACCATTACAACCAACCAAAAGGATAAGGCAGTCCCTACCATGCCTTCTGTACCCCTGTATCCTCACTAGGAAAAGGCGAACTCTTCTTAGCCTTCCCTTCAGATGTACTAGGGTGATTTATGAAAGCCTATACCATGAAGGTGATCCACAAAGGTGAAGGCCACGAAGATGCTCCAAGGGCTGGAGCCCCTCTGCTGTGAGGACAGGCTGAGAGAGTTGGGGGTGTTCAGGCTGGAGAAGAGAAGGCTCCGAGGAGACCTTAAAGCCCCTTCCAGTACCTAACAGGAAGAGCTACAGGAGAGCTGGGGAGGGACTCTTGATTAGGGAATGGAACCATAGGATGACGAATAATGGTTTTAAACCGAAAAAGAGGAGATTTACATGAGATACTAGGATGAAATTCTTTAGTGTGAGGGTGGTGAGACACCGGAAGAGGTTTCCAAGAGCAGCTGTGGAGGCCCCATCCCTGGAGGTGTTCAAGGCCAGGCTGGACGGGGCTTGGGGCAACCTGAGCTGGGGGAGGTGGCCCAGCCCATGGCAGGGGGGGGTGGAACGAGATCATCTTTAAGGTCCCTTCCATCTCTAACCATTCTATGATTCTATGATCTTTATTTTTAATTGTGTACAACATCTTAATATGCTATGAAATCAACAAAAACATGAATCAACAAAACCCATAAAATAAAAAGAATGTAGGCAAATTGGTATTTTCAGACTTCATTTCTGCTATAAAACTGAATTAATGAAAGCCCTGTGATTCTAAAAAGTAACTCATCTTTCACCATAATTTGCTCTGTAGAATGTGAAGGACATTGGACGAAAATAACTGTAAAAAAGAGACTTTATCTGATATTTTAAGAAAAAACAGTGTGACCCAGCATGAGTATTTAATGTCTGTTTGCAGAATGAGTAAAGGTCTCTTTAAGTTCACTGAGCACTCACTGTAAAGTTTAGGGAAGATCAGTAGCTTAGAAAAAAAAGGCTACTGAAATATGAGTCACATCTATGAACAAAAGTGATCAAAGTCTACTACACTGCCAGAGTGTCTTCAGTTTATTCCACTGCAGTACACATATTACTTGATTGAAAGGTGTGTGGATATAAGGCATCCAGGTCTCTGTCTACTGTCACTGGGCCTGAAATTCCCATTTGTTATGTCTGACTTCCTTTATTGATTTCTTTTCCCTAAGAAGCAGCAGCCGAAGATATTTTTAACATTTGGGAACACATTTACAACAGAATAAATTCATATTAATTCTCCTCTCCCCTCCAAGCTAAAATTACGATTTTAAGAGCTGTGATAAATTCAAAATTATCCAAAGGTCGTTTCTGCTCATATGCTGATACGATGACAGTGATGTTATACAGTCATATAGTACATTCTTACATGTTTTGAGCATCTCACATACTTTTTATAGTGGAGAAAAAAAACATCTTTTTTTTTTTTTTTTTTTAATACCATTGTCACGTAAAAGCTCTTATCTGCCATAAAGCAAATATCTAACCTGGTTAGAAAATTAGGATACCTCAGCAAAACTCTCCAAGACACAGCTTTGATCCAGTAGTTCAACATTCTGTAGACAAAATTGTTGGCAGATGTTGCCTTGATAATTTGATATGAGGTACTGCTATTTCAGAAGATGGCAGAAGAGGGAGTAAGTGAATGTAAACCCAAATGATGAGTTCAACAAGAAGTACAAGAGCAAGGCAGAGTATTTCAGCTGCTCTCTCTCTTTTCCAAAATAGCTTAATTTCCATTTCCTAAGCTACAGTTTTCCACATACTGTACAAAGTTAGCATACACCAGAATTTTAAATTTTTTAGAGACCGGAATGCTCCTCGTTATTCCTGTTTCTTCATTATTTAGATTAATACAGATGCATGGCTTTTTCACTGTATTGTTAGATCATATATTCTGTAATTACAACAAAACATAACTTTATATGATAGATTTAAAGCAGACATTAAAACAGAACCATGGGGGGACAGAGGGAGGAACTCCTTAGCAAAGTTTGCTATCAAATGACAACTGCAGAGATTCAATTAGAAATGTAAGCTTAACGTTATAAACAGGTCCAATCCCTCACATCAGTACTGATTTTACTGTTTCATATGAGGTAGCCATCACAAAATAACTAATAAGAAAGCCTCAAGAACTATTTTGCCTTACTTTTTCTCTCCCCCATGGATGTAGGCAATATGATCCTCTCCCCCAAAATATTAAATACTAGAAATTATCTGATGTACTTGAGAATGTCACTGCATGTATATTTTGACTGAGATATTAGCAGATGGTAATGAGGAAAATAAATAATAAAATAAACACTGGTTTAATTATCATGCACTTAATCCAGTTCTTAGGTGCAAGTTCTTAGAAACAAGTTTAGAGCAGGAAAGGAAAAAAATACTTCTTTTCTGGCAACTTACAATATTGAAAGTAATTATTAATTATACAAAGTAAAAGTTTCCGATGATTCTTTAGAGGATCCATTGAGCAAGCACGCCATCATAGCAGGTGCATATTCTAGAGTGCAGAAAGTCTGATGCCTTTTTTGCCACACAAGCAAAGCAAGCAATTGATTACATTTGGCAGAAGAATGTAAGACTGTGTCAAAGTAACTCATTCCCATAATATCTTGATGTATTTGCTGCTTTTCTTGGATTGCTATTCTCTCACAAATACCGCTTCCCTAACACTCATGTAGGATCTCAGTGGACCCTGATTCCTCCTTTTGCTAAATTTCTTTGCTCTGTATTTGCTAAAATCCATGTATTCTACATTATTAAGTCTCATTCTATGCTCCTCCTGAAAGCTAAGAGCTGTCAGACCCTTAAAGAGCTTTGACAACAACTAACACTTCTGTTCAAGCAAAAGCACTCTGTATCACTTCAGTGACGTGAAATCTTTGGATACGAAAGCAGAGCAGCCTGACAGATAAATCTCTGCTTCATTTGTCAGGAAAAAGGGAAGAAAATCTACTTTGCTAACAAATAATTTTCAGCTCTTAATAATGTTTGATAATAGGATTATTTCAAATCATAGAATCATCTAGGCTGGAAGGGACTTTTAAGATCATCGAGTCCAACTATTAATTACTGTTGTTATATTTAAAATGTTGCAAATCTGGTGGGACAGAAAACCATCAAAAAGGGTGAAGAAAAATGAAGAGCACAGAGCAGCTGTGCTGTACGTAAGAGATCGAGAATGGGGTGAGAACGGACCCACTCCATTTTACCTGCAGAATTTTCAAGGGTTTGTCTGTACGAGGCCCTATTAACTCAGGCAGGCATCTTACAGGGGAGCTGAAATCTACCCTTTTGATATAAATGTTCTTTAAATGGTAAAAATCAATTGCGAAAGATTGTCACACGCCGAGTCTCTACACTGCTATTCATTCTTATATTCACAATACAGCAAAATAGGAAAACAACTTATAGAGATGGAAAATACAGATACATCAAATCTATTTTTTGCATTTGTTCTCTTTAAAATATATTAATAACCAGTGAACTTAAAGTAAGTTTGTGCTTGTGGCATCTTTTTCCCTGGATGTATTCTGCTATTTTTGCAGTCAATTTAGAAGTTCTTTGAAATAAATTGTACTGGCATCTTCCCCTTTATACAGCTGAGAGTAAGGCACTGATAGCACGGGGTGTATCTGTCAGATTCAGTGCTGAAGAACAGAACAGGAACCTGACAGAGTTATGACAAGCAAACTCTTCATACCGGGAAAGAACTCTGTTGTTGATTATTGCATACAGTTAGAATGCTGTGTTATGTGTTCACGTAAATAGGACCACCACAATAAAATGTTGCATTTTGAAATATCTTTGCAGACAGAATTCAGTCTGGAGGAAATGTGGAGAAAATGAAACACTTATTACCATGTTTTATATTGCAATGCTAATGTTTGTACTCAAAGATACATTAGCATAAAGAATTGCTGTATGTGGTAAATTAAAGCATGTAATATTTTACATTTGAATTCAGAATCATGTGAAGGTCTTATTCTCAATTAATAAATAAAATGGATGGCTCATACAGTGCTTTTAGTGATGTCCTTTTTTTAAAGGGGGTCAGCGTAACTTCTAATTTTACAGAAGTTGGATCTCAGTTTGTAAAGAACAGTATTTCCCGATATTACCTGGCCTTACTACACTGTAATTATTGTCATTTCTTGAAATCTGAGGGTCATAAATTTAAGCAAGCGCCAGATATTTAGAAAATTCTTAAAAACATATTAGCCCCAGAGAATCAAGAAAGAAAAAAATGTTCTAATCTTGAAGTTGCTGTATGTTTGATCATCAATGGCACTTACACACTTCCATTTTTTTAAAGGATGGGAGGTTTAATACATTAAATCTTTTAAACTCACCTACTAGATACAGGATATATATTGATAATATTATCTCCTGTACAATTAGGCTTCTTAAAATTTGTTTCTTTCATCTCTCAGGATATTTCTTTTAATCTCAAATCTAGAAAAAAAATCCTGACATTAAAAATGCACAATTTTTGAGTGAAAGAGAACTTCTGCGTTTTTAAAATCAATTTTAAGTTGTATCTACAAAGCAAATGCAAAGCAGAACTATGTATTTGTATCTGGTCATCAAAACTCTGTAATTCCATTATATTGTTTAGGGGCTTGGGATGATAGAACAGATTTACTGTAAGTAAGCTGTTTAGATACTACGAATGTCAGACTGGCTGCAGTATGGCTGGATTAGTTACAAGACCAAGTTGAAACTGCCCACAGCACATGGTAAATACAGTTTGCCCTACAGCTTTTACTGTCACATGTGAGTTTTGTCTGTATCTAAACACAATAAATGGGTTAGCATGTGTTTATGTTCTACTGAGAGTGCACTTGCCATTTCATCAAACCATTTATTCGCTATATTTGTATACTAATGAAGAATCCTCTCACAATTTAAATGACTTTCAATGTGGTGGTTTGTTCCCATGTATTTTTGAATTCAACAGTATCATCTCTAGGGTAAGAAAAAAGATTCAGGATGATGATATTAAACTGGTCTTTGCACAATGAGACTTGCTTGTCAGTATTTTCAAAAATTAATTTATTTTTGGATAATATTTTCATAAAATAACTCACCCAGGTTCAGAAGCAGTAGTGATGCTCAATGGCATTATTTTGGCATTCATTTTGTTTTCATTTCAGGTTGCCATTTTGTTTTAGGTATGCATGTGTTCAGTTTTATGGCAGCAAGTATAATTTATTGACAGGTTATAAGTGTTATATGCTTGTCATAACTCCATGTTGTGCCCTGTGTGATAACTGGAAAACAAACATCATACAGAGTGAGGCTTTTAGTCAAAACTTTCCTTGTAAGGGTTGGAAAGAGTTCTGTGACCTGTGATGAATGGAAGAATAGAGTGTGGCCATTCTATACAGACTCAGTGTGCAGAGAGTAGCAAGTGTGGGGACCAACCCCAGAACGTCAGGTCATCCTCCTGCCACACATTCCTGTGGTGTGCATCCTGTTTTTTTTTTTTTTTTTTCAAATTCCACTCCTTCAAAATAATTTTCAGTCTAGAAATTGTACAAAACCTGAAATAACTTTCTAAATAAAGCATATTCAGTCTAAATACAATTTATCAGATTTTTATTATTATAAACTAGAGTACTTATTTTTGTTATTCTGAACTCAGCAGCTGTAGTAGGAATCATGAAATAAAAATGTTTATAAGCTACTTGTGTGAACAATAATTCAGTAGTATGTACCTCCATAACCGTAACATATTAAGAAATCTGCTATAATTTAATTTATGGTGCTACGATAAAACTAGGGAATAAACAAGACCTTAACAAATACTGAAGCAATGAAGATTGAAAGACATGGTAAAAGGAAGAAAAAAAAAAGGTTTTCACAGATGATGTGATGGCAATCTGAGAGCTTTTAAGTAAGCTAAATAGTTGGGGTTTTTTAAACAGAAATGTGATAGATTTGTCTGGATCTTGTTAAAGCACTTCATATTGGCTTCACAGGAAGTTACGATGAAGATGGGAGTGCTGAGGAGAACTATGAACTAGAGAAGAATTGGGCCAGAGTTTGAAAGAAGGTAGCTAGTGGAGCTCTTTTAATGAGGTGGATCTTATGTAATACCTTAATGAGTCAGGTAAAATACAGTGTACTAATAAAGTTTGCTGAAACGATTTCATTATTTTTAACACCCAAAAGAAGTGGAAGATCTTACAGGAAGACCTTTATGACTTTGCCAACTACTTTAACAGAAGCATAAAGAGATAAAATTAAAGTTAAAAATGCAAAATTCAGAGTGAACTTCTACTAGGAGAAAACGGCCTCAAAGAGGAGAGATTAGCATCCTAAGAAATCTGCTGTAGATTGTCCATATTTTCTGATTTTACTTTATCTAAGGAACTATGGCAACCTAAGATTTTGTACAATATAAAGGTAAACAAACCTCACTAGTAACTAATCTCTATGAACTACAGAAATCTGGAATATTTTATTTATTCAAAGTGACAGCATTAAACTGTTGACAAACTCTGTTTTTTTGCTCATTTTCCCTCTTCATCGCATCATACTAAACCTCTAAAGCCACATAAAGTTGGAAAAACTCTTCCTTACTCTGAACTACTGGAATCAGATCCTATGATTATGAATCTCTCTAATGTGCTGTTCTGTTTCCCCAGTCCAGTTCTTATCTAGAACTAGAATTGAAAATTCAAGTTTTCTTAGGAGGAGTAATTTAAAACCAAATTTACAATCTCAATAGATTGCCGGGTCTTTTTCAGCAGAAATGAATTCTATCTCCATTTAACATGCTAGCTGGCTGTAGCGGTTGGGACAGTTGTGC
Organism: Ibidorhyncha struthersii; assembly: GCA_013398815.1. NCBI lineage: Eukaryota > Metazoa > Chordata > Aves > Charadriiformes > Charadriidae > Ibidorhyncha > Ibidorhyncha struthersii. The sequence continues at coordinate 67,611 of VZSZ01009857.1, forward strand.
TCTCCATAGTTCATTACCCTATTTCACACTGTTAAGTATTTGTCGACTCATGACACAGCCTTTGTTTATTCCAGGACACTGAAATGTATCGGTGATTTAGTGTCTACTGGCCTGTTGTTTCACTTTACAATATTACTTTGTTGCTGGTCAAAAAGACTATGTGTTTGACTGTATTGTACCAAAACAATAAAAAATAAAGGAGTATGAAAACATGTCTATTCATTAGTTTAGCAATACTCCCAGTTGTGTCTGAAAGCCTACTGAAAACAAAAGGCAACAATATACCTCACATTGCCGAATTTTCCCCATCTTCCACGTTCACAACATTCTATGCAAGCATGACCATAGAAAGGAAACGTGTATTTTAATTCTTTGCTATATTTATTTTAAATCAATTTAACACAAGTAAATTTGCCATCTTTCAACTTCACGTTCCACTTTCCTATAACAATCTTGTCAAATATTAATAGTTTTATACTACTTAGCAGACAACAGAGAGCAGTTCTAAAGAACATCAGGAAACTGATTTGACATGAGATGTAGCAATGGAACCTAAATTCTATCCTTAACAAATTTTTATGCACTTTACAAGATGATACAATAAACTTCTGGGGAAAATATATAACACCATACAATAACTAATGTTTGGCTTAGAAACACAGAGGATGACTTCAGGACTATCAGGTTCAAACATTTGCTTCTACAGAAATTAAATCCCTTTCTTAAACTTCCATTTTAAGAGAAATTAGGGCACTGGTTTTCTGTTTTGTTTGGGGTTGTTGGTTGGGTTTTTTTTTTGTTTGTGTCTGTGTTTTTTTTTTAATTTCTGATTACCTCCAGGAAGGCAGATGCTTTCCATTGTTAGTGAGGTAGTATAAGAATATTGATAACTGCTGAGACTTATTTGCCTGGGTAAAGTCAGACCATTACCCTACTCTGGTGACCATGTAACAGTCAGGAAACAGTCAGGACTCTACTCAGTTACTGATTATAAAAACTGTTATCTGAGCTTCAGTATTTCCTCTCTGTACATGTTCATAAAGTGTGAGGTAGAATTCCAGAGCCTCCAGTCTGCTACATCTTTGGGTAGACTCACTGAATCATAGAATCATAGAAGATCATGAATCATGGAGAGTTGGGCAGAGAGCAACTTAATGAAATTCAACAAGGGTAAATGTAGGATACTGCATCTGGGGAGGAATAACCCCATGCATCAGTACAGGTTGGGGGCCGACCTCCTGGAGAGCAGCTCTGTGGAAAGGGACCTGGGAGTCCTGGTGGACAACAGGATGACCATGAGCCAGCAATGTGCCCTGGTGGCCAAGAGGGCCAATGGCATCCTGGGGTGCATCAAAAGGAGTGTGGCCAGCAGGTTGAAGGAGGTCATCCTCCCCCTCTACTCTGCCCTGGTGAGGCCGCATCTGGAATACTGCGTCCAGTTCTGGGCTCCCCAGTTCAAGAAGGACAGGGATCTGCTGGAGAGGGTCCAGCAAAGGGCTACAAAGATGATTAGGGGATTGGAACATCTTTCATATGAGGAGAGGCTGAGGGATTTGGGTCTCTTTAGTCTGGAGAAAAGAAGATTGAGGGGGGATCTTGTTAATGCTTTCAAATACTTGAAGGGAGGATGCCAGGGGGATGGGAGCAGTCTTTTTTCAGTGGTGCCCATTGATAGGACGAGGGGTAATGGGCACAAACTTGAACATAGGAAGTTCCATCTTAACATGAGGAGGAACTTCCTTACTTTGAGGGTGGTGGAGCACTGGCACAGGCTGCCCAGAGAGGTGGTGGAGTCTCCCACTCTGGAGACATTCAAAACCCGCCTGGACGCTGTCCTGTGCAACCTGTTGTAGGTGACCCTGCTCTGGTGGGGGGGTTGGACTAGATGATCTCCAGAGGTCCCTTCCAACCCTGACTATTCTGTGATTCTGTGATTCTGTAATTGTTGAGGTTGGAAGGGACCTTTAAGATCATCAAGTCCAACCATTATCCTAACCTGACAAAACCACTTCAGTAGCTCAATTTTTTTTCTGGTCTTCGGATTGTATCAATACAAAAGAATGAATTCATCAAATTCTTCAGAGTTAAACACCCATCTTAATTGTTGGGTCTAATAATCTGAAATGTTCATAAGATTATGCAAGACCTTGCAGAAACATCAAGAGTTATTGTAAAAGAGTTTATGGCTATTCCTGAAAACAAAAACCTGAAGATAGTGAGGGTTCTTACTGAGGGTTTATTGTGGTAATTTCTAATGTTTCACAATTGCACGGGACTACAAATGCTCCAAGCTAAGGAATCAATATGCTGGTGATACTAATTTAGATAAATAGATGTTTCTCCAACGGCAAAATATCACTAAAGTGTCCTAACACGCATTAGTCTCCAGCTGGGAAAATACGCTACCACAAAAATGTGCTAGGTTTTTTCTGCTTTCCTTTCTACTGAGTTAGGAGGGCAATTTGATCTGGTCATTAACTGGATGAACCAAAAGTAAGCACTTCTAAAATCTACAGGTATGAAAAAAAAAAACCCCACCATAAAAGCTCTGAAGAATACATAATACCAATTTAGGTCATTATTCACTGAATTACTCAGGGCATGTCTACATGATATAAGAAGACTGCTGCGTTCAAGCATTCCAAAATCAGCTCTCTGAGAGGTGGTATATCTACGTGGCAGAGAGCATACTCTCTATGGTCACCAGCTTTCATTTCTCATCGTTTTAACCTAGCACTGTACAGAGGCTAATTAGTGTTGCCTCTTTGAGGGGGAAATTGGCCTGCAATAAGGCTGCAGTCTGTCGCTCCAGACCAGAACCAGCTCTTGTAGCACTGTTCCATGTGCAGTGTTCTGCAGATCCTACAGCTTGGTCTCCACGCCAACCCCCAAATTTTCAAAAGAGCTCAGCTGCACTGAAAGCAAGTGCAATTCCAGCTACTAAACAATGTTGGCAGGCTCAAAGATTTTTCCCAGGATATACTGGCTAAATTTTTTACTAAGAATACCCTTAGATTTAGGTGTCTTAACACAAGAAACTGCACCTAATTTTTCAGCAGCTGATGACTTTTACTGACAAGTAATCCTTCAAGTTTTAAAATTATGTTTTTTTTTGTTTGTTTCTTTGTTTTATAAAAATGACAATAAATATAATGGCTGCATTAATCTGAGCTAATTTATTCCCTTTCAAAAAACGTGCAAAGGAAGAACTGCTGCCTCTTATTTAAACCTTCTCATTCACACCAGCAATACCCAGTGGAAGAGGTCCACTGTGATAGAAATTACTGTAAAATTACAAGTTTTGAACCAAAAAATGAGTCACTGATTTTAAACATCTGTTCTTCTTTTGACTAACACATATTTGAAGACTAACATCTCATTATTAAACTGACTTTATCATAAAGAGTATTTCAAAGTAGTCTGTGCTGGTTTAAATTGTCTTTCCAGAATTAGAGATGGCTGAAAGATGGTAATGCTTCCTATTCAGGATCCAACAGTAGGGACTATTAAAATAATTTTACTTAAACACAAAATGTTACATTTTTGAAATACTCTGTTCAGCTGCTCCTTACACACAGAACTATACCTGAGATCAGTGCTAGGTTTGAATGAGCTCCATCAAGCTTTTATTTATTTATTTAGCCAATATTTTATAGTGATAGGAGGAGGGGCAATGGCTTCAAAGAGGAGAAGAGCTCCGGGGAGACCTTAGAGCCCTTTCCAGTAGCTAAAGGGGCTACAGGAAAGCTGGGGAGGGACTCTTGATCAGGGAGTGGATCCATAGGACCAGGGGGAATGGTTTCAAACTGAAAGAGGGGAGATTTAGATTGAGTATTAAGATATTAATGGTATTAAGATGAAATTCTTGACTGTGAGGGTGGTGAGACACTGGAAGCGATTTCAGAGAGAAGCTGTGGCTGCCCCGTCCCTGGAGGTGTCCAAGGCCAGGTTGGACGGGGCTTGGAGCAACCTGGGCTGGTGGGAGGTGTCCCTGCCCAGGGCAGAGGGGGTGGAACTACGTGATCTTCAAGGTCCCTTCTAACCTAAACCATTCTATGATTCCACGAATACAAGAAACAGCGACGGCAGCTCAAGTATTGCAGCACCTGAATGCAAGTAATACAAGTAATACATAACAACAGGTACATAGACCAATATATGCTAGAGCTCTAACATTCTACTGTTTTGAGTCATGTCTTGCATTTTAGCTACTAAATATCTGATATCTCTGTCTCCATTTTATAGCTGATGTTGAAATGTCTTTCTACACAGGAAATCCTTTCTAAACCAATAACAAATGTTTGTGTTTTAAGAAGAAAGAAAGAAAATCAGAAGACAAGACACCAAAAAGAGACTGCTAGGTAACCACATAAGTAAGTAAACTGAGAAGTATATCTAGTAATTACAACTCTGATTTTGAAGGTAGAAATGTATATTTTACCAACTGAGACTTATATCTATGTTAGCAATATTTCCTTTTGCTGCAAGTTTTACAATAAAAAATCACTTGCTAGAAAAAATCCTTCTCATCTATGACGTTTGTGCACTTAAATGATCAGATTAACCAAAATATTTCAGTTCAGTAAATGCAGAACTGAACCCAACATTAATTAAAACTAAGTTTTTTTTAAAAAGAGTTTTACAGAATTGTATACTGTATCTGTGCTTCGACAGTTGAGGCCAAAAACACTGTAACGTCTCAATCTGACACTTTTTTTTTAAAAAAAAAAATTCTGCTTTTCCTGGCAGCTGGAATATACATCATAGACCTCAATGAAAGAAGAAAGTGGCACAGTGTACTATTTAAATCTAATGGGTAGGCTATACATTGGCAAGGTAGAGTGTTAAGAATAAATTATAGAACAAAATTTTGAATTTCCATAAAAAAAGTCCCTATCATCTATTGCACAGAGATGATTAAGTTGAATTCCATACCAACATGCAGCTGAATTTTTCTGTAGGCCATTCATATGTACATTTCGATAGTTGGGCAAATACCGGAAAATTTATATGAATATTCTTAATTCTATACAGTGGCTTGAAGTACATAGTTTTTTTTTAATTTTACATAATAGCCATGAAAACTTATTTCTCATTTTAATAAAAGAAGTAATATATGCATAGAAGCTTGGTAATATTCCCTCTCAAATTCAATGAAGAGTGAGAAACTGTTTACATATGTTGAATTAGGACAACTGCAATCCAGTCCAGAATGAAAGCTCAGCATTTCTGAGACAAAACCAAATGAGAAACAAATCAAGAATTATTTGTACAAATACTTAAAAAAAAAAATTTTGAATAATTAGTGCATGCAAGGTAATTCCGAACCTCTTAAACATGCAGTGGACATTAATGATGAAATTAAGATAGGTCTCTAAATTATTCAGCATGCTACACATATAGCTTGACAGTATTTCTTGTATGAGAAAAAGAAAAAAAACTTATTTTCCAGTATTTTCAGCAGATGAGAATTTTTGAGCTATTTCTTGGGGTTTATTTTGCAAATACAGTGCTGGATCACACACCGTTAATGTGCAATAGATGCATATAGAATCACTTATTATGGCTTCACGGGGTGTTCAAGGAATGGCACTCACAGTTTATTCAGTGACTGAGATCAGCTGTGAGTTCTTCTAGCCAAGTACAAAATAATTTTAAATATGTGTTACCACATAGGGTATTTGAATTCTTTCCCTCTTGTTGATGAACTCGGATTTAAAAAAATCACCAAACAATCTTTTCCTATAAGCGGGAACTTATTTAAGAATGTGATCCATGAGATTTAGGAGAACTTTCATCTCATAATTTTCAATTATTGTCTGATCATTTTGATAATCTCATAATTTTCAATTATAAGATTCAAAAATACTCTATGCAACAAATGCAGGCATATATTTCAAATGCAAGACATTCCCTTTCATATATAATTCTTCAGATTGTAGTCTTTTCATACAATCTATCACCTCTGTCACAGTTTTCTCTGGGATTTCTAACCTCTCCAACTTACTCTTCTTACTACAGACTGTGTGATTTACGAGTACTGATAGCTAGAGAGACAGCGGTGAGATTAGCAATGGAACCTATCCCACATCACCTCAGGAGCAGTTTCTTCTGAAATGTACAGTTACACTGAAATGGAATCAAAACACATTCCAACATGTACTTTTAAACTAACTTGCTTATTCAGTAAGATAAATACGGACAGACATGAAACAGCTCTAATGACCTTTTCCTAGAATTTAAATATATGTCTAAATATTTAAATGATTAAATTTACTATTTTGTTGTCATTTACTCTGAATGCAATTTATGATATACATTCCTAAATATTATCACATAATATTTTAAATTGGAAATACAAGTACATTTCTAACAGTGAATTACATTAATCATTAAATACATCATTAGATTTAAAACAATTATATACAGAAGAAATGTAAAACATTGTTCTGAAAAGCTTTACGGGAGCTGAGGAAATGGTAAATTTCAAAAAGCGATGAAGCATGGTATTACGTGTGCTCTCCTGAGACGATACCAGGTTTCAAAGCCAACACATCATAAAACAAAATACCAAAATGCCTTCTTTGCAAGTAGGTAAGAAATGGTCTTTTTAAAGTAAAGCGTGAATTTCTAAGGGTAATCACAACATAAATTTAACACTCAAGTTATATTTTCATATATATTTTGCCTGTGACTACAAATACACACATTTTTATATACATATGTAAAATCCCAATAATTCTTTTTAATATAACTGTTTGCTCAAAATTCAGCAGAGTTTGAGTGATACTGTCGTAGTTCTTCTTTACGATGAATACTGCAGTGCCTGTGCATCTGCATTGGAGTGATGCTGTACAGTTAAGGAACGGAGATGCATCTGTATTCTATATTTTCTTTATGTCTAGAACCAATTAGAAGCTTTTCCAAGTCTCTTTTTTCTCCACCAGAGTATGGCATCCGAAATCAAAACTTTCACAGGAAATAATTTGGAGTAATTTCCTTTAATCCTTGTTAGATGTGAATTCATTCAAAGTGAAATATTTTGGGAAGGAACCGATCCAAATCAGAATGTCTGACTTGTTGAACATTTAGTCTTTATGGCCACAGCCGCTATCATATACTATTTGCGATTCAGACACCATATATCCCCTTTGACCAAAATGCAACAGACAGACTGGGTTTGCCAAAACTCATCAGCCTGGAAAATCTAAGTCTGGAGTCTGCTTGACAGGTAGCTAGAAATTCACCTGTGGTATGGAGAAAGTCATCTGGCAACAAGTAATTCATTGTGTTTTCTAAGACAGAGATTAGGAGATATTAAATGAAGCTAGGGGGTGACAGGCTCAAAACAAACAACGACGGCTCATCTTCTCACACAAATAATTAAGCTGTGAACGAATTAGTCCCATTCAGGTAAAAATGGATGGCAGTGGATTTGGAAGTGGATTCAGACACCTACGTGGAAGTAGGCTGGGAGCTATCAATATATAGTTGCCCTGTATTCATACTATTCCCTAGGTATTCATAATTGATCAAACACAATATTGTGCAAGACAGAGCTTTGATCTGATCTCGGTACTGTAAGTTTTTCATGTGTTTATGCTGTACCTCAGTTTTTCCTATAGCTAAACTGCAAAGATATATCAGGGGAGACGCAGTCCTACTGCTATCCTGACAGAATGCAAGAACATTTTTTACTGAACCACTCTGTAGGTTTATTGTAGCTCTATTTCCAGATGCAGCATTTGAACAGAATTAAACAAGAGATTTGGCCTACACTACATACTCAGAACTCAATTTTTTCATTATCTCTAAAATTATACATAATCCAGTGCAAAGTTTCCATTTCATATTTCTGGTTTCTTAAGTATATAAGATTTATCTGATAGTCCACAAAATGTCCGAGTAACCTTATTGTGGTTATATTGTTCTATTTCCTTCATTTGCACATTATCCAAGGAGAAAGGGACGAGAAAATTCTGAAATGGAGAACCATTAGAATAATAATAATTATTTTTTTTATTATTTTTTTTTTTTAATCATTGTACTAGCAGTTCCAGGCAAGAGAGGACAAGGACATGGAGAAAATTATAAATTAACATATTAAATCTCATTATATTGCCTCAGTCATTTCATTGTAAACCAAACAGCCTCAATATGTATTTAACAATGAAAGACTTCCTGAAGTATTGGGTCTAAAATCCATGAGTGATTAGATTCAAATTTTTTTTATTATTACGAGGAAGCGTGATTTATTCATCCTTGTTACTTCTTCCTGTACATAACTATACATTCATTTTAAAAGGAAAGATCACAGTTGAATTTGAACTACCAGACTAAGCTCAACCTTAAGTTGATATGTTACCTAAGGATACACAGAATTAAAGACTTATTAAAAGCAGCAAAAAAAGATACTCCAATGTTCTAGACCTGCTGCATTTAATTGAGAAGACTCTGTGTCAAATAAGCGCAATTAATGACATGAGCATTCCACAGAAATAAAAAATAACTGTGGGGACTATGCAGACTGACAATAAACAATATATATCTCATGTAATCAGTTTTGGTACTATCAATATAGCGTGTTCACATTTCAAGTGCTGTAAAACATTAAACATGTTTATTGGTTTTCATAAATGTTACCATTTTCCTTAGCTCTTCTGAAAACTGTCACTTACACTACTTCAAATAAATTATTTCGAAGTTTACTAAAAATACTTGTTAGGTCTGGTGATTACAGAAATATCTAAATATTTAATTCATTAAATTATTTATTCAGTAATCATAAACAAATCAGAACAAACACAGCACCTCATTAAGAATTTTCTTTTGTTAATATGTACTTTTTATTTTGTATTATTATAGGACTTTCTCTTCCTGAAAAATGGTACCATGGGGCACTAACTCCTCACTTAATTTTTTTTCTTCTAAGTCTTTTAACTTTGCTTCTGATGTAAAGCTATTGAAGTCTATCATAAAATCCTGTTGATAACCTATGTAGTACCTCATTAGGCCATACTACTCCTTGATTCCCAAGAAGAGCAACATAAAGGGGATACACTGTTTTACAGTGCCTCTCTGAATGAGACCTTTAGTTTGAAATAAAACAAAGATATATATTTTTCAAACTTGGCAAGTATTTGAAGGCAGTGGTATGAATGAAAACACAAATGTACAGCACCTTAAGGGATTGTGGATCAAAACCCTCTTGGGGTTTGCCCTGAAGTTCTATGACCAGCCATCTCTTTCAGTTGATCTTTTCAAATATTGCAAGATTTTTTTCAACCATCTAAAAAAATCCTAACTTCAAAAGATCTGTAAAGACAATGTTATGTCTTCAAGTAATGAAAGAAGTTTGAAACAGTTTCATCTAACAAAACGGTTACTTTTTTGTAGTAGCTTTATAACAAAATCTGTAACATTCCTGTTGAGAACTCTCTTATAATCTTTGCTATGTACAAGATTCATAAATATAATTGCTTGCATTTGTAGGGACAATGCCACCACAATATGTTTAGATGAAACTTTTTTTTAGATAAAAGTGCTTTAAAGCACCATGAAAAATAATCCATTTTACCTATAAATGTATATGTGGCTCTGAACAGCCTGAATAGCAGGGACCTAAATGTAAAGCATGGAAGAGAATTAAATAAAATTCAGAACAAGTTAATTTTGCAAGAAAAGAGGTGCCAGGGTGATTAATTTGCTTGGTTCATACAGAACTAAGAATACATACAATAAACCCCTTGTTCGCAAATGTTTACTCTATCAAAAACATCATTAGACTATACATCCTAGGCAGCATGCAGAGTACACTAATGCATACACAGTCTGGAGGTGTTGATTGGACATCTCAGTTCAAAATGAAAATAACACAAACGCAGCTACATCTGAATTGTCCCCTTTATACTCTAGAACTAGAGTTAATGAATTCCAGTGGGACAAAGACAAATAGAAAATTTAAGTTCCATTGAAAAATACAGGCTGAAAAGCAAAGAAATGGCAAAAAATAGGCACTACCTGAGCTTATATAAATTCTGGTTTTCGTCTCAGCCTGTAAGAATGGTTCCCCAAGGTATTTCCTGTAAGTACAAACCTGAACTGGCTTTTACAGAACGCTATATGCAAACAACTACTCAGATTTACTGCCTCAGCTACAAGCTCAATATTCCTTAATGTTGGACAAGTCCACCTATGTGGCTTGCAGAAACTTTTCATAATATAGAAAAAATGGGTCCGTGTGAACCTTGTGAGGTTCAACAAGGCCAAGTGCAGTGTCCTGCACCTGGGTGGGGGCAACCCCCGGTATCAGTACAGGCTGGGGGATGGGGGGATGGAGAGCAGCCCTGCCGAGAAGGACTTGGGGGTAACTGGTGGGTGAAAAGCTGGACATGAGCCGGCAATGTGCGCTCACAGCCCAGAAAGCCACCGGGCCACATTCTGGGCTGCATCCCCAGCAGCGTGGCCAGCAGGGCGAGGGACAGGATTCTGCCCCTCTGCTCCGCTCTGGGGAGACCCCCCTGCAGTGCTGCGTCCAGCTCTGGGGCCCCCAACATCAGAAGGACATGGACCTGTGTCCATGGACATGGACATGGGTCCAGAGGAGGCCACAAAGATGCTCCGAGGGCTGGAGCACCTCTGCTATGAGGACAGGCTGAGAGAGTTGGGGTTGTTCAGCATGGAGAAGAGAAGGCTCCGGGGAGACCTTAGAGCAGCCTTCCAGTACCTAAGGGAGGCCTACAGGAAAGCTGGGGAGAGACTCTTGATCAGGGAGTGGAGCTGTGGGACGAAGGGTAATGGCTTTAAACTAAAAGAGGGAAGATTTAGATTAGATATAAGGAAGAAATTTTTTACACTGAGGGTGGTGAGACACTGGCCCATGTTGCCCAAAGAGGTGGTAGATGCCCCCAACATTCCAGGTCAGGTTGGACGGAGCTCTGAGCAACCTGATCTAGTTGAAGATGTCCCTGCTCATTAGAGGGGGTTGGACTAGATGGCCTTTAAAGGTCCATTCTGACCCAAACTATTCTATGATCCCATGATAAATCAAACCCATATTTTGTTTGGTGCATTAAAGAAGACTGTATTGATAATTCAAACCCTTTGATCCTTATCGAAGTGTAACACTGTGAACAGAATATTTTTCTCCATCTTTGACAAGATAACCTCCTTTACATAGCAGTGGGTTCCTTCTTATGTTGTTATTATATAGCTGTCTGAAGACAGTTGCATACCATTTTGGTCTGACATTTTGCTCTGGTTCAAAATAAACTGCTTTGTTTTAAAACACACCTGCATCACTCCTAGGAAAATTATGCCCCTTGCTATTTTTCAGTGACTGAAAGTTTAGGCATGTGTCTAAAAGATCAACCATAGTTGTATTACACTTACAGTTCCATTTGATAATATGTTTAATAGATCACTGTTTCCTAGCTTTGTGGGCGGAATAGTAATGCCTTTTCTACTACTGAATGGAGTAGCTAAAAGTCAAATGTTTTTTGTATTCAGTAACTCTCAGCCACAGTCAGGGTATTTCATGTGAAAGGCAGTGCCTTCAGTGAACACTTTTCTGAGTTTTAACCTGATTCCTTCTCAGTCTTAACTGTTATGGTTTGGTATCTTCATCTGTTATAACTCAAAGAAATGTATTTCTTTGTCTGATTCTTCTATGCCAAATAGGAGATATATCCAACATTTTTAGTAACGATTTATGTATCATGAAACTTTGCAGGGGATTTTTGCTTTTCTTTAATATTCGAACAATATCTGTATAACATCTGTAGCTACTGGACAGATTTTCAATTTTCTTTTCTTGATATGACAGAATCTAATTTTCAAATGCAGGCTGTGACATGACTAACAATGTCTTTTAGGGTTTTACCGTTATAGCATTAGTGTTACTGTAATGAATACTTAAGAAATGAAAACTTTTCCTCTTTACTATCATTTTTAGTTGGGATTGGCAGGAGTGCTCATGCTGAAATAATCTGATAGGGAGGGCTATGCATTTTTAGGCATTTCATCTCCACTTTTGGGTTCATGTTACTATGTCAGCTGTCACAGTGGCATCTGAAAACCTTCCTAGTACTGTGCAAGTCAAGTTTTATACTGTTTTTAACACATACTTCTCACATGTACACAGAAAAGTCTGAATTGAGTCTCAGTTTGTCCAGTTTTCTTCCTCTACAGGCATCAGTTATATCCACTGTCAGAAATAGCTGTACAGTAATTCTTCCCTGGTATGCTTTTCAAGCTTCTGCCAATCCCTACACATAAATTCCTGAGCCAGAAATTAGACTAATCCCTTTTTGAGCTCATCTATGGTTTTGGCCTCCATAACATCATCTAGCAATGTGTACTACAATTTAATTATGTCATAATATCTTAATCACAGATGCTATTCCTTTGGCTTAAAATGTCATTAGTTTCATTAACTGTCTGTCCGCTTTGAAAAAAATGCAAATCAAGTATTTTATAATGTGTGGATTTGTTTAATAAAAAAGGTACGCTTACATTGTGCCTGACATAATTTACACTAGCCTCATACATCACACTGTTCTTTTTCCTCTTCTAACCTCACCCTTGCATGATTATGGTCATGGATGACCTATGGTACAGAATTTTTTTAGAAAATATTTCAACAAAATTAGAAACCACTAGAAGTGCTCTCATAGCTGTGTTAGAAATAGGAAAGAGCAGAGATGGGGAGGTGACTCAGTCTTATCTGTACTGAAGATAAAAAACCACTGCCACCATTCTGAGGCATTACTCCAAATAGGACTGAGTTTTTGTATTCCTGAAAGAGGTAAAAAGCAGTAATACTATCCCCGATGACCAATACAAGCTTATTCCCACTGCTATGCTGGGTAGGAAGGTGGACGTGGCTAAAGAACCAATCTTCATTCTTCACTATGATCTCTGTAACTCTGTTATTTAATATACAGACACGTAATGACCAAGCAGGCTCCCAAATGAGTTATAGAACAAGCAACGTTATATAGTGTACGCAGTGTATGAAACCATGTTCCCTTGTTGTGGGAAACACAACGTAACACAAATGAAAACTGTAAATGTTAAGACTTGCTGACCACAACAAACGTATAAAATCATTCCCTGGACTCAAAAAGAAGCCTGGAATTAAACTCAGTAGTCAATGAAAACTGAAAAGGGACTTCTCAGGAAAAGAGCATTCCTGAGCTTTTGGAGAAGCCTCATCAAAATGTGCATGCACAGCAAGCACTGCCTTCTTACGGCTGTTCACGGCTCTCTGCAGAACCTCTACTTAGGAGGCAGGTTCTAACATGTCTCATGACTCATAAAACAATTTCTTATTCAATTTTGTATCTTTTGCTTTCATTTGAATACGTGATGCATAAAAAATAGAGAAATTAGAAAGTAAAGCAAGCAGTGTATGTACATAGAAGTTTGAATGACTCTTATTCCAACAACAAATGGCAATCTAACACGGCAAGTCACAACACTAAGGTTAATAACAAAGCATTCCTTAATTTTCATCAAAGTGAAAACCAAAGAAATATGCCATCCACTCTGGTCAGTGAAATCCCATTTCTGCTCAAAGAGTAACACTGAAATGTGTTCAAACTGAATTAATGCTAAAATCCAAAAGGTACTAGCACTTCCAGGATAAAGTGAAGAAATCTTGACATAAGGAAACGAAGACAATTTTTATCTATATTCAAGAAATCGGGAGAAACCAGCAAAGTCCCTTCAAACCAATATGAAAATAGAAAGATGTTAAATACACACCCAGAGCTCCTCCTCCCACAGCAGAAACTTTTTTTGAAATAAGAACTTGAATTTTTTCTTCCTACTGAAATCCACAATCTATGGCTACAATTTAATTATTATTACTCATGAATTAATTTCAGTTTCTAAACAGCAACGAAATATTATTTTGTACAGGTAATTATGACTGAAAATTGTGAAGAAGTAAAAATTTTGCAGAGCCTAACAATATTGTTTTGTAATATGGAGGATTCTAGTGTGACTAGGGAAAGCAGAACCCAGACACCTTGTATCAGTTTGCATACCTAACTGTTTAGATACCAGACTGTTGCCCCAGCACAATGGAAAAAAAAAACAACCCCAAAAGTTATATTGATACTTAACTTCACACTTGGGCGGGGGGGGGGGGGGGGACGTAAAAAAACCATTTTAGGAGAAAGTTGCATACCACAGTCAGTGGGATACCATAAGTCACCAAAGAGACTTCAGAAAGTATTAGACTTCCATAATTCAATTGCTCTTTAAATATTCTCATTAAGATTGTTTGGGAGTGATTTGAAAATTTCAAAACTGTTTTTCGTAAGAAATACCACATTTTGTTTAACTCCTCATAATTTCAATGGTTCTGGTTGCAAGCACAGCTATGGTGGAAAATATTAAAAATTTTTCATGATAGTAGCTGTTTGTGCAGTTTTTCAAATCAAAGAATGATTTTTCTTTGAATATTAAAATAAAAAGTCCTAAGGCAAGAGCCTGAACTATAAGGTGAAAGTTAAGACTGGCTTCCCTAGTTTCATAACATTAAGGTGAAATTCAGTACCACTAAGAAGTTTGCCATAGACACAGGATTTTACCTCAATTTTGCTAACAAGAAATGTATCTACTGAGTCATCACTGTGACTAATTTCAGGATAATAGCCCAAGACTTCGATTTTCGCTCACAGTTTCTGTTCCTCTTTATAAAGAAATACACCTAATTTTCTCTAGGATACTGACAGCAACAGACCAAAGACAATTCTGAGATGACATAGTTGCAAGCGAGACACTCCTACTGCACAATACAGATCTCACAAGCTATAAAAGGCTACCATGTCTTTCATTAAAGATGTTATATAAGATCTGCCTAATTTTAGATAGTATAGGGCTTTGCAGGAATTAAACATACAGAATTATACCATAAATTGCTAACGAGGTAACTACCAACAATTATTAACAACATTTTTATGTTTCTGACTTTTCTTTCCAGAAACGTAGATTGACTTCTGCTACACTCAGGTTATCTGCATTGTCCTTTGTGAAAGAAATGATGTTGACAGCACTACACATATTCTAATTTATTGACTGAAATCCAATAAATTAGCTCATTACCATGCTTATGAGTGATTATGAAAAGCTAGATGAGATGTAACTATTTAGCACAGTCTTTCAGCTGATCACTATACTCCTTTGCTTGCTTCTTGTACGTGCTACACATGAAAACCAAATCACCATTTTTTTTTTGAAGGCTTTCTGTGGTGAACCCAAAAATGTCTCTCTGCATATTTTATGCCTCGTGCCCATATTTCCCAAAACGCTCAGTATGCAATATTTTGGTGACAGAAAAAGACATTCTGTTCCCCAAATCTTTGTGGCAACTTACTCTAATTATATTAACGGAAAACTATATGAGACTTCTGTAGAAGCAGGAAAAGAATGACACAGAATAACAGAAGGGATCCCTACAGGCCACCTATTCCTACCTCTTGCTTAGGGCAGAAATACTGCAATCACTAGGTGACATCATAGATGTGTCTAGCCAAATCCTGAAAAACTCAGAGGGAAGAGACTTCCATATCATCCCGAGGTAACCGATTCCTGTGCTGCACTACCCTTCTAAGGGAGTAGTATTTCCTACTGACCTGTTCTGAATCTCCCAAGGAGCAAACAGGGATCATCGGACCTGACAGTACCATTACAGGGAATAGTCTGGCTCCACCAGCTTTGAAGCTGCCCATCAAACAGCTGTGAGTTTTTGTTAGATTGCCCTTTAACTTCCTTTTCACCAAACTGAAAAAAAAAAAACCAGCTCCCTCAACCTCTTTTCCCAAGTCATCTGCTCTGGGCTCTTAACCACCCGACTTACAGAAAGCATGAAAAGGCCATGACCTTCTTTTTCATTTATTTTGTACTAAACATGATGCCCTGAGCCTAAACCCGAAGACAGTGATATGTTAAAGTTTTGCATGGAGTTTGCATTCAGATTTGCATGGGATTTCTATGAAACCCAATGTTAAAACTGGCCTCTTGGAGATCCTTCCAAGAAGGAAAGATAACTGCAAAACTGAGGCAAAATCAGTTGCTTCCTGCATCACCACTACATTCTTTAAATGGAATCTTTCCTTAACCACTTCAGATAAAGCACAGTAATGCCCAGGAAGAGTTATTGTAATTTCTTTATGTTACCACTCACTCAAAGCATTAAATTCAGACATTTTTCTTCACTTCATGAATTATCATCGACTATTAGTTTTCCTTCCTCTTGACACTGTAATTCTCTTTATCCTCTCCTGTAACTCCCTCTTTCCCTCTCATTTCATCATATTTGACAAAGTTCTCTCTCTCTTAATCCGGTAATAGTTCCTCCACTTAAAATTCATGAATCTCTCAAAAAGCACAAAAATAGGCAGCAAAAATTATGAACTGATCGACTCCTTTCCCACAAATCTTTAGTTAAAATTTCAGAACAATAGCATCTTGCACAACAGCGTGGTAGCTCTGATTTGAAGTGGTGGCAAATCTAAGTAGTAAATAACACCAGCCTTTCTATTGTTTGGGGTTTTTTAAAAGACACAGACTTTTTGTAACACTTTCTGTCTCCCAAACCCCCAAGTCAGAGGAAGAATGCTTAAGCAGGGGTATTCAGTATCGACTGAGAAGCAAACACATTTCTTTCTGTTTAGATAATCTCAAGCTAAATTAGTTAAAGTCCACATTCCATTGGTGTTTTGGTTTTAATAATTTTAGAGTTAGTCAAATTTGATACGCAAACACAACACAAGCAGGTTACATATCTGCTCATTTTTGACATCTTTTAGCATGTGAAATTGTATTTTAGAATAAATTAACTTGAAGAATTGGATATTTTTTCATTTACAGACTGCTTTAGCATTCTACTTTTAAAATAACTCCCAGTAAAAAGTCAGAACATGAAGAAGTCAGTTTTAATCTCATTAAGCTTAGGTCCATGACAGATTTTATAATGATGTTGAGATTGCAGGTATAACTTTTTGAAAATAAAAAGGTGGATTCTTTTTTTTTGAACTGACAGAGATAAGAACAGTTAGTCACAGAACAAGAATTTAGGACATAGTAGGGGCTTGTCCTCAGTTCAGGAAAAATTTTCAAGTATTACCTAGCATTTGGACTTGCAGAGGAACAACGGTAGAATAGAAAATACAAAAACTATGCATATTTTTATTACACTTCTTATTTTTAAGTTTCAGTCTGAGAAAATATATGTTTTTTCATTCACTTAGTTTCATCAGGAATATTGCCCTCAGGAATATCCTTTTCAACCAAGAGTATAAGGGAGGGCAGACTGCTAAGACCCACTAACAATTTTGTGTTCTATTTTGTCGTTAGTAGAAAGTGTGGTTTTGGGACAGATTTTACAGTAATTCTGCTCATAGTATTTCCACTTTCACACACACACCTTGTCTTTTACTCTCTCCTAGCAGGTTGATTTCAAGTCTCACCCAACAGACATTTTTTATATATTTATATATATTCTATGTGTTCTTCTCTGTGGTAAGTGTGCTGAACTTAAGGTGGATGAGAAATGCAGATTGTGCTTTTGTGTACATTCTTTCTCACGTTCCATCAAAGACAGCCTAATTCTGAAATTTGCCCTTATTTTCCCTCCATACACAGTGGTGTAACTCCACCTCCAAAATGCTCTGGTCGTTTACACTAGAAAATTACTACCATTTCCACTCCCCACAGGAACGAGAAGGCTGCTGGAGACCAGTATGTCACAGTGAGTATATGCTGGCTTTTCTGTAACAGAGAGTATGAAGGTTTATCAGGCTTCCAGGCTGCATTCTGGCCAATCGTGATTAAATTGTGTGATCACATACCTGAGCTGTTGCCACACCCCAGCTCATCAGAGTCAACCATGAATTCATCAGGATCAACTTTGTGAACTCCATCCTAAAAATAAATGTTGTATGGAAATAAATTCCACTACTGCAGCTATAATTATCCTCATTGGATACATGAAGAATGAGAGACAGAAAAGCTGAGCAACTTGTAAAACAGTCATTGAGAAGTGTCACGGAGTGTATGAAACCGTGAAGCTCTACAGACCACTGAAACTCCTTGGTCCCCTAAACCATTTCACTCTCTTCCCTCCATGGTAGAAAAACTTGGTACTTCCTATTTTACTGGTGTTTGGATTCTTGCATAATTTTGTATCCCAATAGTATCTGTGAGTCTTCCTTTCTCACTTACTAGTAGCTTCCAGGTATTGCTCTTTGCCCCTGCATTTTCCCTTCCATTAATTTTTCTTCCCTTAGCCTGTATTTCGGTGCCTTTCTTACTGTAACAGGTCTTAAATGTATGTCCCCAGTGCCACCAGGACATTCGGCGCAGGGCTGCTGGTGGCCCCAAGAGCAAGGCTGCGCTGCTGCTTCAGCTGCTGCTTCAGCACAGCTTGGGAAGAGACGGGCAAGAAGCAGCAGAAACAAATAACTTGCATTAAATATAACAAGTGGAAGATGACAGACCACCAGGTGGGATCGAATCCCATGATGGTATTGTGTTTACCATCCTTGTACAGCCTTTCCATTGATAGCATACTACCGTGATGGTCCCGTAAGAGTCAGGACAGTGTTTCAAGAATATTATAGGATAACCCAGGATGAAAATGAAGAGAAAATTAGGCAAAAGCAAAAATTAATGGGGCTGAACTCTATCATCTTTCAGATCTTACAGCCACAATTTTTTTTTTTGTTTATATACAATAGTGTAACACAACAAAACATATAATATAAGCCAAAGAAGGGAAAATCAAATTGCTTTTAAAAATATCTAGCATAACCCAGCAATAGATATCAGGCCACTGATATGCCTTGTATTAATTACCTAGGAGAGGACAAAGGTGATGGCTCCACTCAGCCACTCAAGAAGTCCACAGACTGCCTACTACTATGAGAACTGGTATATGTTACTACTATTTCAGTACAAACCTATAATTTAAACATGTTTGCAAAAAACCCTAAGCTATTAAAAATACTGGTGGGAAGACAGGAAACTCTATACTCCATAAACATGCATTTAGAAAGTAATTCTTCACTAGACAGCATGACAGAATACAGTCAGAAGCAAACTTTATGACTGATAAAACACAGTAAGGCTTAAGTCCCTGTAAATGGCTACTAAATCTGAGTAGGTGATAGTGTGAAGTATGAGTATACTTTCTCATATAGTATGAGAAAGTACTATATACTGAAATAAGGGCCATATGTTCCCTAAAAGTTTCATCCAGTGCTTTTAACAGTATTTGGATCAGCAAACTGCTTCTGTAAAAAACATGTCATCACTTCCCCTACTATTCTGAACACATTTACTTTTAATTTAATATTTGTTATTTGTGGTCATGTGCTCTCTTTGAGAATTAAATACTGTTAAGCTCCTTTAATTTCAGCCTCTTTCCTGGTAGTCCATCTGCTTTTAGAGCAGAGAAAAGATGCTTCAGCCACTGAATACCTTTCTCCATTCACAGAAATTTAGAAAATTTAGAAAACTGGTTCCTGATGTGTACTGGAATTTCTGGGGTCTGGGTTTCTCCTTCAGAAATCTACCATTACTAATAAAGCTAGTAAAAAAAAATTAAAATAAAAAATAATCCTTCCTAACATTATATTTAAAAAAAATAAAATGGTTCTCTTTTTCCACAAAAAGGAAACACGTCATGCTAGAACCATTTTTAAACAATGCAGTAACACAAACTCTAGCAGAAATTAAAGTGGAAACAAGTGGACTGTTTGTTTTTTTTTTTTTACTAAAAGCTCTGGTAATGGGGAAAAACTAAATCTTTTAAAACAGAAATCATTATTAAACTTTTTTCTGAAGAAAAAGTATTAATGTACTTCATCAACATGGTTGGCAAAAAATGGAGAATTTACTACAGGTTACTTGTTTAATATTTTCAACTACATGTCCAGTTATTTGCTAAGCTACGAACATTTAAACCATATCTGTTTTACAAGAGAAATTCAGCAGAAACATGAGACAATTTTTGTTATGCTTGTCTTTTTCTTCTTGCGGTTCACATGCATTCAGAGGTTCCAGAAATAGCTATGTACTTGTGTTCCTCAGATTTTCATTTTGTTAGGGAGTTAGTACATACTTTATATTTCTTTCCAGAATTTTAACAGAAAAGATTTAGCCCATTCTCTTCCAACCCCCAAAAAAATCAGAATACTTGTACAAATTCAAATTAGCATTTAAAAATAAATTATTTAAATATTAAAATACACGATATTGTTCTTGACTATTGTTGAAGAATTTTGACCTATAATGATGAAGGCTCTGCAGAACTTTCTCACTTTTAACAGCAACAGTTTTGCAGTTTCCAAACCACTGAGGAACATTTTGTCTCTGGCTGTGAGATATGATCTTTTTGAAAATCTTACAATATTAATATTTAGATATGCAGAACCATTTAAAAAACTGCAGCGAAACTGCATTGTTACAGTTCCGGTATATAAAACTTTTAAAGGGCATATATCTCAGTCGCCTCTCAAAATCAGTGTCTGCCAGATATGAGTCAAGACCTCATTTCACATTGTGATTTTACACTTTCTTACGGTCCTGGACTTGTTATATTAAATTCACAGATGCTGGATAATACGGAGCAAGAGATTCTGTTTCTTGGGGAAATGTTTTAAGAATTAAGTTGCTGAAATACTTCTAACTACAAAAATCCTGGCATAATTAAAAAGCTTTTCGAAACCCCTGGACCGCTGTGTTTACTTTTCTTCTGCAAAGTGCACAAAAGTAATTGTTTAAATATTTTTTTTTTATCCACAAAATCCAAGACCTTTCTTGGAATAAACTCCCCTAAACTCCCTTACCTCCAAGATCTTTGGCCTAGATCTCTGCCCATCCTACCATATGTAACAAGAACACTCACCATATCATGCTATACACCAACACGTTGTTCCAAGGCTTTTGGAAATACAGCTTTTCTTAATCAGTCTGTCAAATTATTGTCTCCTTTTAAAACCAATTAATTGGTTGTAATAAAACCTTTTATGCTGGGTCTACAGATTTAAAAATCTGTTGAAAATGACCCTCAAAACAAAGATTAAACAGACAGTAGCTGTGCAATTAAAAATGACTTGTCTCTAAAATTTACAATCTGTTACATTCCTTAATAGAAAAAAAAGTAGAGAAAATAAAGGATCATCAAAAGATAGACTCATAGAATCATCTGTGTTGGAAGGGACCTTTAAGATCATCAGGTCCATCCATTAACCCAGCACTGCCAAACACACCACTAAACCATGTTGCTCAGCACCACGTCTACCCGTCTTTTAAACACCTCCAGGGATGGTGATTCCACCACTTCCCTGGGCAGCCTGCTCCAGTGTTTGACAACTCTTTCCATGAAGAAATTTTTCCTAATAGCTAATCTGAACTTCCCCTGGAGCAACTTGAGGCCATTTCCTCCTGTCCTATCACTTAACCAAGGAGAGAACACAACTTCTGCAGGAGAGCCAACTCAATAGTTTAGGACTCTTCTGCATAGCAGAATGGTAACTGAGATGGTGTATAACAGATCTCTGGGAAAACAATACTGGTATTCACTGTTTTTTTTTTTTTTTTTTCAGATAGAATTACCAAATAAAATCCAAAAAAGAAAAATAGGTAAGATGTACTTGTGTAAACAGGTCACAGTTAAACTGAGAAAGTCGCTGTAGCTGTTTGTTCTGGAAGTCAAAACTTTAGTGATAGGTTTGAAAACCTATCAGAAATTCATGGAATAGAGCCTTCAAAATATAACCTTCAGCTTTGGAAATCCCTGAGCTCTGGACTGCCACATGCCAGAAAGTTTCATTTTATGCTTGATCTGTTCTTATATTTCCTAGGCATTTTTGACTGGCCAGTATTAGAGACAGGGCATCAGACTAGGGCATCAAAGTGAATATAGCCATTCTTTTCTTCTTGTGTAAAAAAATCAAGATTTTGAGAAGAATGAGATTTTGAGATTTTTTTTTTTTAAAATCTTCATTTTGCAAATACTATACAATAAGTCCATTTACATTAAAAATGAGTGAGGTAAAATACATACCTTCATTTCCTACTAACTGCTGCTTCAGCAAACACCAGGATTTCATTGTGCAGCTTATTGTTGCATTTCCTGTGATTCCAACAGAAAACTGATCTATTACCAGGGGTCAGGAGCAGGGGGCATTGGTCACACCGTAACAAGAAAGAAGTTAATTGTTGATATTTTTCTATTAGGAGAAAATCCATTAAAGTCAACAGTATTGCCTTACTGTGACTGATGATAGATTGCACTTCAAAAAATCAACTAGGCAAGTGACACTTTTCAAGACAGAACTGAAATTATCAGTATCTTATAGAGCTAGTTTTTCTTCCTGAGCAGTACTTAGCCTTTTGGTTTTCTAAGTGTGAGATTATTTATCATGGAAGATGTCCCACATCCCCAGCAGAACACCTTTGTCAATTGGAAGACAAAAAAGGGATTTAGGGAAAATATTGTTAATAAAGAGAGGAATAAAACGATCGTTTCACACCTCAACAAGCTTCCTTTACTAACCCTTAACACACAATTACTGCATCTACATTGATTGACAGGAAAAATAAAAAAGCTATTTGAACTTAAGCAAATGCTGTGACTTGGAGAAAACTGTTTGACCCCGTGAAAGATACTCTCTACACAAAATGGTAATGCCAATAACAACTCTTTACTTTTAATATAATCCACAGAATGGCGAAGAGTTGGAAGTGAATTTTAAGCAGGAGTGTCACTCTCTTAAGCCCCCTTT
Organism: Ibidorhyncha struthersii; assembly: GCA_013398815.1. NCBI lineage: Eukaryota > Metazoa > Chordata > Aves > Charadriiformes > Charadriidae > Ibidorhyncha > Ibidorhyncha struthersii. Next base: position 90,413 of record VZSZ01009857.1, read on the forward strand.
CCCTCTCCCTAATACTGAAGACATACACGTTTGTAATGACACGGTTAATTCCTGACAGCTCTTGTAGCATTTAGTGGGTGGTTTCACTTGGAATGGCTTCAAATGGCTTCATATGATAAAGAAATGTAATATGTGTACATTTTAAAGACTGATAAAAATAAAAAAATGCTGTCGTCTTTTCCCAATTGGAAAACAAAATTCACTGCACTTCAATTTTATTTATTTGGTGTGTTTCAGCTACAGGTCTCAACTTTTAAAGTGCAGTCTAATGAAACCTCACTGTAAGATTACACAGAATATCTAGACTGAGCTGTCAGATCAGTTTGCCGTTTCCAAGCCTGCTACTACTATAACTAATGTTTAGTGGATGGGAAAAGGAGACAAAAATTGCAATTATTTTTGTTCTTGCTTGCCATTTTTAAGCGATTTTAAAAAGCTGTGTCTAAGCCAGCCTAGCTGCCAGGGAAAGCAACTATTTTCTTCCTTTGAACATCTATGGGCTAATCTTCCAGTCATGAAGTATTTTCCAAATAAACCAATGACTTCTCTCCAGTGTAGCTATAAGCGTTAGCAACACCTGAGAAACGGGCTGTTTTTTTCCTTCACGGTTATTTAAAAAGCATGCTAACAGTTAATAACTTTGTTCTTGTGAAGGGGGCCACAGAGAAGGCTGGAAGCTCAGAGAACAGACCGAAAACCAAAGCAGTCTTTAAACTGCCCAGCTGCTCTATTTGCTATTAGCAATTTTCTCAGAGTAGCTACTTTCACTGCACTTTAAGAGAACTGTGCAGTTGTCCTACTTAATCCTACTGATCTAGTATTGTGAAATACAGGAAACCAATAGACCACCTTCACCAATGCCACATCTCAGGGATGACCCCATCTATGGTGATCTTCCATTCTCCCACTGGCAGGAAATTGTGCAGAATAATTCTCCATTTCCTCACCGAAGGAGAGGAAAAGTGGTATGCATCCCATACTTCTCATGATCCCTAATGAAATATAGTCATGCCAACAGAACTTCCTGATACTCTTTCAGTTGCCTCAGCTACATAGCTTGTTTTGTGATCACTAAGTTTATGAAACCATTCCAAATACCTGTTTGCTGAGTTAGTATGTTATACCACCACCAGTATTGCTACGAGCAGTACAGTTGCGTTTACGTGGTCAAAGGACCCGTACTGAACTAATCGTCACTGTAAGAAATTATCCAAGTCCTTCTCAAAAAATTAACGACGAAATTTTCATGAGGTTACCTACCAAGGGTAACACTTATTTGAATTCTGAATCTCCCACACAGGAAATTAGGACAAAGGAGTCTCCCAACAGTAACAAAGAATCCTGTTATTAAGCTTCATGACGGCAGTGAAATGCAGTGTCTACTTTCTTCATAAGCTAACGAAGTGGTTAATAAAACCATGCTGTCAGCCATTAAATCCTGCAAAACAGCCTTGGCTTGATGTTGCAGTTTTTAAATTCCAGCCCTCTTACCCTCATACTTTTTTTTGAAATCTAATTTTTTGTGTTGGAAGCCTGGCTAACACGAACCTTCTACTGAAGTAAAATACAGCCATACATCTATTCACAACAAGAGCATCTCCAGCTCACTCTTTGGCAGCAAAACAGAATTAACAAAGGAGAAGGATCCAGGTTTTCAAATTGTTAAAAATATTTTCAGTACTGGCTTGGCCTTACAAAAAAATTGCTCATGCTAAGTTCTGAAAGTCACAGCTGTACAGCATTTTCTCCATACTGCTGTGCAATATTCGAGTTATTTATAATAAAAAGGTTTAAAGAATTACTGCTGACCACGTGACATCATCAGTAAAAGGCCTCTAAAATATGTTATCATATTTAGGTTTTTCACAGTGCCAAAGAAGTGTTCACATATGGGGAAAATCAGAGTGATACCACAGAAAGATAAGGTTAGGCAGAAATATAAATCGAGTGTTGGGAACAGTAACGTTTAGAATAGATGTAAGAAAAAACTGGTAATGATCAAAAAAATAAAGGTAGGTAAGAATAGCAAAATTAGTCTTAAAATGGCAATAGTATTTAAGAATGAAGGTGCACAGGTACCAGGTAATTTGAAAAAATCCCCTCTATGTTCTACAATACTCATCGAAACAAAAATTGGTTTGCTCAATTTTATAATGCCTAATGTTACCTTACTACAACGACAGTCATTATGCTAAAGAAATATTGTGTTACTATAGTACAATTACATAATTACATAATTATAAAGAAAAAAAGCTTGTAAAAATGCATACAGATTTTTTGTTTCTTTCAACATTATAAAGAGTAGACAACCCTGTAATTTTCATTTGTATCAATATTATAATATTAGGAAAATATATTTGGCCACATACTGGGGAGTGCTGCTATCTCATAGCACAGTAAGTGTCAGACTTGCATGCACGCTGCAAGAGTGGGAATACTCACATGCTAACTACGATGTGCTTCGCATGCGTAAAATTCACAGCAAACACACAGAGGGACACTACAGTGAATGTGCAGAGGTCTGCCATGCTGAGAATACATTAAGACCTCTGCGCTATCAACCAGAGCTGGCTCGTAACACATGTATATGTCTTGTGAACATCATCCAATATGCAAATTTTGGACTTACTATTGCTTCTAACCAACTGTGACTATTCAACACACTAAGAATTTGATATACTGTATTGTTAGCAACTTGTGTCCGCTATACAGCAAACCACTTTGCTACATGCTTGACTTTTTATATGTGAGTAGTCCTGCTAAGTTCCACTGAATTGCTATTAGGAATTACGCTTAAAAATTTAAAAATAAAACATACACCTATGTGATTCGTTGAATCAGTCATGATGCTTACAGGCAAATTTATACTGCGTGCTTGTACTTGTCACTTCCACAGTCAAGCATACCTATGTATCTGCCGCTACAAACTGGTTTTCATAAATTCTACAATTGTTACAGAAACTTATATTGTAGCAGTACATAGTATTCTCCCTGAAAATTCAATCTAGAAAGCCATTAATGCTGTAAAAGCCTTCCTCACAGAAATATTTATTCATATATGATTTAAGGAATTGAATGCCTCTTTTAACTTGGCAAGAGATTAACAACGAATTTTTTAATGCGTTCTCATATGAAAAGATTTGAATCAAATCTTGAATTCCACAGCAGGGCTGGGGAAAAAAAAAAAAGAAAAAAGAAAATCAAATGGATATGCCCTAAAAGGACAAAATATTAACTTAGAGTAAAGTAGAAAAATATCTAAAAGTTTTTAAGTGATTATCAGATACTATGACTTTTGCTTGCTTAGAGTGTATTTTGAGATTCTTTGTTTTAATAAATTATCCTTTAAAAAAGATGATCTGTGATAGCTGACAGATCAAGCAAACTCTTCAAATCAAAATATATTGCTTTTCCAATCTTAAAATTCAGGTTTTGGTTACCAGTGGCTAACAAACATAACTGCAGTCAAAGGAAGAGGTTAAATATCTTGAGAGCGATCTTACTCCTGTGGATTTAATCTACTGTTGATTTTAGAAATTATAATATGATTCTTAAAAATGAAAATGTCTATTTTATGGTAGTCAATGCTTTGCATTGGGCAGACTACTGTGAATAGACTTATCTATGTTAAAATATAAGGAATATCTTAGGGCCCACATCCTGCAAAGATTTAAATAAATATAAAATACATACCCAAGATGTATATTGGAATTCATGGGACTGCTCACATGCATTTAAATAGTTGTTAGAAGAGTGGTTTGCACTTGCAAATCAGTCATTTCCTCAATGTAAATTCCACTTCAGAGGGAAATGTTTGTGAAATGAACTGGTTTTACATTATTCTTAGGGGAAAAAACACCCTAACAACTAACTGGCAAACAGCACGTCTGAGATTGGAACTTAAAAAAAAAAAAAAAAAAGATCAATAATCAGCCTTAAAAAAGAATGAAAGTAAAGAAATGAAGCGCTGGCTTAATCAGGCTGGCAGTTGAAAAAAGACCCCAAGTATTTAGCAATGAAATCCTGCTTTCTAGCAAAATCTTGTGGTTTGACATACTTTGGCTTTTCAAAGACTGACACTTGACAGAAGACACATTTATATAATTTTTTTTTTTGCTAATATTTTCTTGCTTTAAACTGTATTTCTAGCAGTATGTTCAAGAGTAGGACAGCGATCCAGTTTAAAGTGACCATACAGAACACGTTCTTGATATCAACCAAAAAAGCTCCAAAGCAACAGAATTGTTTTTGGCAAATGATAGCTAATTAGGGGCACCATTTCAGTCGTTTCATTTAATTTCTTTTCCCCCAAGTATCTGTTTCAAGTTTTACCAAGTAATTGCACTCTTTTACCTGGGACTCATTCAAGGATACGGATAGGCTTGGAACTCTTCACCCAAGTACTCATATTATTTTGCCAATATACAGTGGCTCAAAGACTCACAAGCACAATAAGTATTATATATACTGCACATCTGCATATTTTATGAATTTTTATTACTGTATTATTTTTGTAAAATTAAACATATCTTCAAACTCAATCCTATCTGAGGATACCCAGAAAGTCAACACAATCTTAAGAAGGCAATAAACACTACTGACTTCTAAAGATAAAGGAAGGGTTAGTAGATTTGTGTTACACAAAGGGAAGATCTAGAGGAGAACACAAATTTACCACCATCAACAATAATTGATGACCCCGTTAAAGAATTTTCATATTAAGTGCTGAAAATCTGGTTCTCATTGGACTAGAAGAAGGTGACAGTATGCATTGTTTCTGGAAATCTTTTTGTTGTGTGAACAGTTCATGAATAATGCCAATGTGCCTTTGTAAGGCACGTGGTGGCGAACATCAAAGCATGTAGCATGCCACTGAGGTTGTTTCAACGTGATCTCTACATAGTTCTTAGATTTATGGGGAAAAAAAAAAAAGCCTCAGCTAATTTCTTCCAGTGTCTGCAAACGTCTTCAGCATTTAATCAAATCTCCTTTCCAGCTGATGCAATCAAAATACCAATCACTCGGACGTGATATACAGAAATGTGTACTGCTTGTACAAGGTAAACCACTCTAGACTCTACATGATCTAGCTTTGAAATTCTAATGCTCCAAACAAGCATGCCATATCTGGGGACGAACTTCATGCGCTTCATGTTATACCCGGGCCTTTGGCTTTATTCTGGAATCATTCCACTTTGGAAGGCTATTCCAAGAGACAGAGTAACCTGTGAGACACTTATGGAATCTGAGTAATGTAGGACTTAAATACAGCTTTAGCAACATCAAAATGAGATTACATTAATCTTTTCCTGTCAGTATGTTATAAACTTGTCCTATACATACCTAAAAATGTACACAATAGATAAAAAGCAAGAAAATTGAAATAACAGAGAGACATCCTTTATCCTAACCAGGAACCATTAATTTGCAAGAGAATCGAATTCACTTTTTCACATGACATTCACATTCAGCAAAATGAATGTAACACCTACAAACCTATTCCACCTAGAAATTAGATTATCCTACTTTAACACTTTCATCTGCTACACACTTTTTTTTCTGAAGAAAAAAAAAAAAACAAAACCAAAAATCCTTAGATTCTATCAACAGTGCTTGCTTATAATGGCAAATTTGAAACACACCAATAGCTACGATGTGCTGACAATTACTTTCAGACAGTTTTTTTCCTCATCAGTCCATTACAGAACTACTTACGGAATCGTTCATGTGCAAAAGAGACATAGTCTGTTTTTTGGTTATCAAAATGTGTTTGTTATATAGCAGTAAAATAACATTGATGCAAACTTAAACTATGAAGTCTGAAAATTTAATATTGCTGATTTTATTGGACGGTTCATTGTTCCATTAACACAGCTAATCTAGATTTTTGTCTATAAAGGAAAAACATAACAAGCCAGATATAACTAAAAATATAACTCTTACTAAAAAAGTAGAGTTTGACAAGGCACATACACAAATAGATAATTATTTCTCTGAAAATGGGATTTTCAATTTCAAGTCTAAATTATAAAAAGCTGAAGGAAACTTAATTTGGAATATTTATGGCATATTTAATGGTAGGGAAGGCCATGATGAAAAACACTGACGCAGATGAAAATAAGACTGTTTTGTGACAAAGATATTCCCGTTTACTATGGATGATTGGCATTGTTATGGTGATAGAAGTGTTGCATGAGGCAAAAATAGAACTTATACCACACTCTACTAATTAAGGATGAAAGTACAGACATAGTCAGTTCTCTTAAGGATTAAAGGAGAAAGCTTTTAAAGCTCTTAAAAGATGAATTTATTGTCTACAGGCTAGGTATAAGAAGGTAGGCAGAAATAAAGAGTATATTTATTACAAACAGAATACAATGGATTATACTTCTCAGTCTTGACATACTTCTGTCATTAATAATATAGCTGACAATAAAAAATAACTGCGGCAATATTCAATGTGATTTGAATTTTGAGACCTTAGAGCAAAACATTTAGTAAGGATCCACCTCACAAAAATGAATAGCAGGACTTTATTCTAGACCAACACTAAACTAATTTTAGATTAGTTCTGTTAGCTACCTCAGGGAATGTTTAAGAGATAACAGCCAAAGGCAACACAATCAAAGGAGAAAATATACAAGAAATTCCTGCAACTGTCTTATCATAGTCTAAGATGTGGAAGATACCCTTCTCTTCCTATTTTTTTTTTCCCTCTCTGGTGAAAGGAAAATAATAGTCGGCATGTTTACCCTTTCACAGGAAACTGCAAAGTTTAAAATTTGTTATCAAAAAGGACCACTCTATTTAAAACCTGGGTACTCCCTATACACATTAGATTAAAAGTTCAAACCCCAAAGCAAATTGCCCAAGTTGATGCTTGTAAGCACCCAGTACTGTAAGAGAATTTTATCAGCCCCGCTCAAACTCTGTAACTCTATGCATGAAGAGGTACCCTTGTAGCATCAACTCCGCCGCCAGATGTAAATTGTCTCTGGGAGATCTATGGACAGTTTTAGAAAAGTAGTGAAAACTGATTAAGGCAAGCAGTCAGCAGACGGACTCCCGTCAACTCCATTTAGCAACATCTTTCCCCGTTGTTTAGCCAGCAAAACTTCCAACTCTAATTCTTAGGACAGCTTTAGAGTAAGAAAGTTCCTGACTACACTGCTGGATTGGAACTGGGCTATCAAGGATCTGCCAAAAGAATGCAAAAGAAGGATGCTGTGCATAAGCAGCCACGAGGCTTTGGGTTGCACAAGCACCATAAATATTTCAACTTTTAGGTTCTCCTACTTTCATTAAGTACGTACATTAAGTCTTAATAAAATATATACATAGGAAAAAATATTACAAAATGAGAATTTTTCACTACATACCTGTCCTTCTTAGAAAGAGGGTGAAACATTTTTAAGTTTATACTGCAAAATTATTGAAAGATCTAAACCAAATCGATAAGTTTGGCATTGATCCTGCAGACCTCTTTACTTGCTCCCCCTCACTCAAGTGAGCAGTCACTTACACTCGGTGAGACTAAACCTTCTCAAAAGTTAAATGCGTATTCATCTTGGTTGTGCATTTGTACACAGTGATATAAATCAAGCTGTTCCAAACGAGCAGCAATTTGTGTAATATTTACTTCTGTCAATATAGGTTCTGGAATTCTGTCCACAGAAATATTTAATCCCCTCCATTCTTCATGCCGCACAGTTGTGGGAACCATTTAAAGTCGGTCTTGTTACAGCTGGATTTTGTAAAAAATATCTCTGTGCATCACCAAGATAAGATTAATGTAGCTAACTGGAGTTGCAGAGAAAAATCTCTAACTTCAGCTCCCCTGGTTTTACAATCAAACTTAAGTCACTCCATTTAATGCTTCTACCAAATTCTCACATCTACGGAAACATATAGCCTCACTGTGTTCCTTGGACTAGTGTCAATGCCAAGTGTTAATAAAATATAGGTTTTTCAGCTGTAAAATACAGTAAAAGGACTCCTCATCTAGCACTCCCAAGGGACCAAAATCCTCTCCTGGGGAACCCATAAAATCCTGTGGAAAGTTATAAAACTCTTAATATACCACAGAGAACAATCTTCTACAGGCAGGAGGATTGGCAAAATGACCTTCTAAGTTTTTGCCATCTATAATTCCTATGGTTCTTTTTTTGAAGTCATCTCCAAGCAGCTACTTCATTTTCTGCTCTGTTGTTTTAGAGTTACCTTACTTGAAGCAAATAGAGAAATCATGTTGTAATAACTGAGAGCTCTTCTGCAGTTCTACAGTCAATATCTTTTTTGTTGGATTACAGTTTACCTGTATTCCATACCATACCACCAACACACACACACACACACACACAAACAATCTGAAATTCCTTTAATTTTTAACTTACCAACAGGAAAGGATGAGCAGGCTATTAGGAGACAGAAATCGTGCTATTGTGCATCTTCAAGATAGTTTTAATTTTGTTGAGCTGAAGACACTCCACTTACTCAACTCTCTTTTATTCTGCTTAGCAATGCCCTGTACATATTCCATCATCTAACAACAACAAAGGTGAAATCTTACACCTGTAGCGTGCAACTCAACAGTGAAAGAAAGAAGTACGAAAACCAGCTTTCAAAGATGTTGGTTTTCTGAAGGAAGAAAGAAAATTGTCAAGAAGATTATCATGCACGCTAATAGGCAGGCTTCTTTCATTATGCACAAGAAAACTATTTCTCAAATCAAGCCTGAATATTTACTGGAATTATTTGATTTTCTTTTCGTTAATAAGTGTTTTGGAACCAGATACGTGTGTGTGTAAAGAAATATATCTAAAATATGTATATGTATATGTATAAATATGTAACATAGTGGATGTATTCCAGAATTTTTTAAAAAATAATTCAAGGTTAAAGGCTCCAAAGGGAAAATTGTCCAAAACCTGATGAACAAAAGTTAAAGCCATCTTGTCTATTTACTATACTTAAGAATACTGTAAGGAAAAAGCATAAGAAACACTGGATATACAGAACGCAGTAATAATTATAACCAGGCCACTAATGCGCTGATTTCCATGATGATGGAAATGATGCAACTTCTGAACAGCTGATTAACGTATTCTTGTTACATCCTTCCAGTCATAGTGCAGAGATAACCACAATTAGTTTTAGTGCACAGGTATGGCCAGTTTCTGCAAGAAACTTCATGTCATGGTTTGAAAGGATAGATACCGGGGGTCTTGTTAAACAAAACGTTCCACCAGACCTCTATGCCTATGTACTTAAAACAATGCAATGCTTGAACTCGTTTGAGCCCCAAAACTAAGCACCACGTGTCCCCAAACAGAAAGCATTGCAGGAAGAAAAATGAAGTATTTGTTATTTGCATAGTTTTTGGCAGATAATCTACTTATTGACACTTTTTTTCTCACATCACTTGCCCAAGCTCACCAAGCTGTCCATCTTTTCTCTCGCAAGACACTCATAATCGGCCTTTTGTTTCTAGTGCAGGCTGAAAGAAATACTCAGCTAAGGGAAATGATCTCTCTCTCGCAAATATTACAGTGCACAATTACAAAAATAGGCTTTGGTCATCACTTCTGGTTTAGTTCATTCCAACATAATTCAATAAATTACTCCACCTGAGTGTATTAATACATCAAGAACAGGAAATAAGAGGCCGTGCTTTCCGATCTACCTACGGTCAGAATAACCACCTGGGTTCTTAGCGGGGTACTAACACATCTCTTTTTCTCTGTCAGCAAACTGTGCCACCAAAAAAGTCCTGGACAGGATGGTCTGCAGGCAAATGAGATGCAAACAACTGAAAATGATTCAAAATGAAGTGAAACTAGACTGATACAGAAGTACTGTATTGTGATGGAAACCTAGAAAATGCCTTGACATCAGATGATTATTTCAGTCATAATACACAAATTATAATGTTATTTTATTAAAGAAAGAATAGTCAGTGATTCTCTATCACATACTGGATATTAAATAAAAAGTATGTTTTTTAAAGACTGAATTTTTAAAACAGAATCACAAAGAGAGTTCTGGGGAATTTTTAACTGTAAAATAATAGAATGGACAAACCCAAGATATATCTATTATAGATATATTATAGCTGAGATAATATGGATTTGTCAGTACTTCAGAAAAAAACTTACCTACTGGGGATTAGAGAGTTCTATTTAGTTGACTGCTAAAGTGCACTCATGTTAAAAATGAACAGTGATGCTAACCTTAGGAAAGAAATGGGTGATGAATAATGAAGAAAAAAGAAAAAACAGATCAAAAGATGAAAGAAAAACTCTGAAAAAGGAAAAAGAACACAAAGAACATTGAAATAGTCACATGGTGTCTGTGTAGAGAATAAACCTTTGAAAGTTGTTTGCTAAAATACTTTTTGTGCCCTGTGTATTTTTCTTAATCCATAATTACCTTTTAACGCACATGTGTAACTGACAATACTGCTAATGGAAGATGCACGTATGTAAAAAAATAATTAATTTCTATAAAACTTCTTTTGTACAGTGTCTGGAAAAAAACTCTACTACAATATGCTTTTGACCCAAAATTAGAAACTATATTTGAATGCTGGTTCAAATTCAGTTAATGCAGCACCCAATAACTCTTGCATGACGTGGAGCACTGCTATGTAAATAGGATGTATTATGTGCAAAGGCCTAGGCCAAAACACATGCATGTGCAAAAAAAGGCTTATGATGTGCGGACATACGAAAGAGAGACTGGCCATTGAAATCAGCCTTTTAGAGAGCTCTGACATGTGGAATCAATAGGATCTGTGACAAAGGAGGGGAAACGCTTCTGCAGCTACATATGGTAGCAAAAAATGCCATGTAATCAGCTCGTCATTTATCAGCCAGCAGCGTTAACTCCCTAACAATACGTTTTTTGAAGAGAACATTCCAATTGAACCAAGTACTTTGGAAAGTTGAGTTTGAAACAATGAAATTACATTTGTAATGGAAGAATTCCCGACAAGTTTTAAAAAAAAAAAAATCACTAAGAGCTAGGATGTAAAACTGAATACTGCACAGTATCCCAGGACACAGAGAAACCCAAAGGACAAGTTCCACTGTAGGAGTTGCTGCTTATTTAGATCTGAATTTTGTCAACCAACTGAATTAACATATCAGAATTCTATGAAATATAAAGGTGGGTGTATCACATCAAAGGTTTATCTAGCCACTATCTTGCCTCCAGCAGTGGCCAGGGATGTGCCTAGAGAGAGGCATAAAAACAGGGCACTCGTAAAGCAAAACTTCAGAGTCCTACCCTCCATGGAAAATTGGGAATTTCCTCTGAGCCAGATATAATCTCTTTATATTTAATATGCACAGATATATTCTTCTATTTTTAATTGTACTTTGCAGCACTAAAAATACCACAAAAAGACGGCCGATCTTGTCTTCTGCTGGCGAGAAGCCTGCATATGTTGCACAGTTAACAGTGCTCTTGGTCACTGTTTACATTGCCCTGAATGATCACTTAGAAAACACCAAGCTTTTCTTTAAAATATCTTACGTATAATTCATTCCAGTCTTCCAAAACCAGTATGAAAAATAAAAACATAAGACAAAGACACTAGGAATATTCCCTAAAAATAAGTCTTGAAAAGACACTCAACATTATTAAAGGGCACTGAGAACTAACCAGAATCAACACTTGAGAGGACCATCCTCAGCTCATTTTATGAGCATTTTCTGTGCATTCACAAAGGAGGGGGGGGGGAAGAAAAAAAAAAAGAAAGAAAATGCCCGGCCATGCAGGTGAACAAAACTATCCTGCTATTCTTAATTGCTACTTCATCTCACCACTTTTCAGCAAGGTAGAAGGTATTTTTCAAGTAGCAGCATGTGGTTCCATGACAGACTCCACAGGCAGTTATGCCGTGAGTTTTGGAGGTTCCTTTATATTGGGCTGCTGCTGTTGCTGCTGTGTTGGATTGTTGTAACTGCCCAAACAGCATTTTCCTCTCTTTTCAGACACTGAATTCTGAAGATGTTCTCTTGTTTATATAGATATTTATACGCATGCATACATATATGGAAAAATAAGGATCTGTATATTACTCTCATGCTCATGTACTGTACAAGTTTAAATGTTATTTTCCTAAACATCACCTGCTATTCCAGGATGGAAAATTAATGACATTCCTAATTATATTTTTAATATGGTAAAATAATTAAGCTAATATCCTGCTGCATTTCAGTTTTCTTACTTCTTGTTTCTGGTTTTGGTAATCACACCTAAACCAGAATTTCAGAACTAAACAGTGACTCCACAAACATACATGTTTGTATCTTTTTAAGATGAGGCACAGAAGAAATCAAAACCACAAAAGATCAGCAGCCACTTTTGATACCTAATTTAAAATAGTATGCAATACACAGGTTATTTCAGTGAATACAGAATCAGAGGGCCAGCATAAATATTTGTACAGCTATCTGCAGTACAAATCTCTGTTACAGTTCCCCAGTGGCTGTGGTGTAAAAAATCACATTTTACAAACCACAATATTACATCAATCAATGAAATAAAGACATCAAAAGCTAAAGAGACTAAACCAGAGTTAGCCTAATTTTCATTTAGCAATAGATATGTAATCCTGCTTATTTATGCAAATGACCAAACGTCTGCAAAACCAGTCCTTCAATTCAGTGGTGAACCAGGAAAACACCTAGACCTAAAAACTGCATACTCTAATGATTCTTTACAGCTCAAAAAATACAAGCAATAATTTTCCTTGTCTTGCAAATGCAAGAAGAATACCAAGTCAACCAAGCAAAACCATAAAATAAATATAAAAAGATCCCCCTACTCTGGGTCAGGCCGAGACCTTGGAACCTCCCTGAAGATACTGCTTTTTAATGGAAATGCCAACACCATATATAGCACTGCTAGCAGACATTGTTTTAATATAAGATATCTCCTCTGCTCCTCTTTTCCATTTCCAAATTGAGCCCAAGAGGCCTAAGATGAGTCTGTTGATCAGGTTTCTTGTCAACGAGCATTTTCAGCTCGGTGTGGATTTTCAGACTGACAGTATCATTTTGTGGCTCCTGTGTTTTTCTACTTCTGTTTTAATTTATCACTTGAAGTAAGTGCGCTGGGTGGATACTTACCAAGTCTCCACTTCTTCCCTGGAGGGCTACAAAATACAATTTCCATGTTCATTGTTGATGGCCTAAATACTGCACACATGAAACAACAAGAATGGGCTTCTTAATGTAGTGGGTAACGTCCATAAAACGGTGGCTCTAGGGGTTGGATTAGAGGAATAAACAAAAATAGATTTGACCGCAGTGGATTTAGATAATTTCTAAAAGATTTAGTGCAAGGAAGCTGAGCTGTCTAATGACAGAATTTGTAGAAACATTCTGTGCCTGAAGGTGAGCAAAATACCTTGCTACGTGCTAATACCTACTGTACAATATTCCATAGTTTTATCCCTTTTAAAAAAAATATAATTTGGGAGATGTTTTTTAAATCCTTACAACTGGTTAAAAAAAATTTTAAAAGATCTAACCAAACAGTAAAAATATTGTTCCTGTAGGGTTTCACTATGAAACTTAGAACTATTGAAAATGTGAAACACAGCACATTTCCCCAGTGTTTGCAAAAGTACTTGACAGAAGGTACCGTTCAACCTAAATTTAGGATAAGCTTCTGTCTTTTGCTAAAGACGTTCAGTTAATCATTTGGATGCTCCAATTTGGATTAAGTTAAAAGACTACAGAAAGAAATTTAAGCTTGAATTATTGGAACATAGCTAAATTGTATTATTTTTTGATTATTTTTACTGATATCAGAACATAAGTATTTCTCTTTGATTCTTGGAGTAACTTTCTGTTCCATCTTTAATTTTCAGTGAGTCAAAACTTCTGGTGGTTATGGCCAGACATCAGACTGTACACAGAACAGGGACAGAGAAACATTCTGTAAAGATTATAGCGGTTCCCCATGTGCCTTCACCTCAAGGTTGAAAATCAAATAATCAATACAAAGTCCTCAGCTTTATATCTTATCTCAGATCTATCTTCAGCAACACTGTGACCCAAAGTCACGGGTACAGAACTAGTTCAATATTGACCCAGATGGAAGAATGACATTTGCTGAATCACGAATATTTATTTTTGCACCCGCAAATTCTTTGGGAAACTCCCATCAGCATTCCATCATACATGAAGTAATTCAGTTTTTAAAATTCTCTGTCAGATATTACAGTTATTGACAACAATCATGAGACAGATCAACAATAGCATAAGCTAATTTACAAAACACAAAAACTTTGCCCTTCAGGATCTTTTCATATTCTGCACTGCCTTTGGCACAGGAGGACTGGTGAGTACATACCGACATCTTTGTCTGCATACAGATGAATAAACAGAAACTTCAAAAGTGCTGGGACCAAAGTATCTTCCAAACGGAAGAAAAATAACCTGGATCTTCCCCACTGCCAGCAGCTATGCCACATATAAGAAACTACTGTTTCCAAGAGCTTGTAGAAATCTAGACTTTCCTAAATACAATTATGAAAACTATGCAGGGTGTTGCCAGTAGCTGTTCTGTAATAATTTTTCTTAGTTCCCCTAAGACTTGTTTCATACTCAGTATTTTTCAACACATTTGAGTAAATTCATTTTCCTATTGCTATATTCATTGAATATAATTTTTAACCACACTAATAATAAAATTACCAGGGAAACACTGAGTGTACTGTCCAGTACAGACAGTTCAGTGACTGTGCCAAGGCTTTCATCCCCAGTTACCTCTTTCGACTCAAGAATTACACACCTATTCTGAAGATGGAAGCATTTAATCATTCTGCTCAAACCTTGTTAATGCTGAGGAATTTAGGTGTTTCATTATCTTATTAGACTCTAAAACAGCAATGTCCATCTTATGTCAGGAACCTGACCTGCTTAAACTGTGAGGTAACAGACCCTCCAGTTCTCTTATGACACAATCATGAATCTCTCATCAAGCTTTCACCACCCTTTTTCACTTCCTTTCTATCTAATTTACTTGGGGTCACTACCAAAAGGAGTATACCAGTTTGCCATAATTTTTAATTCTTCTTCCTTGAATATCAATTCTACATTAGTAAAGAACTCAATTATCTGTATTACCTAAGTGAGTAACAGAAGTGCTGGGAGATGAAATCTGCTTGTAACTGCAAGGCAAGCCCAGTACAATCACTCGAAACCTCGACCCTCAAACCAAAATGACTGATCTTCTCTGAGTTTTCTTTCGAGAAAATTTGCGTGATACAATTTTGATCATTTTGACAACTTGAAGATTTCTATTACACTTTCAGATTTCTGTTAGACGGTTTAGAAAAATCTTGTTACAATATAAATTGAACTAAACCTGGGGTATACTTGTGGACGAATTGTGCTCTACCTATTCCTGTCTCTGATTCTCATTAAACATTGCTGCTTAAGCTGCTTGAGATTTAAACCATTCTTAGTAAACTTTCTTTTACTCCTCATGATGTAAACTTAGCATAGGTTCTTAAGAGATCTTGCAAAATCAGTCACCTTAAATATAAAGAATTATAAATAAGTACTTAATCACGTTATGCCATTAAAACCAAATTACTAGAGAAACAATAAAATATGCTAGTCTTTTCTTGTCAGCTTCTTCTTTGGGATTTTTTTATATGATGTATTTACATTTATAGTAATCTTCTGGGGAACCTAGTTCTGTTGCACAAGGATTTGACATATGGAAGAGAAATACTATCAAAAAAATAATAGTTTGGGGATAGTTATCAGTAATTTAATTTAGAAGATAAATTAACTGTTATTCTTTTACTATATTAAATACAAGAATTGTATCTTACCAACTTACTTCCAGCCGTAGTAATGTCCTGTGCAATTCTTAATTAAAATAAAAGGGTTTTTGCACATCTTCAGAAAGACAATACTTTCCTAAATTATCATTGTATCTGTGAAGTAGCAGTAA
This sequence comes from Ibidorhyncha struthersii, assembly GCA_013398815.1. NCBI lineage: Eukaryota > Metazoa > Chordata > Aves > Charadriiformes > Charadriidae > Ibidorhyncha > Ibidorhyncha struthersii. The sequence goes on from VZSZ01009857.1 coordinate 106,394, forward strand.
GAGATTGCAAAAATAAACCTAAACCTGATTAAAATACGTGACAATGCAGAAAAATGGGGGAAGTTGCATTGTGTACATCAAATTTAAAATAATATGCAATGAAAAATAATGGCCTCCAAAGGCTTTGAGGCCCATCCAAAATACTTCTTTTATAAGCAGATCCTGTGCAGAAATTAAAACACATCCTTTTTTCAGCCTTTCTTCCTTCTTTCATTCAATGACAAAATGTTCTCAGCGTAAGACCTACCCTCTGATTAGAAAAAGCCTGTGATAACTCTGCGGGTTCCCTACAGCACAGCCTAACCAAAGCCCATAACTGATCCAACAGCATTTGTCATCTCTGCAGTATACTTGCTGTAATTCCCCTCCTCCGGCTTTTCTTTCCAACTAGATCACAAACAATCTTTGAACAAAATGAGAAAAACAAACTATTTTAACTGAGCAAAAATGACACATGGGTATTAATTGCTATATAGAATTTAATTTAATTGCCTTCCTCGAGTCATTTAAAATATTATTTATTTTGCATAGTCTTTGCTTTTTTGGTTACTAATTTTTATTTAATATAATTCTTCAACAATCAATTTTTACTTCTTACACACACAAAAAATATTTCCGACAAGTATTTTCAAGACGGTTTTGTTAGATTTCTAGATGACTTTTTTCTTTTGAACATTTATTGATTCTACATAAATTGGGGAAAAATTTTGTTTTGACATTGAATGTTTTATTCATAGCTTTATCTTTCATTATAAAAGCCAGCAACAAATTTTACCACCAGCACAGAATCTAGTCCACACAGCATAGAATTTACTCTTGATTTGGGAATGTCACAGAAGCATAAGGAGCAGATTTAAAGCTAGCCTAAATAAACCATCACAAGTCCCAAATTCTGAGATTTTAAACGGGCTGAATTCTCATCATGAGTTCTCGCAGACTCATCTCTAACTCAAAAGCTGCTTTGTCCTTGTTTATTCATTTTAAAACTTAAAATGCTTTATATAGCTCCTTTTCTCAAACATAATACCAAAAATTATTGGGGGGATCACCAGAATATATTTAAGTAGTCATTTTCCATGGGAAGAGAAGAAAATTGCTAAATGAAAGAAGACATTGAGGACATAATTATTATGTTTTATCTAGTAATAAATTCCAGTTCTAACATAAATAGTAGGGAAACACTGGAAATAAAAGTACCAAAAAGGAATTCATAACATTATCTGAATTACTTTATATAGTTCCCTTTCTTTACAATGACATTGTATTGCTTTGTACAAGCTTTTTCACATTACATCATTACATGTACATGCGTGTATGCTTGTTTTTATACATGACTGACATAAAACCAGTGCACAAACAAGCACCTCTTTCTCACTAAAAAATGGTCAAAACTCAGAAAGCACAGATAAAGCCTCTTTCTATCATAAGTGGAAAGATGATTTTTTTTTCTATTATCAATACTGTTGTAAAAAGGTGAAGTGAAAGAAAACTGAAAAAAATCTAGCTAACCCACAAATTTGTTTCAAATGCCCATACGAAGGAGAAAATCTAACTTGATTCAGCTTATTTTTCTCCATTATTGGCATTTTGTTAGCATTCTACTCACTTATTTCTTGTCTCTCTAAGTTGAGGTCATTAGATATTCTGTCTGTTTCAGAAAAGAAATTACAACCCAGGTGAACACTATTCTATGTTGTGTTTTCTTGTTGGTGGTCTATGATTGTTTGAGAAAGACAGTTATTTGTGTTCCATAGCAATGAGGATTACACCAGAGGGCAGGACACATGTAACACAAACCAGCAGTACTCATGGGAAATATCCAAGAGAATATAATAATTCTGAATAAAATTCAGGCTCAAAACTTTCATGTTCCATGACTTTTCTGATACCGGTTATATCTAACCCTGTCTGAAAAGCAATGGCATCATTTTGGAGGACAAAAAAATAAATATTTCAATACAAATAGGATAAAAGACTACTTGAAATTGCACTAAGATTAACATGTCTATACTGTACAAGATCATAACACGCAAATTAATTTAGGTATAGTATTGTAGGATTGGCCGCTAGACCTTTCATAAAGAGAGATGTGTCCTAGAGAGAAACAGATGAATGCACATAAGCTTATGTCTTGAAAAACAGCCCTTAATTGATTATTGCTTTAAACAGGAACTTTAGATATACAGGAGATAAAACTATAAAATATTAATCTGACCACCAAAATTATAATTTCATTTCAATTTTATGTTACCAGTAAAATTAACATACATGTAATATAGTTATTTGGGGGGGAGTGGAATTAATAATCTATATTCAATATAACTATATTTTAAATATAGAACACTTAAAACCTAAGTTCCTGAAGTAGTAAGTTATTAGATCACACGCATCTTAATGTGTAAGAAAAGCATTCTTCCATTTAGTTGCTGCTAAAACATAAATCTCTCCTTAAGAATGGTAAAAAGTATGTTTTGCGTCATATTTTTGCATCCTTGTTTCAGGCTTGTTTTTGCCTGCATGGGAAATAAACAGCTTTCCCATAAATTGCCTCTTAGGGTAATTCTTCAATATATACCTGAAGTAGTCCATACAATTAAAAGAAGACCTGGAAATAGCAAGTCTAGTGCAGACCAATTGTGAGAAGCAGAGCCAAGTGTATGCAAGAAATCGAAAAGAAACACTGCAGTATTGTTGACCCTCCTTCCAAATAGTAACTTAGCTTTATAACATTATTTAACTTCAACAAAGTTATCTCACTTCAATTTCAATGTTACTTCACTTCAGCTGAAAAAAAAATGAATGCAAACCAAACCAACAAATATGGCTAATTATAGTAATTACTGATTTTTTCCACTGTGTTAGAATTTCTATCTTCATTTCACTTCACAAAGTATATGCTCAGGTGACTACTCATTATCTATAACTTATAAACTCAATAATAATGGAAGTTGAAAAGATTTGCATGCATAATTCTGTTTTAGAATTACATATTCTATTTTAGATGGTCAGACACATTTGTAACAGACTGTAAAGGGGATTTTAATTTAGTCTAGAAAGAAGGAAAGTAATATCAATATTTACTGAGGTAATCTATATAGTTACATCAATTGTTTCACCTAATGTACCCACAATACAAAAGTAAATGATCCCCAGTGTAATTAAAGCAATGCATTTTAGGGTTACCACCCAGACAAGTAACAGTAGCTAAACTAACCAGAAAAAGCACCAACTTTTTTCAAAGTCTTAAAACATGTTTCAGCTTAAAAAGAGCCCCCAAATGTTTAAAAGCAAAGAAACATGAAACACTGAATTAGAATTTATGAAGGAGAAATAGGAACAGGAAAGATACTGCTTCTGCCTGAGGTGCAAAGACCACATCAGATGCAAGGGACTAAGAAAGAAAACTGCTGGGTTTTGGATACCTCTAAAGAGAGAATTTTAACAAAGCACAGCCTTTGCTCTGTTTCCCATAGGTTGTGGGTTTAAAAAAAAAAAAAAAGTTTTAAAAGAGGGAAGAAGCATCGTTCCTTATGACAGGCAAGAAGGACTTAATATGGCTTCTCATTATTCCATATCCTACTATGGTATCCAAATTTCTTCTCTCCAACTATAATAGCAAATCAAATCGAGGAGTTTCTGGCAATTCCTATTCTATTAACTCAAAATATCTCCTTCAATCCAAGTTTTGACCTCTGTAAAAGTTTTAAGAGACGCTGTTCTTTCCCATCCTGATGTAGTCTGCAGGTTAAAGAAAATACTTCAGAACTGAGAATTTCATTTCAATTCACAGCACCTTACTTCATAATAATACTACATGGTAAGAGTGTGTGGATGTATATCTATAAAACTATAAGCTACATATGAACTATATACAAAGAGAGAAAATGCACACATACCTGTGTCTGTGTGTATAGGATTTAATATTACCTAATTATTTTAGGAAACAGCCTATACAGTTGCATCAATAGCACATACTTCACAGGTGGATTTAAAATACAGTGGTTTTCAAAGACAAAAAACTTCATATAGGTCACTCATTTTGCCATGAAGATTTCAACTACCTCTCTTTACACTCAGGCTTCTGCCTTGCTATGTAAGCAACACAGTAACGACGCTTTGCTTATACCTTGTGTTATTATGATGTATGTAGATAACTTCTCCGTAATTTATAAAACCAGCTGGGAGGCAACAAGAAAAAGACCTGAGATTTGAGAGGGGTCAGTTGACAGCAAGAGAAATAGCACATACAATTCCAGTTAGAAACCCCCCCACAACCAAACAATGCATTAACGGAATGAAACACCCCAAACCGCCAATTCCTCTTATTCTGTCAATCTTTTACTGAGAGAAAGAAGCATATTTTTGGCTCTCAGCTATGATGAAAAAAGATGGTAGGTGCGCATACAAAAAGGACAACAGAGACCACGTGAGTCCATCTTCCTGCAGTCCACTACCTTCCTACTCGATTAGGTGATGACTGCATCTGTAACACTCTATACACTCGCTCCAGAGAGATTTCCCTCACAGGGAGAGAAACTTCAGGGGAAATAAACCAGTGGAGGATATCTATAAACCTGTGATAATCTTCAGGCACTCCTCTGAAGGGGATGCCCCTAAATGTCCTGACGGGAACATATGGTCTTAAAATCCCTTCTGATCAGCTCTGCAACTTGGTTCATGTTCCTTCCTGGTCCTAGAAGATGGGTCAACTAGAGATTACTTTTCGTCTGAGCCAAGAATCAAATGCATTGATGTACAGTATCTGCATATCAGGCCCATCCTGGAAGCTATGTAAAAGATAAAGGAGGAGGCATTTTGTTTGACATTGAAATCCTCTCATTCCAGCATGAATGGTTGAACTGATATAACGATATCACTGAGTATTGACCCAGATAATAAATGCGATTGTATGGTGAAGGACAGAAGAAAAGGCACAACTACTGCTATAGCACAGTGCCAAAGCAGTCTTCGTGTTATAATCCAGTGCTGGTGGAGAGCAGGATGAAGCAATTTTAGTCAGATGAAATGCTGTCAAGAGGATTGCCTCATTCATCGTAGTGACTGCACGGCCCTGGAAAGCTCAAATCTTACAGCACGATGTAAAGAAGGGAAGAAACAATGCAGGCATCTAATCAGAACTGTTCCTTTTCCTACAGTTCTTGCAGCCATGAGAGTCATCAGGGCCTGAATGATCAATGCAGTTTGGCTGATCTAGAGGAGCTGTCTGGTTCTGATGTCAGAAGAGACCTCTGTGGTTGCTAAAACAGAAAGCTCTAGGGCTTGAGTCCCTGCTCGTCTTGCCTGAGACTTGAACCACAGGCAGGATTTTGGTCATGGGACGCTGAGGCAACACAAACACCCAAACACAAGATAGGCTGAAATGGGATGTGATTGTCCCAGACAGTGCAAGACCAAAAAAACCTTTAACGAAGTCACCAAATGCCAAGGAGAAAGGAAACGCAGCTGAACAGCAAGATACAACACAAGTAGAAGGATTCTGTCTCAGTAAGATATGCAAAAATGTAAGATAGGAGCTGAAGTGGTGGTGATGTTTGTACGCCAAACCCTGAGCAAACAGAAAGAGCAGGTTAGAGAAAGTCCTCTGTGGATACTGAAAGGGAAATCCTCCTTGTTTCAAGCTGTGATGCATGAACGTGCGCGTCTCTGTCAGAATGTATATGCGACTTACTCGTAGAACATGCAGTATGCATCTGTGTGGGTATTCACACAAACATACACACATAGGAGAGATAAATACGTCTTCTGTTTTCTAGAAACATTTAGATATCGGGTCCAAGCAAATCCAGAGACTATACCAAACTTCACAGCATGTTTTAAAATACTTTTATAATCTCTATCTGTAAAGAGAAAAGAACTAAGATGATTGATGCAAGTTGGCTATATTATTATAAGAGAATGGTAGCTTATTGACACATATTAACTATGAATACATGTTCATTTTTCCTGTCTTGAAAACATCTATAAACAGTGACAGAATGTTTGAATACTAAATTGTAGGTAGTATAGGATGTGCCTTACATGTAAAACAAAAACTCAAAATCATTGTGTTATCGATTTAATGATTTATGCACTTAAATACCTAAATATTCATAATTCAGGTACTACCAATTTTTTAACATATACAGTAGCATATGCAATTTCTTGTCAAACTTAACTATGCAATCCTTCCTTTTTCAGTTTTTAAAGAACCTGCATCTGTGCAGGCTCACATGAAAAAATTGTACAGGACACGAGAAGAATTGCCACGCAAGGGATGGCATAAAGAGAATGCTGCTGCGTCTTTCATTCTTGGAAACAAATCAAGTTAATTTCAGACTAAGCCCTAGAAAAGTTTCCAACAATCTTCACCTTTTAATAATTTGATTAAATCTACGTTAAAAGCCACTCAAAAAGCTGTTTATTTGCCACTCTAAACTTTATCAAGACTGACGGGCTGCCAACGGAGTTGATGAAATGCAATACACAGCAAGAACTGCAGGTAACTGAATCACCATGCCGTAAGCCAGAAGTTGTCAGAAGTAAGAATTTTGGTTTAATTACACTTCTTTCAAAATATGCATAAAGTTAACCCTGATAATTTAGTTCTCAAGGGAAAAGGGTGAAGTTTGTGAGATATAATAGGGATATTAATTCCTATCTGTCTTTTCCGCAGGGATGAAGTGTAGAGCTTATAAAGAACATACATTAAATTTTGGAACGTAATAGATGAACCAATCTACATGAAGAGTTACAGGATTGCGTGGAGGACACAGGGTGGGTGGGTTGATAGTTCAGGTAGGTTTTTTACCTCATAAAGTCCCTGCTAGCACTCACCTGCAAACAGCTGCGCTGTGGCCTGGGCAGGGAGAACCTTCCAGAAGAGTGGGCGGAGCGTGCCCACACAGCAACAGCCAACCGCCACGCGACACAGGAATTTCAGCCAATCAGAACTGAGTATTCACTACCCAATCCCATAACTGGGGCGGGGGGAGGGACTGGCAGAGACCCCGTGAGAGGCTGAGAGGGGGCACTGACTGCTGAGGGTAATGGCGGGCGCTGAGGAGGTTGTCGCTAACTCCAGGCTTGAAGAGTTTTATCTGGAGGCTTAGAAGGCCACAATCCAATCTTTTTACTTAAGAAAAAAATAGGAGAAAGTGGGTCTTAGACTACAGGGCAGTCCTTGTCATAGCGCTGTAGGCAGCCAGGTACCTGGGGCGCTCGGGCTGACCAGAGCGAGCGCGGCCGTGTAAGCTGCCAGGAAACCAGACAGGTTGCCACTTGAAACTTCCTGCCTTTCAGCAGAACTGTACGGGAACTGACATGCCTCCTTGAAGCGTTTCATATCTGACGAACGAGCACATGCATACCAAAGAACGGCACGTCACTGGAAGTTGACTTCCTTGCAGTTGAGAGCGCCATTTGGAAACAGAAAGAGAAAAGCATCTGCTGGGCAACAACGTGTATATGAAGCACAGAAAAAAGTTAGTGGTAATAGTGGACAAAGTAAAAAGGAGGGGGAAAAAATTGAGCTCAGGAAGTCAAGAGACAATCTACTTTCTGACTATTATTTTTCCATTAGAAAATCTTACTCTGTTGTTTGCCTCCCCTACCTCTTGTTTTGTTTCACAGAAACACCAAGGAGCTTTTCCTGGCAAGTCTAAAGTCAGCGTCAGGTTTTTCTCTTGAAAGACAAGAAGTGAAAGAATGCAAGGACAAAAGCTGATTGACGTTTAAATTGTATTTGCAATAGCACATCGCAAGAAATGGAGAACAAAAAGGTGAGCAAAAGCCAGAAATGAGAATTTTTTAAAAGAACTTCAGAAAATATAGCCGCGCATACACCCTAATTGCTATTATATAGTACCGTTCAAAACGAAGAGTAAGTGACATGAAGTAGGACAAGTCAAGAAAAAAATGATAGTGGATGAAAAATGGAATGATCATTCAGTCAAGGACAATAAATTGCACCTCTGAAAATTTGCTTTTCTGTATCATTTCAAATACATGGTGAAATCCGAGATCTAAATAAGACCAGGAGCATAAGATGAAATCTTACACTACAGATTTATCTTCTGTACGCCTTTGCTCTTCTTAATCTCAGAATACCGTATTTTTTGAAGGCTTGCATTTTGGCATAAGCTGGTTGTGTTAGATATATGCATGGCCATTACAAATAGAAGCAAACAGATATTTATTTACAGACATTTAATTCTCATGCGTGTAATTCTAAATATAAACATTTCTTAAAACAACTAAATTTGGAATACCTAAGCTGAACCCAATCTTCTAAACTAGGGAAAACAGAGAGAGTATGCACAATCAAGCTGATATTGTATCAGTGAGTACCAGTAAGATCTTTTTGGAGAGTAACTGTGTTGCCTTCATAGTGATATGATTGTTTTTCTTCCAAATATTTTGTAAGAAGAGGTGAATTTGAAAACTGGATTATTTAAGCAGGTCATATTTTATTGCTGCTCGCTGTACTGAAAATTAAGCAAATTTTAAACCAGAATGAGTAACCAAATCAGTATCTTTTAGCTTTAGTTCTAATATCGTGGCAGAATGACAATAGCAGAATATAAATTCACACATTATATTTAGTAATCAAAGCCTGTTTTGTTTTCTGCACAGATTTACTGAATGTAAAACAGATTCTGTTACATTTTAATGCATACATAATACTGATTGCAGAACTATGACTACGCAGTGTGTACTACACTGACACACTCGTCAGACAGTTCACTAATTAAACAGTATTTTCAAAAACTGCTGCAGTTCAATATTCTATAAGATAATACTATTGATCATATATTTCTTTTGAGATATACATCTCTAATGTATATTTCACATGATGGATTTCTAGACAACCTTTTTTTAAAATTTACTAAATTTTTGTAATTAAGATGGGCAAAGACAAATTTTTAAACTTAGCAATTTTAAATAAAATGTCTTTCTGATAATGTATGCCAAATATCTCAAAAACTGCAACAGAAAACGAAAGAAAAAGGTGGAGTTTTTTCTCTGCCACAAAGCTTTCCGTTTAGTTTCTTAATTTTTTTCCAGCCTGTAATCTTTACACATTAGTCACATAGTACATTAGATAGAAGACATCTCCTTTTTCATATGTGGGGGGTTTTATTTCAAAATCATTATGATTGCACAGCTATATAGATACTGTTGCTATCCCTTATTTCTTTCCTTACAAAGCTGTAGTCGACATCCAAATTTACCCCATGTTGCATAAAAGCCTGAAAATTCTTTAAGATCAAGGAGAATACCGAAAAAAAATTTGTGTCCAGAGATGGGAAACCTCATCAATAATTTATTCTTGTGACAGGACAAGAAACAGCTCATAAGTAAGTTGTAAACAAAACTGAAAACAAATTCTATAATCATTATTTCCCTGTGTTTTGGAGAAGGACACTGTGGCATTCCTCTGGCCAGTAATATATTCTTGCTAACAAGGACAGTACAACCTTAATGATCTGAAACTCGTTTATCTGGGAGATATAAGATTCAGTCACATAAATGAATTGTGGATAAACTAGGGTCACTGAGCAAAAGATCCTGCAGAGTCTATAAGCTCCACAGGACAGAAACTCTCTCCTGCAGAGCCTTTCTTCTGAGAAACAAGTAAACTCTGCAGGCTCAAACATTTCTGTACACAATACTCTAAAAACAAAAAAAAACAGATGTATTGAAGCAGCCCCGATGGACACACTAAACTTTGAGATAACTGTATGTTTTGGTTATCGCAGTTGCGCAGTTATATGTGTGTGGTGTTTGATTGTTTAAAAAAAAAATAAAAAATACAGTGCTGCTAGTTCAGTTCTACATTTCATTTTACATTTCTTTGTTCCTCTTTGTTTTTTGCCATTTGGAAAATTCTCAGTTATACTAGGCTAAAGGGCAAAGGAGTAAACTTTATTACGCAATCCTTTACTCCAAGAGGTAAAAAGAGGCAAGGATCAGTTACAGATTCTGATTTTTTTTTGTATTCCCTATTGGCTCCTCTGTATGCTCACTGTTTTTTACAAGGGCAGTAAAGAACAGATCACCTGTGACAACAAGCACAAAATAGCAGTAGTGTCTATAAATGAAAATGCTCTAGCAACATAAGCAGTATATTACATTAAGATATAATAAAAAATTGTTCTATCTTAATAAGAATTATTTTCCTGTAATTTCAAAGTATTTAATTTTTAGTGGAAATAATAGAATTGTCCTGCAGGGGATATCTGATGGTAGAACCATCTACTATTCTAATACCCCATAATAACCAAGATAAGTGAGATTTAACAACTCTGCAGGACTGGAGTTTATATCCTGCTTGGAAATTATAAAGTACAGTAGCAGTCAGCCCTCTTCTTTTCCTGTGGCTCCTGTGAAAGAGTTGTGATGTTTATTACATACTGAGCCTTTTTACCCCAACACAATACATTTCTGATATTGTTGATGATACATTTCATACTGAAAACATAAAGGACATTTTTGGATAGATTTAAATCAGAAACTATACAATGGGAAGTAAGAAGAAATAATTAAGAATGTTTTGTACCTGTAGATTAATTAAAACTGGCTTTAGGTAGCAAATATTTCAATTAAAATAGAAACTGACTGGAAATTTTTGAGCATTTCCTGGCAAAATCTCCTCTCCTCACAGGTGACTTATTAATTCATATCAGTAGAAAAAAGTCTCCCATAAAGACGCTATTTCTGATACGCCTTTTTTAAAAAAAATTAATTACAAGATTTTAGTGTGCCACAAAGGAAGCTAAGGTGAGGTAATGAATTTTAGCCCCGCCTGAGAAAAAGTTGTCTGTCCAGCTGCCATCTTAGCCAGCGCAGAAAGCAGGCATGGCTTTGTCCCTACTCCTTCTAGACTGTTGTTCCACGTTAGAGCTCTAGAGTTTGTTGGTTTAGTATAGCCTGTCCTCTTTCTCTCCTCCTGGTGAGCAATGGACCAGTATCCCAACTTCCTCCCGGGCACTTTGCACAGGAGGGGACAACAAATGGAAAAGGAAGGGTGACAGGTCACCTGGGAGTGACAGAATGGAGGGGGAATTCAGGCGCAGGCAAGGGAGACATGAAGACTCTTGGTAGGGTGGTTGAGTTGGGTTAGGGCAGAACTCATGTAGAGGTAGAGTGGACTAAACTGATTTGGAATTTGGGGACGGGAATAGATAATTGCTGGGCAAAGCGTAGGAGAATGAGTTCTAAAAGCATTTAGATTAGCCAGCAGCACTGATTGTCACACATGCTTACATATGTACATGCAGATATATACATCTCTCTTGCAATGACATTTTTCAATGCTGGAAATTTTTCCGTCAGTCTCCCATTGGGTTTTGAAACTGCATCTGACAACACTGAAGCTGTTCCTCTATAAAGGAAGAGCTGAATCTGGTGCATTTTATCTGAAAAGTCATAACTGTGCATAGAAGCTACTGGTATAAAAGTGGCCTTAGTATTACTACAATTTTATTACTAACAAAGCTAAATATTGGGAGAAAAATGTTACTTTTATCATTCGGCAGTGTTACATATGATTTTTTTAGTAAGGGGAAAAGTGAAAAAAAATTGTCTCCTGAGAGTAAATTAATTAATTTAGACTGAATTCTTAAAGGATATTTGAAGTGAGTGTAATGGTTTTGTTAATTCTTTTCCTTTGGTTTATTTGCAAATATCTATAAATGGAGAAAATATATTACCTGTTTTTCAGGATATTTAAGGGAAAATGCATCAAGATGTATGAAGAATAGCATGACAGTAAGGCTTCATCTGTTCTAAAAACGGCAACAACAACAACAATAAGCTGTAAAAAAAGTGTATCCTAAGACAGTATAAACCAGTGCTGTTCAACATCAGCTGAATCTTTGGGATGAAATCAGTGGGAGTTACACTGTTTACTTTAATAGATCTATGATTTTACTCCTTTTTTCATAGTAGTTGTTTTCTAAATTGCTACTTGCATTGACTTATCAATTTTCTTTAAGTAGCACAGTATTTACAACAGCAGCATGTAGTAGCAAGAATCGGGTTACCCACACTCTTTTGCTCAGGACTGCATTTGCCGTTAATACACTAGTGACACATAATCATATTCTGGTGGAGTAGAGCTAACAATTTCACCGATGTGGCTTCCCACCGAAAAGCAGTCCTCTGACTCCCTGCAGACATACGGCTCTTCTGCTGGCCCAGGATCGCTCATAGAAGAAAATGATAAATTTCTACCTCAGCTGCATCCAAATCTAGTGAGAAGCAAGAGCGTTTGGCCAGAAAGTCATTACGGAGTGCTCTAGGACACGCTGTTAACAGAACTTGGCTTGTAAGGTTGGATTGGTTTTCAGAAGAAGGGAACAGAGGCACTAAGCCTTAAGAGCCTAGAATATAGGTTATTGCTATTTGGAAAAACGGTTTACTTAGAAGACTGACCAGCTGTCTTGAAGTAACTGAACATAGTTATAACCTTTCCCTTTTCCATTAGACCTGGTAAATCATATTTCCAGTTTATGTCTTAGAGTTTACTGAAAGTGACTCTGTGGATAGTGGATTTTCTCCATATCTGTGACTGAAAAGTGGTGTGTGCTATGCTAATACAAGTGTTGAGCAATTATAATAAGATACAATATTTGAAAAGTTTTGTGACTTCTGAATTAGGAACTGCTTGAGATCAAATGACAAGTGTCTTTATTTAAGCAGATGACTAAGTTTTGCTTTGAATTGAAGTTTAAATAAATTCATTTAAAAAAAAAAATCAGTGTTACACGGTGCAGTCTTAGACAAAAGAGCTGAGCATAAAGAAGAATGTGATGTACCAGCTAGGAAATGTATTTTGTAGAGCTTCAGATTATGATATCTAGATCACAAATGAGGAACTATTAGCATCCTTGCAAAGTTTAGCACCAGCAGAGCTTTGCAGTGCTGCTGACAATGCTTTACAAAATTAACTTGCTGCTGCTTTCAAGAACGATTTGTTGCAAATGACCTTTACTGTTACAGATGAAGACAAAGAAAGGGCAAGAGATAAAGATGTGGAAATCAAAACTAAGGTCAAAAAAAACTTGCTGAGCATTACCCTTTCAAGTCAGTGATAGGCAGAGAGTTGCTTTGTAGAGATCAGTACATAACCACATGAATCTGTGTATAGGATTAGATGGGCCTAGTAGTTGTTCCAGCATTTGGCCTGTAAATTTGTTAAAGCAGATGCTCAAGCAGACTTACACCTTATGGAAGTTACATGTAAAAAAAATCATCATATCTGTACTATCTATTGAAAAACTTAAATATATATATGAGATTATAAAAGGTACTGAAATTCTCCCTTTTACCTACATGGTTCATGCATGTAAATTGTCAAAAACTGTAAGAACACTGCACTCGTTTCTAAACAGTCTTCCAGTCATCTGCAGTAAGAGCAATATACTAATACAGATTACGTGCTCTTTTTTTCCACATCATACCTAAAGCCTCTAACATCATTTTCAGTCACAGTTCACTGGAGTTAATTTTAAAGCATAATATTGAAGTAAAGATTTCTTCACAATTAATTAGGCATTGAAAACAAATATGGACAGGCATGTGTTGAGTTAAATGTATGCAACTAAACCCTGGCAGGCAAATGAGAACAGGCTTAATAAAAATTAAAAACTAACTCTCTGTGAAGGTATACTCTCAGCAACATGCATTATTACATCTCAGTTGCTGTAGGACAGCAAGAAAAATTGTGCAAGCTTGCATTTCTGTGCAGGATATTCAGTTAGAAGTGAGTCCAGAGAGGGCTGGAGCCCCTCTGCTGTGAGGACAGGCTGAGAGAGTTGGGGATGTTCAGCCTGGAGAAGAGAAGGCTCCGGGGAGACCTTATTGTGGCCTTCCAGTATCTGAAGGGGGCCTACAAGAAAGTTGGAGAGGGACTTCTTACAAGGGCATGTAGTGATAGGATGAGGGGGAATGTTTTCAAATGGGAAGAGGGGAGATTTAGAACAGATATGAGGAAAAAATTTTTCACTCTGAGGGTGGTGAGACACTGGAACAAATTGCCCAGAGCAGCTGTGGCTGCCCCATCCCTGGAGGTGCTCAAGGCCAGGCTGGAGGGGGCTTGGAGCAACCTGGGCTGGTGGGAGGTGTCCCTGCCCAGGGCAGGGGGGTGGGGCTGGATGATCTTTAAGGTCCCTTCTAACCCAAACCATTCAATGATTCCATGATTTTTTTGAAATTATGGTAACACTTAAGGAATTTTAACAAATCCGTTATCTTTGGGTGTGGATTACAGCAATCTGTGGTATAGTAATTTATTTTCATGAACATGAGGGAAAATAGTTTCAGACATTTTTTTTTTTTTCTGAAAAAAAAAAAAAAAAACCCAAACCACTATAGAAAGTCATCCTTCTAGATATTATTATATTTTTTCAGATTCTTTCATCACTAGTAGCTTTGCTCATTAAGGATAAGACGAAGCAGGTCAATTGCTCCCTGTGGCTAAAGTAACTTAAACCTAAAATCCATCATATATGTATTTAAATTGGAAAGAAATAAGTTTCAGGCTGTATTTGTCTTTTCTATTACCATTATACAGCAGAATTGTGAACAGAATCTAGAATCCCTCCCCATCAAAAAGGGGGGAAACCCCCCCAAACCGGCTGTTTCTACAAAAAAATATACCTCCACATTTTGCGTGTTAACGTAACTGTATTTAAAAAAAAATAAACGGAACTTGCCAAACTTTACAAAGCAGGACATTTTACTTCTATTATATGGTCAGTTATTGCTTTAATAGTCTCACATTTCAGTGAATAAAATGCTATTAATAAGATATAACAGAAGCTCTCTCTCATCTGTTAAATCTACTTGCTTATTTCCTGTTTCTCAGAAGAAAAGGAAGTATTGCAGTGATGGTCATGAAATTTAATCCTGTTCCTTCTTATCCTGACATCTGGCTTAGAGGGCAATACGGAAAATGGTATAGATTATTGCACTGCGCTGACCGTATACACTCCCTCTTAAGAGACCTTCAGTTTGTCTTAAGCATATTTAATTCAGTAAGCAAGCTATTTGAACTATAATAAAAATAAAGTTACCTGGAAACTGCTCTTTTCTCCAGAAGAAATTTGTTGCAAACCCAGTAATCTTTCTTTGAAATGTTTTACTTTTCCTTTGACAGTTCTGAATTTATTCAAAACAGACTTAGTTTGGCCGGTGAAATTCTGGGTCTAATTTATTTATGTTGTGAATTTGTGTGGAAGTTTGCTAGAGTATAAAATGAAACTGTTGGTTAAGGCAGTCTCAACAGAGGAAGCATGAAAGAATGATGTACATCAGAAATGAGGTGGTTGTGAGGTTCGCAGAGCTGGCTGCAAGAAGACTTTTCTACATTATTATGTTTCTTCTGCAAAATCTGATAAGTACTTCTTGCTTAGCACATGGAAGAAAATAAAAATATGAACTTAGGCTGGAGGATTCAAAGGAAAACAATAGTGTAGCTCCAACCGCTTGTTTTGTGTCCTAGTCTGAGGCAAAGAGAGGCTGCATGAAGATGAGTGACCGCTGCGAGCTTGGAACCTCCGAGCAGCTTTACTCTTTCCAGTGTTTACACAGGGTAGATTCAACTCCCCAGTACTTATAGATGTGAGCTATGCTTAAAAACACAACTGTGCATCAAGAAAGGACTGCTGGAGTAACAGCTAATGTGTTAGAGCCATCTGAAATATCTGTTTCAGGTGAATTCTAATAAGAAATAGAGACGCAAATGCATTACTTGAAACACAAAACAGTAAGCCAGCGTGAATACTGTTAACCTGAGGAAGCTGATGGTATTTTCTAGTTCATATATGTAATCACTGCATTTGTTTCATAGGTTAAAAATTTTGATAGACTTTTTATTTCCAAAACATAATACTAGTTTAGCTAAACATAAGTATAAGAAAATGCCTTTCCAGTAGTGGAAGCAAGCTGTAATACCAGTATGAATTCTGCTGTATTCATAGTTCAGGATACCTTATCTCATCAAGATAATAGTAATGGCTTGATAATGACCTGGGGATTGAATTAGTACTGTTGTAACAGGTAATAATCTGAGTGGGAGAATTTGATAGCAGGTGAATGATAGCAGAGGAATGATTTACTGTTTCTGAAAAACATAATGCAACATGCAAAAAACATAATGCAACATGCAAAGTCATACTAGAGTAAGAGCCTCATGCACACACCATTGCCTAACTGAAGAGTTCTTTTAAAAAGCTGAAATACAACTGGTCTTCCAAATTTCAATTTTCATTCAAAAAGGGAAACTTAATCTGTAGCTGTTATAGTTGTAAGAAATTTCAAAATTATAATGATTGTCAAGGACTGGAACAGGCTGCCCAGAGAAATGGTGGAGTCACCATCCCTGGAGGTATTTAAAAGGTGGGTAGACGTGGTGCTGAGGGACATCGTTTATGGTGGTGTTGGCAGCGTTAGGTTGATGGTTGGACTCGATGATCTTAAAGGTCCCTTCCAACCTAGAGGATTCTATGATTCTAGAAGCAGACTGTAATTCATAACAATCAATTGCTGTATCTGTAAATATTTAGAGATATTTAACTTAATGTTCCATGTATTTCCGTGGGCCTCTAACTGAATTCTGTTTGACATCTAAATATCAGAATGAACTTATCACTTTTAGTAGAAACAAGTTAATATGATTGGTTGATGTATCAGCACATAGTAAAATAAGTTCAGAAGTTCTTTTTACTCAATTAAGGATTTAAAGGTTAGTGTGAAACATAGAAAAAAACTGAAAGTTTTGTCCCCAAACCCAGAGACTACTGCTAATAATGTCTGCTTTGGTCTAAATATGTCACCTTTGAAACACACAGACCAAGAAGTAATTCCACACATCCTGTTCAAAAAAGGCAGAGAAACAGTGGCACTATCTTTCCTCCACTCAGATTCTACCTCAATTTCCCTTAAAGTGCAATTACCATTACATGAAACTCCTGCAACAAATGTTAAAAAATTGGCAAAGGCATAGAATAAGTTCGATTATATATTTCAAAAATACAAAATTACATACCAAATGTAAAAGATTAAGGTGGCACAGAGATGTGAAAATATACTTTATTATACAATATATGTAAAACAGATCTGGTGTGATATATAACAATTTCTGAGTAACTACAGGAAGAATAAAATAATATGGTTTCTAGTTTGTAGAGATGTATAAATGGGCCTTGCTAAAACAAATAAAACATAAAGCACTTTTCATCAAGAATCACGATGGAGCTTAACTTAATGTATCGGCACCTTCTTTTAACATTATGAATTTTATTGAGATTATAATATTATCTTTACACTTTTTTTTCGTAGAAGAGTCTACTGCAAATTCTGACTGTATTTTGCAAGAAATATAATATGATTTTCTAGAATGCAAGCTCACCATAAATTGATGTCTTGCATTATAAAAGTCTAGCAGTTTCGGGGGAGGGGGGGGGACACATTAGGAAGCCACTTATTAACTACAACACAGTCTGGTTTCATTTTTTTTCAAAATACGACCATTTAGAGAAATGTCAGAAAGGAAGATAAACATTTCTATATAAGATAGACATGTGCTAACCTGTGAAAGATAATTTGAGTAGTCAGCAAATCCCTACTGGCACAAACATGAGGAGACACTGGCCAGAAAAATCTGTCTGGTTTTCAGCATGTGTAACACTTCTCTTATCAGGGAAATAAAAGTGTCTCTCACTGAAATCTTAGCTGTCACATTAGCATTAAATCAGTGCCTGCTAGCAAGCGTGGCAAGAGATTGTTAAAGGTTTTCATTGTAAATACTATTTTTCTGAGAGCTTAAACAACACTATAGAAAGGGGCTCTGGGCTAAAATACCGTGTATTACGTATCTGTTAGACAGCATGTCTTTAGGCACTTACTTCTTAATTCCTCTACTGAGATAGGTCCAAATTGTAATCTTGAAAAGCAAGGCTTAAGTGAAAGCAATGGGACAGAATCCCTAAGAATGCTCAAGCACTGGCCACACAATATGCAACTTGCAATCCGCTCCTCCTTGCTGGGATCCCAGTCAGAAAGAAAAATATCTCCCAGTTGCTTGAAATTCCTTTGAATTAAATTGATTCAAGACAACCACAGTTTAAAGACAATTTTTATTTGGAGTAACAGCTGATTTCATACATTTCAGTGAGAGAACTCTTCATGAGTATTCCCGCTAGTCATTTCTCCATCTTTCCTTCATGCAACTGTAAAAGAAGAACTAGATGTACCGCTGAGACTGATCTAACTGAAATATTCCCATTTCTAAAGAACAGCTCCAGAACAGCCATCATACAAGAACTTAAAAAGGTAAATATCGGTATCAGTCAGGAAAGGGAAAACTGGGAATAACAACAAAGGCCTTAAAAAGTCACAAAGAAGTTGGGAGAAAAAAGCACCAATAGAATAAATGTTAATAGAGTAAGAGCCAAAATGAAGATGTATGGAAACAAGACGAGAGAATATGGGATATCTTTTAAAAAGAAAAGAGACAGTATAATTGCCTGGAAAACATGTATTAACAAACCAGATTACAAAAGGAAAAATAACCTACTACCTATCCAAACTGGTCCTAACCGGAAAGGTAGGAGTTAGCTGCACTTTCATTGGTGCCGCCAAATAAGCAGTTAGAAAAAATCACATTTAGTATGACCCCAAATCATGCATGAATTACAAGGAATTGCATTGTTCTTAAAGACTGGTATTTTTTTCAACAAGAAATCCAAATGCTCTTAATTTTGTTATTGAACGTTATAAACATTTCTGCCGCCTCTGCAGAGAGTCAGAAACATAGAATTCAACCTTCAAAAGAAAGGACAAAACAGTATTTTACAGAAATAGTATATCAGGTATTTACTAAAATGTAAAACCAGAATGAAAGATATAAAAATTTTAGAAAATGTTAACCAGCTCTATGTGTTAGTAATCTTATTTCTACAAGTATTTTGAATCAACATGTCCCTTTCATTTCAACCATAGCTGCTGGAGTTCAGTATCTCTGCAAACAGGGTCATAAGTCACTAACAGTAACTGGAGCTAAATACTTTGGATCACTATTTCTAAAAAAAGATTTCTAATGGCATGTTATGGAACAACATTAAGATAGACAGGAATGGTCTTAACTAAGTATCACTAGTCGATAAGAAAGAATTAGTAGAAGACTTCCATAGAGACTAAGATCACAGAATCATAGAATGGTTTGGGCTGGAAGGGACCTTAAAGATCACCCAGTTTCACCCCCCCTGCCCTGGGCAGGGACACCTCCCCCCAGCCCAGGTTGCTCCAAGCCCCGTCCAACCTGGCCTTGAACACCTCCAGGGATGGGGCAGCCACAGCTGCTCTGGGCAACCTGCGCCAGGGGCTCACGACCCACAGAGTGAAAAACTTTTTCCTAATATCTAATCTAAATCTGTCCTCTTCCAGTTTGAAGCCATTACCCCTTGTCCTATTGCTCCACTCCCAGATCAAGAGTCCCTTCCCAGCTTTCAGATGGAGGTCAGATCTAAACAGAAAAGTGCTTGATGACACTGAAAGCTGCCGGAAGGCATACAACAGTAGGAAAAGTAGTACCGAGAACGCGCTTATCTGGTTTATTTTAGGAAACCAAGCTTTCAACATATAAACATAAACATTATGTATTTGAGCATAACTAGATTTGATTTTGATCTCTTTAAAGTTTAATGCTGCAGCCCTCTCTATACAGAAGCACAAAGATAGCTACTGGATGAATGAATTTTGCCTGAGAAAAGGAGAAGGATACTTCAACACTGGAAAGACAGAAAAGATTCTAAAGAAAGAAAAGGACAAAAATTTCATTAACGCTTCAGAAATGGCAGCTGCCGAGTTCAATACTTGCCATAAGTGTGCTGGTCTACTGTAATCCACTATATCAACAAATATTTTCTATATTTCTGAGTAATTAATACAAAATACATCTTGGATTGCTACATATACATTTATATGACATAAAACCACAATAAAGATTAAGGAGGAAAATGAATTCCTTATTAATGCATCAATGGAAAAAAGGACATCGACAAAAGAAAGTAGGAACATTCAGCATGTAGTGTACAAAACCACTTGTGTTCATCTTTTATTTTTCTGAGCCAAATAACTTTTTTTTTTTAAATCCAGGATGGTACCAATTAGTTTCTGATTCTGTCTCATAGGGATAACTACTTCATAACTGTTAAAATGTTTTCTATTTTATCCACAATTCTATTATAAAATTTAATCTGGTGTGAGAAAAATAAATAAGAATACCTAGCATATATGTAATCTGTAAAGCTCAACAGTTTTAAAGTGAACACTAATTCCATTATTTCCATTTTAGGAAGAGAAACAATAAAAAAATGCAGAGGTTAAGTGATTTGCCCAAGGTCAAATATATCAGCAGAAGAGAAGTCAGAAGTTCATATATGTCCTGACTTCTTATTAATTAGCATTACATTGACATATTTTGTAAAACTACAGGTAAAGACTGCTTGCTGTGTAATAACATATCCTAATAACTCTCAGTGGGAATATCCACTTGAAGGAGAAAGGAAGTGATGAGAAAACGAACAGTAACAAATTGTTAGAATAAGATAGCATTCACTCAAGAGTTGTAAGACAATTCACAGATGAAACAGCTTATTGACTAGTGATGGTGCACCATTTCTCACCTAAAATTGCAAAGGTACTGAGAGCTAGAAGATGTAAAGTGCAGTGAAAATAAATTTGAATAAAAAGTTAAATCGCAGATGGAAAAAAACACAGTCTGTGAGACTCTTGTCCATATGGGGCAAGTTAGTATAAACGATAATAAAAAACTCAAGACTGGATCTTAGAAAAATATGCTTCAGTTTGGACAAGTGAGGGTGGTTTTTGTAATGGAAATTTCTGCTTTGCACACCTACTGAAGTACTTTGAATCGTTGAACAGACAGGTGAACATGAGTGATCTGGTTGCCTGGAGTTGCTTAGTTGGAGTCTACCTTGGATTTGAAAAAAGCTTTTGCTTAAGTTTCTTAACAAAGGCTATTAAAAAAATAATGCTCTTAAAAAACGTAAGCAGATAAGAAGGAAGGCATGTAAGAACAGAGTTAAGAGTAAATATCCGGTTCCTGCAATCGCGAAACATTGCTGCTGGACTTTTGCGAAGACCTTTTCTGGGGCCTGTGCTGTTCAACATTCATAAATGATCTGGGAAAGGGGCTGAAAGTTGGTGAGAAATGTTCCTGACCAGAGTTATTTGGGATAGTCAGGGCGAGGACAGACAGTTTAGAATTCCAGAAAAAACTTACAAGACTGAGTGATGAGGCAATACAATGGCAGATTAAGTGCCCTGTAAATAAATGTAAAGTGATGCACGGGGAAGGGAGGGAATTAAACATTGCATATAACATGATGGGCTTGGAGCTGACAATTACGATGGGGAAATGAGCCAATAGTTCTTTCAGGGCTCAATGTCGGTATTCAGTAAGAAACTGAGCAGAAAAGCTGGGGAATAACTTTTTAGTAGCAAGAACGTAAGACCCTCTCATACTTTGAAAACCACATGTAGCATACAATATCCAAAAAGGGGGTACAAATATGATCAAAAGCTGCTGTATGGGTAGCAGAGTAGGATACTTCTCTTGAAAAGATCTCCAGAGAAGCATATAGATGAAGCTCAAAAATCATTGGTGGCAAAGGGGGAATGTGTAGGCAATTAACTCTTTACTCCCTTTCTGGCACAATCAAATCCAATGCAATGTAGATTCAAATGAATCTAGAAGAAACCACATTCAAAACAAATAAAAGAGTTTTTATGCACAAAATGAACAGGGTAGTAGAGCCATGCAACTTATTGTCAAAGGACGCTATTCTAAGGTTTAAATAGATTTATGGGAGAGATTGCCCTGTTTTTAAACAGATTTTTGGAACATAAAACCAACAAAATTTCAATCTTTAAAAACCATATACTTCTGAAGAAATTTCTTCAGCTAAAACTGTTGGAGGCTGGGTACTGTCTGGAAAAGTATCACGCAATTTTTATTCTTACTTTTCTCTGGGCATATATTTATAATCACTGCTCAGAGATAGGATGCTGGCCAGACAACTCTCACTCTAATCCAATACGGCCATTCTTCTTTTGCTGTTTCCCCTACTCATTATTCTTACGTAGCTCCTTGAAGCCTTTGAGGCACCTAATTGTGTTGATGTGTGATATATGGAAAATACTTGGTTCTCAGTTTTGTATTACTCTTGGAGAGGAAGAACAATCATAAAATGTAGGTGTTGCAGTACTTTAGTTATAAACAAACACCTCTTTTATTGGATAAGGTCTGAAACGTCAGAAATTTTTCATGGTTTTAGGCCAGTTAGTCATTTTTTGCATTATCATGGCCATGAAGTATCTTGCCTCAAATGCTAAGTTGTAAGTGGTTCAGTAGACAAGTGCAAACATGGAATCTCTCTGAAAAGTTAACAAGTCTCCCAATGTGAATTGCCCTTTGCCATTGCAGAATACCTCTTGGCAACAATCAGAATACCAATCAGATTAAACACAACTTGCTCTAAAGCTTTTCAAATGAAACAACATGGCTTTATAATAGCATTGAGTAGTAACACTTCATTTAATATGTACATTAATTATTGCTGAATTATAATGGAGTTTCTAAAAAGATGTATAACGTTCACATTAATACTAAATGAATTCATTATGATCGGTGTAATTACAATGAATACTAACTAAATCAATGGCAGTTAGACATGTTAGAAAAAGTGTCACCCATTTACTTGACATGTTCCAAACGGAATATATTTTGGTACCACATTTTTAAGAGTGGTGTGAATAGTTTTAATAGCAGTGTGAAGCAGTGTGTTTAACAGAGTTTGTTTTCCTGTAACATTTTCCACTGAACAACTAATAGTTTTATTGTAAGTTGTTTTTATATACTTATATATGCACAAAATACATGAATTATCTGAATTACATAAAAACAACAAAGCTTCAAACCAGTCTGATGCTTCTGTTTGTATTTAGTTCCACTGTATATAGATGTAAGTATAGTCCTAGATGTCCTAGATGCATAGTCTGAAAAATAAGTAGTCGGGAAATACAGACTGTATCTGCTGCTGTGCCCCAGTTCTGCTCTCCAGTATTCATTCTGGTGTGCACTCTACACATCAGCCATGTCAGAGACTTGGAATACAGCATTTCCAGGCAGAGCCAGATGTCAGGTGGTGTGTTTAGCATGCTTCTGCATTTGTATTTCTTGACCTGTTGGCCTAAGCCTTACATAAACTATTCTTGCCTATGGCAAAAGAAATCTGTCCTGGGGATTGTATCTGTAGCCACATGCCAGATGTCTCACGGGCTCTTACAGAGTATCGATTGTGCACCGTTTTTCAAGAAAGAACCCAGTTTTATCCATGAGATAAAATTTTAGCAGATTCAGAAAAATAAAATGTGAAGCCTAATTCAACAAGAGAAACAACGAGTTACTTACAATGCACTTTTCAATCAATGGAATGCAATTTTACTGCCATCCGTGAGAGCAAACAAAGCGAAAGAAATATAATTTCACGTAACTCACAGGCTTATGGAAATTTTATATAAAATTTAACGGAGTATAATTAGACGTTATATTACTAATAGGCAACTAAAGTTGTATCATACTTTTTCTTCCATGACTTTGATTCAGAGCTAACATCATCAACTGGGTACCTTCTTTTGCACTCACGTATCTAAAAGAGCAAAAATCAATCATTGCTTTGTCCAAAGACGAGAAAATCAGTGGATTAGCAGGGTGAACAGGGATTGAAAATGCTGCCAAACACAACACACCATCAAAACACAGCTTGACAGCAGAAGATACGAAGGAAAAAAGTATCATCCTTTAACTTTTCTTGTACTTTCTTGTATTGTATTTCAGGGGAAGATGAACTGTAGCCTTCCGGCAATCACTAACGCAGTGTTTGTATTCTGTGTTGAGATTATCCACTTGGGTGCTGCACCGAAGCTGCCTGGGCTATTTTGACACTGCATCCAGATGCTCCAATTTTGCTTCAGTGACTCAGAGCAGAGCCAAAATGCCTTAAAGCAATGTTGAAAGGGTTAGGTCTTGATGAACAATTAAAGTACTCGGAAAAAGTGTTTCTAAACATCTCTGGCTGGTACTGAAGTGACTTAAGTGGCCTTGGTGTGACATACAGGCATGGAATATTGAACAGAAAGATTCAATCCTACCATATGTAGCTATGCTTCAGGTGAATGTGGATTTTGCCCCGTTTTTATAGGAAAGTAAAGATAAAGTGTAAGTACAAAAGAAAAAAACTCCATGATTTTAACCGCATTGTATCAGTTCTACAAAGAGTAAACATTTGCCTGCTTCATATAAACCAATTAAAAAGGTCTAGGTTAGAAATATTTTATTAAAAGTTGCACTTGTCATGTATTCCCAGTTCCTTGTTTAAGACCTAAATAACTTACTGCTTGAGCAAGAGCATAAAAACAGACTTTCTAATGATTTTTTGTGAATGAAGGGACATCCTGTAGGATCTAAACATAATTTTACACAAAATATATAGCTATGTAGTTCAGCAGTCCATATATGAATACTTATCTTAACTCAAGCACCAAGTGTTATTATTCCAATAGGTAAATATTTATGGGATTGGAAAATCATTTTGTAAAGCATCATTCATTTATTTGGAGATTAACTGTAGCTACTAAATAATATAAATAAAGACAGAGAAATACATAAGGCTCCAGCACAGGCTTGACTCAAGAAGACAGGCCCTGAAGCAGAAGGCTAGAGGTGTGTGATCATCTAATGCCAACTAAACCAAACAATACGCTTTTAAAAACTTTTTCACTAATGAAGAACATAGAGAATTGCAATTTCATATGTGCTAAACATACATTTGTCGTGGAAAAAAGCAGGCTTTATGGTGTTTTTATTTATTTATTTATTTTTAAATATTTCATTGTTTTCACTCTTAAACTTTTCTTGGTTTTGAGAAAAATAAGCCAGGAAAGATTCCCATGTTTGCAAAAGTTTCAGTCTTGGGTTTGGTTGTTTTTTTTTGGAAGTTCCTGTATATCAGTCTTACTCTTCTGATACCAGGTGAAGTAAGAAAATGCTTTCAAGTGGCAAGCATGGTCGAAGATTTTACCTAAATAATGGTAGGGCAAGCTTCAAGTTGGAGGAGCCAGATTTGGTAGAGAAGACATACTGTATACCAGGAAGGACTTAACCATGGGAAATCCTGAAAAAGACATGCTGAGATAACTGGGGGACGTCCTGAAAGAAATTTTCTAAAAAAAAAAAAGAAAAGGAAAAAAGATCACTGCAAAAATTCACTTCATGATCCCTCCCAGCACCTTCTCCTGCTCTGTTTCTGTTAACTTTGCATCTGGTTGCTGCTGCCAGCCGGCTCCCGTGCTGTGCTGAACGGGCGCTACAGAAGAAAGACAGCCCTACTCCTGTGCCCTGCTGATTCCACAGACAGGTTACAGGTTTCTTCAAACCCCGTCTTCAGTGCAGAAGTTGCCCACATACTGATGCTTCATATTTGTATTTGCTTTATAAGGATGGATAAACCCTTTAAAACATTTATATCTTGGGTGGTGATGTTGTATATTGCTAAACATGATTTTTTCTTATTTGGGGAAATCCATAAAGAGAAGATTCACAGATGAGAAACAACATACAGAACATGTGTAAGAATTGTTATTAAAAGTTTTATTACCATTTTTCTCATATGCTGTTTAAATCTAAGAGGATGGGAGTGGGAGGAATGAAATGAAGACTGATTATTTGATTTAATAATTGTTTTCACCCCTGTAGTTCAGAAAATATTTTCGGTTTTGAAAATAAAACATTGGCTGAAACATCCTAATCTCTCCAGAACTGAAACTGGTTTTAGTTTTACGGACTAAGAAGGTCCAGTATTATCATGCATGGTGGATGCCTAGTTAAAAATGGAATTCAGGATGTTTTACTAGCACCAGTTTTTGCTTGAACAGTGAACTATAAGAATCCAGTGCACTGTATCCTTTTGCAAAGACAGTCAACAAGCAACAAACTAACAATTAGCAAATACAACTCTTCCAGCAAGAATGTTGATTCTTTGGAGATTCTAATTAGGTCTTTCAGAAAAATGCATTATTTTGGGAGAACTGACACACGAGAACAACTCAGAGTTCAAGTACGTTTCCTATTAGCATTTAATAAAAAAGCACCAGCAACACAACAGTTCTGTTAGATATTTCACAAAAATGTTTTGATTTAAAGTGAGAGCATCAGAGCTGCCTAAATACCTACTACGGCATAACCGCCTTCCACAGCAGATCTGGATATCTAGGGTAATAAATATGCAAAGACTGATCCCTTCCCCCTGGAACGTGCAGTAGATCTCTGTGAATATGTGCAACCAGAAAAGA
Source organism: Ibidorhyncha struthersii (assembly GCA_013398815.1). Lineage (NCBI taxonomy): Eukaryota > Metazoa > Chordata > Aves > Charadriiformes > Charadriidae > Ibidorhyncha > Ibidorhyncha struthersii. Next base: position 132,833 of record VZSZ01009857.1, read on the forward strand.
AAAGAATTTATGCATTTTCCCAGGTAAACTTCTGAAAGGGAGAGCTGAAGAAACCCAGTCACAAAGGTTTTGCAAGCTGGACATTGTTCTTTGGATATTTCTCTTGTTTATCTCTTGGAGAAGGAAGCGCATGACATTCTTGACCACTGACATATGCTCACTGACATAAAGCAAAAGATAGATTGGGAAATCAAGATTAAAACAAGCCCTTTTGCTAGTTAGATGATGGCACACTTCCTTTCTTATTCCTTTACTACGCCCCTCGAGGAAGGGATAATCATTCACTGAATTAAGACTGAGGAAGTCTGAGTTTCACAGCTGGTATCATCAAACCTGCTGTGTGACTCTGGACAGAGTCGCGGTATTTGACAAATTGTTCTGTGTCTGCAGCCTACTATTGAGACGTTTTCCTGTGAGTGGTCAATAGTTGACCTTTGCCTGAAAGATTTTGCTGGCTCCCCTCCCCATAAAAAGAAAATTCACCTACGCTTGATTTTGGCTTTTCCTCACATTCTTCAGCAATGTAAGCTGTAGAGAAAGATGACTCAGAATTCAGAAACAGGCAATGTTGGGTTCGTATTGATCTTTATGTGCGAATTGAAATCAGCGCTCTTGTGGCTAGCAAGTTCTACTAGACCTTCTGAATGAAAACACACTAGTCCTTGAACTGAGTGTTAGGAAACATGGAGGCATATGCAGCAGGGCTTTGAGTACTAATTGTTTTTCAGTTCGATGCTTTAACAAAAGGGGTATTGAAAAAATCGGTTGTCTCCCCCCTCCCCACACTCACCCCCCACCCTTTAACTAAAATTTTGCATTTACTGCCGAATAAAACCATACTTTGATTTCATTTGGGACTGACAGAAATATTCAGGAAATATTTAGGAAAAAAAGCGTGGAGATTTATCCTTCACCGTTCCTAAAATTAGTATTTTTGTCCAATCATCAGTCTCTACACTCGCCAGAGACGTAGGCAACTCTGCAGAAGCTATTTAAACATAAACCCAAAGAACTGGAAATGAAAGACTAGGTTTACACACTCTTTGTAAATCATTCATGGAAGTAAAGAGAATCCCCCCCTCTCTTCATTTATTCAATAGCTCCGCGGTCAGGGCCTCATCTGATATACAACGTGGGACAATCAGGTTCAAGACCCTCTTTGTCTGCACATTCTTGAACCCACATTTTCACTTTCCCAGAAGAGTTCTTAAACCAGTGAGAAATCTGTAATTGGCTTCTCTCGATCCCCACGGAAAAAGTTGTTCTGCATGGATTATTTAAATACTGAGTCAAAGAGAGAGAAGGACTCTTTGGTCTGGTGGTTAAAGCATTCGCTTGGGAGGCGCACAGCTAGGGCAAAGCAGCAGTTCAAACAGCTCAGGTGAGAGTGTACCACCGCAGACTATCCAGTGGCTGGGTGATTCCCCTGGAAGGCACAAAATAAGGGTTTAAATCTCCATCAGGGGGAAGGAGTTGAAACCTAGTCTCCTATATATAGGAGTTACTGCATTAAAAAACATATGGTGAGTTCTTCAACCTTGTGGGGGTGGAGGTGAGTGGGTGGAGAGGGGAAGATGAAGAAGGGAAACTGTCGTCTCCTCGCTGCTAGTTTTGTGAATCTATTCCCTCTTCCAAAATGAAAGAAGAAAGTCATTCCAAATTCAGTCTGAGTTTTGAAAAAATTTAGATTGACAGAATTTTTTCAAGTTTTAATGACCAATTTATTCACCAGAAATGTAGTCAGATAGTTGATGTAAAAACACATTGTCCGCCACGCAGGCTCAGATTAGACTGGCAATTAAAGGTTGGATTAAAAATTTTTGCATGTATAAAGCTGCCCCACCCTCTCCCCCCCCTTTTTTTGGCTCTTGAGTTTGAAATTTCTTTTAATATATATATGTAGTATACCCTAACAACCCTTGTGGAGCTAGCATTGACTGCCATTTAAGAACTATTTTACAAATTACATTCTGAGAGCTCATGGGGTGAGAGGGAGATATTACGGTAGAAGCTCTATTAAGTTAACATTTTGAATTGTGCAAGGTACATTCATCATACTTTTTTAGCACAAGAGAAAGGACACAAGGTCATGCTTTTTTCTTATTTTTGGAGATCGTATCTGGACACAAAGAAGTCAGTATAGTTCATCTGGCAATATGAGTTTTAATTTCTATTATCTGATGGTTGTAAGCCTCCTATTTTAATGCAGTATTTTATATTTCATTTTTTATTTACTGCCTCCAAACACATCTGAGTCTGTTTTATGAGAAAATAAATCATTATACCGAATAACAGAAAAGTATACCTAAATTCCTGACTACTTGCCATCAGCACTGACCTGAGAATTCATTTGCTTTCCTGACGATTAGATACAGATTTTTTGTTGTTGTTTATATTTGAACAAAACACAATTTACTTATGGTATTTAAATCTTTTTTTTTTTTTCATTGTCACTATTTCACTCCTAAAACCTTCATGTTCTTCTGACAGCATTCAGAAGCTCCAGGGATATCAATGACAAGTTAACTGGATGCAACTCTTTCAAACAGAAAGAGGGTTTCCACAGCAAAAGGCTGGTTAAGCTGCAATGTTAGACATACGGCATGTCTTTGGATAAAGGAACATTTTCAGCTTAATACAATGACTTCAGTTATTTAATTTGCTGATCATATAAATGTTACACATTCAGAAAGACTCATTCGTAGGCCACCGCTATACAATATTGCTTGCTGGTCTGCATCTATATAAAGCATAGAGTCACTATTTAGTGACACAGTCACTATTTAGTTCTTGAAAAGAATGTAAGAACATGCTGCTGCTGTCATATAGCATGCATTTTTCCTTATTTTTTCAAAATATGAGTGCATTCAAAAATAATACGATCTTTTCCATTTTTGTCTGCTAATAACAAGGGTAAATTACAATTTTTTCAATCTAGCTTTTTGCCAACTAACATGTTTAGTTGCATAATTGTGATTCTCCTGGGAAGTCTATCTTTTCACGTTTCCCATGTTCCATTCTCCCCCAATATTCCAAAAAAAAAATAAACCATCTTTTCCAGTTAAGGAAGTTCATGCATTTTTCACTTAAAATTTCTCGGGGGAGGGGAATAAAGTTTTAGTGTAGGGAACTCCTAATTTTCAACTGCCTCCAACAAAAATATAATCATCTTAATAATATTCTGCTTTGATGTGAATACTTAAGATCTGTAATGGAAAGTGAAGAATTATTGATAAATGCTACGTACTAATAAAATTTATGTTTTTCCTATATCAGACATGATCATAGGAGAACTATTAAATGAAAACCAGTTGGTACTACGGGGAAGTTTATCCTCGTATGACTAACTGATGGAGCAGGTGTCAGTGTTGACAATAGTGGAATTTTTTATTTAGGTTTTATTGGTTATTGCAACAGGTCACTGACTACTGATAATCAAAGGGTGATATAGAGGTGCTTTCACATAGACAGTAACCCAAGACATTTGTAGAATTTTTCCTTTCAACTATCAAATATCTCACAAAAGTATTGCCAAATGTGCTTCAACTATTTTTTAACATGTTATGAATTAAAGTGTAGAGAAAAGAAAAACAACCCCAACATCTTTTAGGATGTTATTCAGAAAGACTCGTAAAATGAAAATATGTTAATGCATTCAATAGGTAAGAAAACTAGAAAAAGATTCAGGTTTCGCTAATTACTTTTGTAAATAAATTCAGTTCAGAATTGTATTAGTCACATTTACAGATGTAATTTTCCAAAAGCACTGTATGATTTGCCTAACTGCTCAGTAGTGAATGATAGCTCACTTTAACTTGCTTTAACATCAGCATCACTGAGAAGAAAGCATTAATGGAAAACTCACTGCAGGCCAATGCAGCTTCCATCACCGAAGAGAAAGTTTATCACTGAATCCTCTATGATCAGAATTGGGGACATGAATTTATCAGAAATAAAAATACCCAACAAACAACAACAATCACATCTGCAACACGAATGCAGACTATTTTCATCACATAACACAATAAAATATAGTATTGCTTGGTTGGTTTTTAACTTTGAAATAGAAAGGGACAAAGTAAAAATTTATTCCTCAGTATGACAATATGCAGCTTTTTTGGGTAGAAATTGGTTCAGAAACAATACAGTGATCCTTAGTGACTAAAAATAATTAGAGAAAAAATAATGAAGAAGTCAAAGCTAATATAAGAAGTGGTTTGGTGCTACACTGCACCATATTCTTGTCCAAAATTGTTCACTAATTTATATAAAAGCAGACAAGTAACTGAATTGTTTCTGGGTTATTGGTCTCTTAATCTTGTATATTAATTCAGGTAATGTACCACTACAACTAACTTCCATTTAATTATTTTTATTTATGTACCATTAAACTCAATTTTCATTACTTCCGTTGCTGAGAAAAAAGAGGGAGAATCCACTGTATTTGTGTTGTCATCTCAGTTCTAGTCCTCATAAGGCCCTTTTTTCTTACTAAAGTGAGAATCTTTCACAATCTTTAATGTCAGTTTTTATTTCTTTAATTAGGAGTTTCTATCAGGACCTTTTCAGTGAACTCTTTGCATTTTAATATACTTCTGCTTCACTACTCCAGCTGATTGTTTCGGAGTTTGTGCAGAAGGCATTCCCGATCTGCAAGAAAGCTGCTTTCAAGGTCTTTCGTATTCTGCCATAATCCCCTGGTAATTGCACGGGCTCTCTGCAACAATAAGCAAGTCTGAGAGGAGTTCTCTGCCTCTGCACCGCACATTAAATTGTACTTGGACGTTTCAGCTAAATTTGCTTCCCTTGAGCCTCAGACTTGCACACAAAATCTGTGAGATGCCAAAACACAAGAAGTGAAAGGTTATGATGACGGTAACTGTGTCTACACAAAGCATTGATTAAATGAAATACAAAACACAGCTTGGATAAAGGCGTTACTTCAGGAGCAGTTAAGTCCTCATTAGAAAAGCAAAGTTGACAGAGCTTAAAAACACTTATTTTATGGCTGATAACCATTAATCATCTTTACTGATTCTTTTCTCCCCTAGGATTTTAACAGTGCTTTTCAATGTTCCTCTGTAATTGCTCATACATTTATTTTATTTTATTATTTTACTTTATTTTATTTTATTTTTTTAGGGAAAAAGATCTTGCTAGATTTGAGACTTAGATGCAGCTATTACTTCAGGCGTATGACCCATGAGCTGTCAGAAGTCACCTTTTCAATCACTGTACATATATAAAGAAAAAAGGTACGATACATATCTTCACAAATACAAAATCTTCTTTGTTCTATTGTCTTTTTCCTCCTTTGAGTTTCCTCTATCTATTGCTTGTCGATCAAGAACAGACTTGTGTGTTTTTTTAAATCCTTAAAAGGCTACACCAGGTTCCTTCTGTGACTCAAAGGGAAAATTATAAGGGTCTAGAACACAATAAACCACTCCCATATCCCTGATCTTGCTTTGGTCTAAAAGGCTTTAAAAAGAGAAACTGCTTTATGCAGTTTGCTGCCAGTATAACTCGTCCAAACTATTTAAAATAATGTTGTGGGATGAGAATACTCTAGAGTAAAAAATGGTCTGATAATGATCGCTACTTTTAAGAGGACATCCATAATGTTAAGATCAATTTTGTTTAAAAGGTTGTGATGTTAATTTCTCATGCTGCCGCAGGATAGAAGACGCCTTCTGTTACCTGTTTCCTTAAGTTTTCCAGCTTAATATATTCTGTGTTTTTCACTGTGTAGAGGAATATTTCCTACAAAGAAGAGGGGCAGCCAATATCTATCGGCAAAAATCAAACAAGACCAGGGAACTCTACAAATGATTTTCCACATATTTCATCAGTGAGCTACAGCTAAAAGAAAATTAAATGAGTATTTTTTTTTCCTAATTTCTTTCATTGACATGGTAAACTCTAACACAGACACCATTCACAGAAACAAGGAATAAAAGATACCATTAACGTGTTCCTCACTTTTTCCTTAATAACACAGTTCTTCAAACAGTCATCAATTCTATGGAGATCTCACCTTTACACTTCAGCGCTACCTCAAAGTTATTTAACACCTATTTCTCAGACTCTCTTAACTATAATACTGTAGGGAGTTTGTTGATAAGTATGTTTCTGTGTCTCCTGATGAAACTTTTTACTACTTTTAATAAATATTCATATACTCAATGAGCCAGAGACAGTAAAAATGATTCTATTCCCTGTTTGTTGAAGCAATTTACATGGGAAACCCAAATTCTAATTACTATACTAATGAATATTTATATATTGCATACGAAGTGGAAATGTATCAACAAAGAAAATGTCTGAAGGTGTTATGATTAAGGTACATGTAGCAAAAGGAGAGGAGATGCAGGTTCAAGTGAGATTTGCCTTCCCCTTCGACACGCGAGCTGATTATTTTAACAGCTTTTTCATTGAAGGAAATAGGCCTGATTCCCCTCCGCGAATTCAGTTCATAAAATCGTTTTGGATTTAACTATTTTGTTGTTTCCATCTACATTTACTGTAAGTTAACTGTAATCACATATTTATGGCCAGTACATTCAACTAGACACACCTTTCAAACTGCTGGCAAGCGCACGGAATAGAATCACACATGTAATGCATAATAGAGTTTGAAAGAATTTCTCTGTGTTTCTGGAAACAACTGTAGGTAAAAGGTATTAAGAGACGTACACTTTTTAATTTGACAACATTATATTAGCAGGTGCCACCTTCAAGTTCTGTCACCGCTCATAGTCACTATAAATTTATTTTAAACAAAGAAAGGTCTCGCCAGACAAATACGACGCTACTTAATGCTTTGTTGATCATGAGCGACCTCCTCTTCTCGAGCGCCCTGGGAGCCAGCGCGTACGGAAGTGCAATGCTACAAGGCACTTTGTAAAGCACTGCTTAATAAACAAAACGAACATAACGTGGTAACCTATGGCTGTTTCAGCATAGCCTCTGCAGAATGCATTATAACACTTTAGTAACAAGACAAAATGATCAATTGGGGATGACAGTAATTAGGCATGTATCAGAAAAAGGCAACTTCCCCTTCCTTGTAAAGCACAAATGGAAAACCAGAAGAGTTAGGAAGTACCCCAAATATATAAGAATAAGGAATTAATATGACTCCCATATGAATAATTAAATGATTGCCAACAGGCTGTATACATCTCGTAGTGAAGGTGCATGCCTTTGCTTCCTTTAATAAAGCACCTATTAGGGACTAGGAAGTTTTTTAAGACTTCTAATCCATCTGCTAATGAAGTACCATTTGAGGCCTTGATAAAATTCCCAGTAATGACTGCAAACATACATTTCATGCACGTGCATTTTATATCTAAATACTGTGATAGCATTTTCCTCTGGATTCTCCTTCATTATTCTCGCTCAGAACTTGAAGATACTCACCAGAAAATTTAAAACAAACAAAAAACCAACCCACCCCCAAGTCATGAAGACCTGGCTGGGATCAAAACACAAAACCTCAGTGTTCAGAGAAGCCTTTACCCCTGCTTAGGCACTTCTTCCTTAACTTGGTCTAGAAAAAAGGAAGCGGAAAATAGCCTCACAAAGTACAATAGAAATGATAAAACTAAATTAGCACAGAAAGAAACCACAGAATGAATTCCTATAACTGATGAAAAGTGACACTTAAATGCTAAAAAAAAAAAAAAAAGCCCTAAAAGAACTTGAACAGTTTATAAAGACTTTGTAGTAGAATATTGTAGGTTTGTTTATGACAGTGTTAGCCTGTGCTGCCTCTCTTGAGTAAAGGCAAGGGACCAACCATCCTTACAAGTAAGTTGCTCACTGAGAAAAGAAATGTGGGAATTTTGGCAGTAAAAGGCTAGGATTTGTGAACGAGTTCCCAGAAATATCCAAAATTGTGCCTGTTTGCTACACATACATTGCTTAACTGACACAAGTTGGTACCAAATCCAGTGTTGAAAGTACTATAGCAAAGATTACCTTATTAAATCCATGAGGTTTTTAAAATCAGATTTCTCTGGTAGGCTAACTGTAAGTTTAATGTCAGTTTGGATGTGCGCCATGCAGCTGGGGCTTTAGCCGTAACAATAACCTGTAGCGACAGCAATAGCCTGCAGTAGAAACAGCTTTTCCCACTGCAAGCCCTAATTCTAGAAAGCTGATCCTACTTGTGAAGATTTAATCAATTTTCTTGTTTTGGGGGGAAAAAAAAACAATTATGTCCTATTAGTTTTTTTTTTTTTCATTATTATTTGTAAATGAGTCTTAGAGCGCACTATAGAGAAGTACAGAAAGATTATTGTACAGTTTAGGGAACACTTCATGTTGATTGGATTCATGTAGTTAAAAGGTTTGTTAGCAGAGGTTAGGTAATACTTCATATTATGAAAATTTTAATTTTTAGATTAGAGAGCATGATTATTAGGCAGGTTTTTGAAGCATAGCGTTCTAAGGGACATTAAAAACGAGGAAGCCCAAGAAGAGACCCCCTATACAAACTTCCCTTTTTAGAAATGGAAATAAGTACTTTTTAAAACTTCAGTTGCATGGAAATCACAGTATTAGGATAGGGAAAATATCAAATATTTTGATACCTCTTCTTGTACCTCACTGGAGCCCAGCACATTTTGACTAAAATAAAGTGCATGAGGGAATTAGTATGGGGACACTGTATATGCTTAAAAAGCTTGTTCAGTTTCAAATTGAACATATATTTATCATAATTAATTACAGCAGCTATCTTTTCAGCTTAACGTTTACTTAAGATTAAAAAAAAATACCTGGCACAATTCCTTGCAATGGTATTTTGTACACATGCTTTAAATTTTCTCTGGTTTTAAACAAATATCATTTTCAAAGAATGTGTTTACTACAGGAAAATAAAAAGGGAAATTATGGGACAAAAAAAAATGCACAAGGAAATGCTACATATAGCATTGTAGCAGCTCTTCATCTGCAACATGATGATAAAATTCTCTCCCACAGTCATCCACAGATTGCAGACTGGATGTGAAGCTAGATAGAATCATTAGATATTCCTTGGACACCTCCTTTGTATTTCACAGAAATAAATCGTCTACCCATTAAAAATGATACCGAAGCTTTCAGTAACTCCGATTTTACCAGGATTTCAGACATAGCTTATTAGTAAGAACAGAAATTAATAAATCTATTGAAAAGGATTGATTAATGAATTATATAGTATTCTACAGTGCGTATAATCAGCTTTGTATCTCAGCAGAAAGTCAGAAAAACTACCTGATGCTACAAGGGATGGGGGAACCTTACTAGTACTGATACTAGAATATGGTTGGGCTTTTTTTTGTTTTCCTAAGTAATTTTCCCTATCCCTTCCCATCTTTTATCCTACCCCCCCGTTAATTTCTTTTCTTCTAAACTGGTTAAATGCTTGTATGCTCTCTCTATTTATTTTCTGTATATATGTTCACATATCCCAGAAAAGTGTATTACCTCTCTGCCACACTAAAAAGGTAAAATCAGTGATAATCTGTTAATTTTTGCCCGTTACTGTTCTATTAAAATTCAGCATATTATCTTTCACAAAATGATTAACGTATTTTAGTCTTTCAACTCAAATGCTTAAAAAAGAAAAAGAAAAAAACAACACCCTTCTAAGATTTAAATATATTTATTTTATCTTCAAGTATTGTACTAAGTGGTGTCTCTTGTGGTCTAGTTATTGGTAAGAGAGAAAGACGTCAGGTTCTTACAGTTTAAACAGTTATGTGTAAAATGAAATTACTGTGCATATACACACAATACATAAATACAATCCTTGCTTAAGTTATAGTCACATTATACCTATACAGAGAGACTCCTGCATTCATGTGTAAAGACCTGTCTGGACGAGTTTACAAATTGCTACTTTCTTTATTTCTATCACAGTGTCTGTGATGTTATTTCTAATTTTCTTTTGCTCCTGTGAAGCAGCATACTGAACTCTTAAGGGAAAAGAAAACATACAAATGCTATTACAGCACACATTTCTAAGCAGCAGGCAGGCTGTAGTAAGTGTCAGAGATTGATCAGGATTTTATTGCACATCTAAACCGCCACTATGGGATGTACTGTGCCAAAGGGTCATGTAGGCATCATCCCTGCCGCATGTTTAACCACCTCCGATTTTCAGAAAGGTAACAGCGAGCTGAAATTACTGAAGACAAACTGAAATTACTGAAATCTTTTCAGTACAAGTTAATGTCTAAAACCAGACTAAAACCAGAAATCTAATTTATTTCCAAAGGGAGTGGAATGGTGAGCTGAAAATATACGTGAACTGTTACAACTAAGTGCATTTATATGAACATTAAAAATACACACGTGTATCCCTACCCTGATGCATAAAAGAAAGGCATGTATGCCGTACATTTCAGAAATGCGCTGTAGAGTTCAAGGGCATGTTTTTAACCACTAAAATGTATAAGCAGGTTGCTAGCAAGAGTTCTGTAAAAGTGCTTCATTTAAAGACTGCCAAAATCGCATGAAAATTCCTGGGAACTCTCAGAATTTACACTGCAATGATTGTATAGATCTTGGTTATTTTCTATTCGGTACAGAGATTAATTGGTTAATAACCACTTTAAGTAGGAAAGCACTGAGTTCTTTCGAATGAGGTACGCTTCTAAATTATAATAATAAACTCCTTAGTCTAGACTATCACCATTTCTGAGATGAGCTAGGGATCTTGGACTAAAGAAAAAGGCAACCGCATTGTGCCAGAGTTGCATCAAGTCACTTCTTTGTACGGAAGAGCTTCACTGCGGAAAATAAGGAATTGAGAATAATTACGGAATCCTATTAAGATACTGTGAATTGAAAAGATATGGATATAGCAATTCTGCTACATTTTCAACAAAACAAGGTCCTTTGAGTCATAGTTTTCTTTTCCCTCAACTCATTTAAACATGTAACTGCGTTTGAAAGTAGTATGACGCAGGCATTGGCTGTTACAAAGACATACTTTTGAGACTGTCTCACAAATCACAGGAGAATTTGTCTTTCTGATTGAGTTTTGGTGCCTATCCAGTATTCAGAATACTGCTAACTTGTCAACATACGTAGCCTGAAGCGTATAGTTTCAGGAAGAATCATAAGACATGAATCATATGATTACAGATGTCTTTTCAACTACTTATAAAACCTAGAACGATTTGGTGAATTTGATCTTAATTAGACAGCAAAACAATAATCAACAAACACACAGAGTCTGCTGGTTCAGCAACACAGAAAACGCCTCAGCACTTAATAGAATTGTAACAAGCTTGTTCTCGGATAAATTATGGACACCAGTCATAACGATGTTTTGCCTAAAGAGCCTTTTAAGCATAAGAAATATTTTGAAAAAAGGGTCTTTAAATCTTAGGTTTGTCATTATGAATATGATTAGAATCATAGAATGGTTAGAGTTGGAAGGGACTTTAAGGATCATCCAGTTCCAACCCCTCCGCCCTGGGCAGGGACACCTCCCACTACAGCAGGTTGCTCAAAGCCTAGGCAATTAGGCAAATATACAGAAGATATACACTTTTGCCAATCTGTCACTGTTTTTTACTACATATAAGCAATCTCAGCTTATGACTTAAGCCTCAAATTGCATCAACCTTTTTTTCAATCCTTGTTCACAGTTGACTAGGTTTGGGATTTTTTACTCTTTTTTTTCCTGAAAAACTCTCCTGTATACAAAAAAAAAAAAAAAAAGTAGAAATAGTTCTGATTCAGCATCAATACCATTTTTTAAAGATACTGTGGATCAGCATACTTGTTTCAGATTTGCATAAACTTTGCTTGTTCTGTTCGGAGACAAGAACTTGTCTGACTAGGAGAAAGAAAAAAAGCAAAAACTGTCAGGTAGTGGAGTTCTGCTGTATAAAAAGGTTTTAATTATGAAAATGCCACATAGTTATTTTTTCTCAAGTATCCTCAACGCTTTAAAATCTTTCTCAAAATACTCCGTAGTGAATTCAGAGATAAGGATATTCATAAAAGAGTTAAACTCAAAAGAAGTATTACCTTCCAGCAACTATTTTTCTCTACCGTAGTAAACAGACAACATAAATTTAACCAAACTAGATATTCAATAGACAGGTTTTAAAAATGATAGCCTTCTCTGCTTGAAGCATGTTCATAACCCCATTAATATGAATGAAAGTTAACCATGCACAGGAGGAAAAGAATACATTTGCTGTATGTATACTTGCTCTTTGGAATCTTTGAATATTTCATTTTAATAAATATATTTTAGGAAGATGTCTAGTTTATCAGAACAAAGGCTTTGGTTTCTCTTTTAAAATTACTGAGGCGCAAGATAAGACCAGAAAAGTTCACCCGGCCATGTATATTTTACTGCAAACATGTCATTTTAGACATCTTTCAAAGATGTATCTGGATCTGAAAAGCAATCCTACTGTGGTATTGTTTGCCACTGCTCATTGACATATTCATGTAATGTAAAATCAATCAAAACCAAAAAGCACTAAAATATAAACCCCAAACTGAACTAAAAAAGCTACCTGATATGAAAATATGAGGTTGCGTCATTTTGTTTTTCTAGAACTTCTGCATTTAGAAAGTTGAGTAACCAAATTTATGCTATGATTTATGTAGACATTTAAACTACTGCACCAGTATCAGTTTATAGATTTAACTCATTGATTTGGGAACTGTTCTATTTAGATAGAGGAGTAAGTGAAGCTATTAATAAAGAGTAGATGTAGGTAACAGCAAGGAGGTAGTGTGAACTTCAGAATTAAAGCTAAACTTCCTAAAGGGTGACATGGAAGAGATTTACTTTTTCACAAAAGGGATGACTTTCAGGTTCCTAACTATCTTTCATAACCTAAGAATTACAAAAGCTTCCAAGTATTTTCAAAATTATACTCTTGATACTTTTTAAAATTTTGTATCAGTTACAATTGCATCGACTGTTTCATCAAAATGGGAATGATAGAATCATAGAATATTGGAGGTGGGAAGGAGGAGGGGAATTCTGGAGGTCATCTGGTCAAGCCTTCCTACACGAAGCAGAGACAACGTAGGTCAGGTTGCTCAGGACACCTTGCGAGCAACCACTCAACTGGGTTCTGTTTGTCTCCAAGGATAAAAATTTAACAGCCTCTCTGGACACCCTGCTGCAATGCTTGACCATCCTGACTGTGAAACTGTTTTTCCTAATCACAGACTGGCCAGGGTTGGAAAGGACCTCTGGAGAGCATCTAGTCCCACCCCCCTGCCAGAGCAGGGTCACCTACAGCAGTTGCACAGGACGGCGTCCAGGCGGGTTCTGAATGTCTCCAGTGTGGGAGACTCACAACCTCTCTGGGCAGCCTGTGCCAGTGCTCTGCCACCCTCAAAGGAAAGAAGTTCCTCCTCATGATTATAAGGAATTTGCCTCGTTGAAAGCTGTGGTCCTTGCCTCTCATCCTTTTATGATTCAGAAGATATTCTGAGAACAGCTTGGGTCCATCTTGTCCGTATGTACTTATTAGGTAGATGGCGACAGCAGTAAGAATCCCCGCTTAGCATGATCATGCTATGTAAATGAAAAGCGTGAGTAAGACAAATCTATCATTTTATTTTACATGCCAATTTGATATGTCTAAATTCAGCATTCAGATATTTTTGCATCCAAATCTTTGCTATAATTTTGACTAATGTTTTGAACACAAATTCACCCACATCAGCATTTAAAATAACATGCGGAATTTGTAAAATACGTATACAGTTGTAATTCTGATGTTAGACAAGGAGGATTATATTTAAAGCAAATATTAGAATTAGAAAAAACACATACAAAAGTGTCAATCAAAGCAGTAAATGATTCAGAATATTTGCAGTGGGGGAGCACCTGAAACTTTGTAGCTATCATATCAAAGTTGTATATAAATTTTTATTTCGTTACTTTCTTTTTAAATATTGCTAGCAGATCAAATCCAACAATATTTTGGCAGCCTAAAATTACACTCTTGTGACCTTGACATTAGTATTCAACAGCACTGATGAAAGAATGACAGCTTCTCCATCCTACTGGGTGATCTTGCAAGCTTTTACCTTCATGACTATGGAGTTTCTGTCAAATATGCTTCCAGCTGAATGATCACATTCTTTTGAATTATGAAGTGGCTGAAAACTGTGCTAATTGGGTCCATATTGATGTCACTCAAAGATTAAGTAGCCTTAATACTCTTCAAAGTTATATAAATACTTGTAATTTTCCTGCATGTTATCTGTAGCATATATTGGGCATGAATGAATCATTTGCAATACCTAGAGAATGCAAGCAAACAATATCTTGGACATTTTTAGTAGTTCTAATGTATTAAAATTAGAAGAATAATATTTCTAAAAGTAAGAAAAAAATTAAATACCAAAAAAAAATAATGCAGTGATTAGAAAAAATATCCATAAGCTCTTACGTGCTGTGCTATGCAATAGAGCAGAATTAGAAATCAGAAAGAGAAAAGGAAATAACGAACTGCGAAGGAGTATACAACTCCTGGGAGTCTGGGTTCTGGACAAGAATTATACTGTTCTCAAGCATACTGAGCAATTATCCTATCATAGTCTCATTTAAGCCATTACGCCTGACTTTATTGAGTTACATTACCAGCTCTTAGAATTAAGAACAATAAAGTTTAGTAGAGAAGCATTCGGTTGTGCCGTGGACACCATAAGTCTTTCAAAGCTCAGCAATCTGCTACAACTGCTCAGAACCTGAACTATAAGTATTGCCAAATCCATAGGAATGGTTATATAAAGAATTATTCTGGCTCATCCGTTGATAACTTAACCTTTGATAATGAAACAAGGTTTCAAAAGGATAAAATGACGAAACGCATAATTTTTGAAATTATACTTAGCTGTAAGAGTTAGCAGCTCAGCCATTCACTAGTTTGCCCCTGTAGTTTACCCAACTTTTGACAAAGGATGTAAAATTCTTAAAGGTGCAACTTTCCTGCTTCAGTTGCTTAGATGACATTTAGCCATTTAGACCAGGCACTTTCAACATCCTGTTCCTCTTATACCTTAAATGGAATTCTCAGTTTCTCCTTCCTCTGCTTTGTGTACAGTCCTGGGCTAGGAACTGGAATATCCCATGGTATAGATGACATCTGTGTCATTTCCTTTTCTCTTTATCCTTGAAGCTACATATGACTTCTATTACACAGCTTAACACCATTCTGATTTTCGATATTTGATTTTTTTTTTAAAATGACATGACACACATATCTTGGGACATAACAGAAAGTATGACACATACCTGATTTATTTTTCCATACTGTATCTGAAAACAGTTTAATCTCTACGGTTGATAGAGACTGAAGATCTTACAGTGCTCATAAAAGTGTATGAATTTGTAGAGCGAATACACACAAGCAGTTCTAGTCGATTCTGCTCAAGTGGCTTAGTCATACCAAATATCTTACTCTGAAACAGTCAAGTTAAAATTGCCCTTCTGTTGTACTTTTGTATGCTTATGTTCCTCTATGGCTTTTACTCTATACACTTTGATCACTTTGGTTTGCATGCAGGAAGTTATTAGGACCCACACGAGTGCTGTGCCTGTTTTAGATTACTGGTTGGATATTCTGAAAATCTCAAGTATTTGACATTACATAATATCTCTTTACGTTATAAGAAGAATAAATAACTTTTCTACTTTTTTTTCCACCTTTTTTTTGTAATGTTTTTACATAACTTGTGAGATAATTTTATATAACTTTGCCGTTTATACCCTAGAAGGTGATGAAAAAGTCCATTTTCTTATATAAAAATGTGCAGCCTGTTTTCATTCAAAATAGTATAGCTTTTTCTGTTAATTCATTAGCAGCTTAACCAATCTGCTGTCCAAAAGACAGGGCAGAAAACTTTTCATATTTCTCAAAGAGAAGAGAGACAACTAGCTAGAAAGATCAAACGTTCAATATTCCTGTATCACGCAGGGAGATTCTCCTGCATCTAAATAGTTATCAGCATCTCAATAGCATCTCAAGAGTTATCAGCATCTAAAGGATAGAATAAGACTGGAAGTTTTGTTTGTGTTTTTTTAAAAAATGAAAAAAAATTGAGGGAGAGAAGGCAGAAATGAAAGAGCTGAAAAGTCAGCTTGGCTCTTCTAGCTCATTTCTAGGACAGTAGGTACAGCAATGATTCCATTGCTTCACTTTTGTCATAGAAATTATTGCCATTTAATAATTACATTTGGAAACAGACCCAACAGTACCACTAGGGGTGTGATAACTCCTGCATCTCTAGTCTTGTAGACACCTGACTACAGGTGCGATCCAAAAGCTTAGCAAGGTGCCTCTGTTCATTTGCAAATGGGAAAGCTGGACACTTTTGGACAGAATGCAACAGAACAGCATGCAGAGTGAAGAGGGGAAGAGATACTTGAAGAAGAGCCATTGAGAACCAGCCCAGAGGCCATCCGTGGCTCCTCCTCCTGTTATTCAGGATTTTAGGGAGACACATTCAACCACTTGGGATCTGTACCTCTCAAATGCTTGCATACCCGCGTTCTCCTCTTTTAAAGAACTGAACAGGGCTTATTTTCCTCCTTTACAATGTGGGTAATTTTAGTGGAGGTGTTGACCTTTAGAATAGCAGCTGGAGCCTTACTCAAAGTGGAAGAGAAAGTTCAAATCGTTGCTGTAACTGAACAGCTTAAATCCACAGATTCTATCTCCTTGGAGGGCATCATATCCAGGTTTTCAGATGGTTAGGGACAGATTTATGGTTAATTGAGAAACAGAAGAGGAAAAAAGCTGCTAAGATCCCACTTGAAACGTGCCATTGGGCGATGCTCCTCCCCCGAGAAAACTAGACTTCCCGAGGCCTTCAAGAGTCACTATACCAGCATGAATGAAAACCCCTAAGACATCTCGTGCTCTGTTAGCGGTGCAGAATCCAAGCACATAGTCTCTCTGAACACTGTTTAATGTAACACAGATAGGTAGCCCCCAGCTCAGCAGCTACGACTTTCCACAGAAGGTACCTGATTCTGTGCCAGAGAAGCTTGTAAATAATAATAATAATTGTCAGGCAATAGCAATCTAGGGGTTTTCAATATATAAATGCTAGATTTAGGTTCCTGTAGTCCACCTAAACTCTTGTTTAGGTAACAAAATTGGATCTCCATGTCTTGCTTTTAAAATCTGTTATTAGATATAGCACCTGACTGCCAGCATCACTAAAGCTCTAAAGGTTAACTCTGTATAGCTCACTTCAATTAATAACATGTTCTTCCTATCACAGACACATCTCTCTTTCTGTACAATCAGCAGCTTTCAGCTTTTTCTGTATTATCTCTATGGGAGAGCCTGATAACTTGATAATTTGTTAATGGCATAATTGCTTCTTATAAAATCTATCAAGTCTATTAACCTCTAATTGTTACTCTCTGCAGCTGATTTTGAAACTGAACTCAAGAGATTATATTGATTATGGGAAAAGAGCCAGATGTTGTTCCCATTGAAATTGTGGGTGGAAAAAGACACTGATGAAAACCTAACTCAACTAATAAAATATGCCAATAGCTTATTCTATAGAGAGTCTTTTCTAACAATAAATATAAAAGCAAATTTTCATTTGAATGTAAACAATTAAACATTCTAAAATATTTGCAGATATGTCATAAGCCTGAGGTTAATTAGTTTTGTGGCTTCATTGTGGGTTTTGGTTTTTGTTCTTTTTTCTTTTTTTTTTTTTTTTTTAAAGCTAAACATATAATTAAGAAGAAAACAGCAAAATACCCACTAAAATTGTATAAATCACTTGAAACTGGTTTTACATGTCAAAATAAATTTCAGCAGTAACTTGCCTATGCTTATACAAAGGAAACTGCTTACTTATTCTGGTAGCAGCTAGTTGATATTTCTCATTTTGCTGATAGGATAAAGTATCTAAGTGCCTCACTCCAGTTAACATACCATATAGTACCGTGCTATATTCCGCTAACGTCCAGCCACAGTAATACTTGACATTATGAACTACACTTTTCATCTCTGCAGCTGATGATGAGCTCCCTTACAATCCTTTCTCCTTTTAAGTAGTATAAATGATAAGATTATTAGTTCAAAATCTTATTATTGGTAGCCTTTAGAATAAAATCACACGGTAATTACTGCTGCATTCAAAGGCTTGCTTTTATTTTAATCCTTTTTTAATCAAAAAAAGAGAAACAAACAAAAAAAAACCCAGTCTGGCAGGCTTTTATGAGTAGCAGTGATTACACTTTGAACTACAATAACAAACGCTGCCAAAGTTTCGCAGTACGAAGTTGAATCCTGATACACCTTCAATAACTTTGCAGTAAGAGTCTTCTGGAGTGGACACAACCAGCGTTTGTGTAACCAGACACAAATACTATAGAATGTTTCCTTTTAAAGCATTTGAACTCAAATTACTGTAGTTCAAAATCAGCTGTGTTCTTAAAATAAAGGGAGACCATAAATCTTGTTCACAATGGGGCTTTGTCTCAATATAATGTATTTATAGACTATTCACAACTATATAAGGGAATCTGATTCTGAACAGTATTTTGACAACTAAAATAATACTGAGATTTCAAGTGTCTGCAGGTACATTGACCTAGGTTTTTTGAGGCAAGCCTTAGCGCTGTTCACACTCAGTTCCACCACTGTGGAATAAAACCTAATACAGTCCAGAAAAAACTTAATACGTCCTGATTCTCATTAGTATCTTGTTGGGTTTGCAAAGGAAACATTTTCAATTTGAAAGACATTTGTCAGTTATTGGAATGAATAGTTGCAAGGCTGTGTTAACTGTTGACCATGAACATTGTCTGGACAATAAACAAGGGGCAAAATGAAGGAGAGGAATACGGACCTAGGATCCCTTCATATCGAAGGTAACTTTGAACCTCCGGTGCAATCTCCAAGTTAAAACATAGCCTACTCATTACCTCTTGAAGGCTTTTTACTCAACCTGGAGATCCTTCATCCTCTTAACTTCTAATCATCCATTATAGGACAAATCTGGATTCCTAACCCCGCACTTTATAGTCAGTACCACATGCATAAAGGCAGCGATTGCGGTACCGATTTAAACATTTATTGGATGTGTCCTGAAGTGCTTTAGAAAAGCTATGTTGCCTTTGCATACGTACTGCAAAGCTTCTTCAAAAGTTTGAACTATGAAAACGTCTAGAACTTGAAGCTGATTACATTTATGCAAAGGTGAAAAAAGAATATAACCGTAGCTTACAAAGCCAAAAGAGCATAATTACAAGTGTCTCATCTGACTTCAAGCACAAACTTGTGGAATTTCCTCTGTGCTTCCTGCACTAAGACCATGCCTTCCAGGAAAGTCTTTCAAAAGCACAACCAGTATCAGTGTTGGTTTTACCACATTCCCTGATAATCTGCTAGAGTAGGTCCACCTTTAAAACAACATTACCTTTCTCAACATGACTGGTTAAATCGATTTATTTTGCCAAGGTAGCCAAATATTATGTTGCCCCCGAACCAAAAGCATTATATCAGAAACTGGTCTTCAGACTCTCTGACACTTGGGTTTTTCCTGTGCAGTGCCTTCAGCATATTGTCCTCCCATCCTACGCGTATCTTTTTGCATTGGTTATACTTAATAACAACGACATTTTTCTCAAATTTTACTGGAAATAAAGACAATGATACAGCAAAATTTTGCTGCTCTAATAAGCTCTGAACTGTGACTTAGGCTTGTCAAGCTGCAGCTGCTGCTGTCCTTAATATCTCAGCATTTTGACACCTCCTAGGAAATTCTTTTTAGTTACGGAGAAGTAGGAGCAAAATTCTCCTAGCACAAAATTTCTTATACCTCAGTGGACTTAGGAGCTGGTTCTACTGAGTTTTATCAATCTACAACAAACAAAACCTAGTTACCCTCAAAGATTTACACAATAAGTTTACTTTTATTCTGTATCTATACAAAAAACAGAACAGTATTTCTGGATGATTTCTGCATTATGCAGGAGGCATTTCTCTTTTCAAATTGAACAATAACAAAAAAAGATAAACACTAATCTTTATTCCAATCAAGTAAATAACTGTATAACCCACAAATCCTGTGCTGTCACCTCCCAGAGTCTATGCTAGGAGTCCTGGGCATTTATTTGTGTTGTCATGACAGTGTATCTTGAGCATTCCTGAAATACACGGCTTTATCTCTCAGCAGATTATGAAACCACCAGTAGAAAAAAAAAAACAAAACAAACCCCCCAAAAAACCCAAACCAAAACAAAAAAACCACACCAAACCAAAACAACCACCAAACCAAAGAACCAAACAGCATTTTTGTTCATGCTCATAAAGTCAGAAATAAGTGAATTTAACTTTTGCTACAGAAAACCTTTTGAATGAAACTGAAGGAAGACCTCATGAGTACCAGCATAGTGTCTTAATCCCAGGACAGTGATAACATCGGATGTTGAAGAGGAAGAAGAATTTCTTCCATAAGCAAACTATCCTTCATCTGTGCATTCAAGACCTTGAAATTCCATCCTATAACTAACTTTCTTTCTTTTTTACAGAAAGGAAAAAAGGTCCAAAATGAACTAGAAAGGATTCAGACAACACAAAATAGGGGGTTC
Organism: Ibidorhyncha struthersii; assembly: GCA_013398815.1. NCBI lineage: Eukaryota > Metazoa > Chordata > Aves > Charadriiformes > Charadriidae > Ibidorhyncha > Ibidorhyncha struthersii. The sequence continues at coordinate 153,444 of VZSZ01009857.1, forward strand.
CCTGCAGTGCATAAAGAAACAAGGTTCGCATTCCTCATGTTACCACTACCATGTCCCTCAGCACCACATCTACCCATCTTTTAAATACCTCCAGGGATGGAGACTCCACCACTTCCCTGGGCGGCCTGTTCCAATGCTTGACAACACTTTTGGTGAAGACATTTTTCCTAATATCCAATCTAAACCTCCCCTGGTGCAACTTGAGGCCATGTTACTTAAGCTGCTCTTCATTTCAGCCGTTTCTTACAGCTACCTCCAGAGTCTGCAAAAGACCCTCCTTAGGCTAATGAGCATTGTAAGTCCATCTGCTCTTTGTGAAGACTCTACATTTCCACTCCAGCCCAGCAAAAGGGCTAGAAAAATCAACCCTGTTTTTCCCAGCTATTAGCTTATTTTCTGCTTTTGATTAAATGCTTACAATCTCTTGGTTCCACCCCAATTTTATTAGTGGTACAGGGTCTTCATAAGCAAAAGTCGTCATTGATATAAAACGAGGTGAGTAGTGATTAAGGCTAAGTGGATCTGTTAATTCAGGAACACTTTAGAATGATGAACATGAATAAAATGGTAAATTACAATTACATTCCTAAGAGACTACATATGAAATCCATATTAATACCACATTAGTTCATCATGACTAACATTATTATAGCTAATACTAAATGATAAAATAATGACTACCTACTTATAGAATTACCATTCCTAATCTTCCTCCTAGAAGGAATATAATTATGCTTCTCTAGAAAGAATGCAAAGTTTTTTTCCTTTTTAAATGATTATTAAGGCACAAAATATGGTTTTCAGCTGACTCAGCATGCACAGCCTCATGTATGATTTTCTGAGGTAAGCAGCATAGTTAGATGAGCAGAAGATTTACTTATTGGAATTTTGAGGAAATAATTGTGTTTTCCTTTTAATTCGGAAAGAGGTTATTTACATTCCATCCAAACATTTAGGAAATAAAAATGAACATGAGCAAACATAAATCCATAGATATGATTTCTCTTTTAAGTAGTATAGATTTAGCATTTTTCATGGTCTTCATTTCTCCCCTGTACCGCACTGTGGAGAACAGTTATGTTTGTACTATTTTAGGGCCTACAAGTTCCAACAACCCCCAAACAAATAAACCGATGAAGAGTTAAGACACCAATTAAACACATGAACAGGGGCGACCCGCCCACACCTGAGGACGCTGGCCTTCCACATATTTAAAATTTTAGGGTTGGTTTCCAAATTACATCTGCGAAAGGATGAAAGTGAGCACAGGATTTTTTGAGGCCTAAGGTGAGCATCTTAATTATAGAATTGGTTTTCTACCATGTTTACACATATTACATCACAGAATTGAGAGTCTCATGTGAGCGATGGCTTTAGCAAAGATTTTTTTGTAGTAATAACCCATGACCAAAATGAAACCCTGTAAAAGAGAAGGGGAAACACAGAAAAGCTACAGGACTTTCCATGGAGTGGGATGCTGCAGGAAAGCTCTGAGCGCTTTTGAAAGGCCTGACTCAGAGGTGGCTTTCTTTCACAGAAGCATTTGGGAGACTATAATTTTCTGTAATTTCTGAGGGAGTTAGTAGAGTGATTAAGGAGAAGAGAGAAAACACAAAAGTAAAGGTGAATTTAAAACCAGGCACAACTTTTGTCTGAGAAAATTGTTAATCTACAAATTAAAAATGACAACAATGTAACGATCAATCTGTCAATATGACAACCGGCAGTTTCAGCTAGTATATTTTTCGTATTTTTCAAAGTAGAGATATCTTTATATTGTTAAAAGGAAAAAATTATTTGAGCCTCGCACAACAGTTAATGACTGTGATTTGCTATGTCTTTATATGATATATTTGTTATCATGACATATTTGGGTCAGGAACATTGAGGAACACAGGCTGCTCTTTGGTAAACAATTTAAACTAATCCAGTCTTTAAAGTTCCACAGGGTTCACAATATTTGAGAGAGGAATTAGCAGCATGGTTGACCCATTCTTGAACCTGCATGCCCTTTCAGCGGTACGGAGTAGCAACTGTCAATGTAAAAAAAGGAAATGTAAGGGAAAAAAAGCGAGTCGGTATGTGAATTGTTCACTCTCCACCTGAAGCCAAGGAAGCTTCCAACTCCCGAGACAAGAGGCTTCTTTCTTATGAGGGCCTCACATGTGAACTGCAAAATATCTTCTAATTTATTTTGAACACTCTAAAACAAAGGAGTTTTAAAAGCTTTCTGCTAAACCTGCTGGGAAGAAGCTACTGTACAAGACAGATGTGCAATCAGCTACATTCAAATAAGCATAGGTTTTATACATATATATGTCTACATATGCATTTTAAAACACGACAGGACACGATCATTAGTCAAAGCTAGTTCCTGTTAAAACAGTATAGGGAATTGAAAGCTAAAACACAGAAAGAAGTATTTTAATAAATAATTCTGTAATTCTTCTTGCAAAAATTTAAAAAACGGTGGAAAAAAGGACTAAGAGTGAGAGGACATTTCTATTTGCACAAAGAGATGCTCTCAAGGCAATGTGTCGTTTAAAGCTCTTGACACATTTTCACTCTTGTGAACTGAACAGGGACAAACTCGCAGGTGGAGAAAACACGGGAAATTTTTCCTCAGGTTGCCTTGACTCTGCTCATTTGCCTGAATCACCATCTAGATGAAAGACCTTCACAACTGCTTCTGCAGTAAGTAAAGAACAACAACCTCCCCCCCTCCCCCCAGAGAAGAATTTCAAGGGATATACCCAGAACTGGAATGGACCTTCCCACCCATAACAGATTCACATTCACTTGTTAATTAGAAGGTGCAAACAAAGAGGTGCTGCTCTGCTGCCTCCAGAAGAATTACCATCAGCTCTCGAGGAGGCTGATACCTCCCAGGGGTCACCCACTCCTCTGCCACGCCGCCAGACTTCTGCTGGGCACTCAAAGCACTGCATTCACCCTTACTGGCCTTATTCGTTATCCTTTCGCGCATCCTGGCTTTCAGGAGCTGTGGTGTTAATGCTACTGATTTCATCCAGGCTGTTCTAAGAAAGCCAAACGGCCTTGAAAAGTGTTGCCCTCTCAGATCAGTGATAAATACTCACAGCCTGTCCTTTATTTATGTCAGCATTCCCTTCACAGATTTCCGATTATATGTTACAAAGCCATATCCTCTAATGAATCTCTACTATTTTCTTAGTACTTTCACTTTATAACTGAAAAAAACCCCAACCCACCCCTAAATAATGTAATGAAAATTAGTGCAATGTTTCATTAGCTGAAATAGAGGTACTAAACTGATTCTAGAAAATTTCAGACCTCAATGTTTATATTGAGAATTGTGTTTTCTATTCCATCTGCTTTGACAATTCATCTCTTGTGAATCAAAAAGAATTATAGACCACAGTGTAAAATAGAGAATGTTTCTGCACTTATTTTTCTGCGGCTATTTTTTCCCATCCTAAGAATAAAACACTGATCCTTTAACCTCCTTTAACCTTTTCCCACCTGCACTTAAGCCACAAGTTTTACTGATTCTGAAGAGGCTGTTTGCTTACTCAATGTCATAGCTAAATGCCCAGGCAGCGCTACTGGCTTTGTTCCACAGCTCTCGGAGATGTTAGCAAAAGGGTCTCAAGTTCTTGCTAGGGTGTGCTCCAAGCCTGTACCCACGTGCAGCCTTTGAGAACCCCCAGGAGACAGCTGCCAAGTAAACTCTGCATATACCTCACCTAGGCATTTTAATTAGTTTCCAACTGGCATGATAGGGAAGGCAGATGCCCACAAGAACTGGAAAAGGATGAAAGAAAACACAAATACACAAAGTTAAAATAGTCAAAAGCAAACGTGAAGGCAGTTTTATGCAGAGCACGGCATGATAAGCGAAAGAAACCATTTTTTGAGCTGTTAAAATGTTGAAAAATGCAAAGGAGCCTGTAATGAAGCAATTAACAGTACCACTGGGAAAACTGCAATTCTACCTTTGCACAGTACTGTGGAATTCGGAGACAGAATGAGGCAGTACTACTAAAGAGATGAGTTCTGATGAAATTAATTTGCTCACAGACAGTCCGTATTGCTGTCTCATCCACAAGAGTGCGCACGTACAGCCTCGTCAAAGATTAACAAAAATGGTCGTGAAAAAAATCTAAATGGCAAACGCCCTCAAACTTATATTAATTATAATCAAAGTGCATTTATAAAATCGTTTCCTCCCGCTACCGCGTCTCAAAGACAAAAAGAATCACAGAGCTGCCGAATGACAAACATTAACCAGACTCTCTAACGGGACTTTTAGGAGGAGGGAACAAGTGCTAGCTATTCTCACATGCTATGGACAAGCCAGGTAGCATTACACATATAACAGATGTTTATAGTGTATTCACAATGGATTACAAAGATATTAAACTATAATTTTTGCTCTGTTCCTTCTTGCATTTATTGATCGGTAGCTAAACAGTTAATCAATTCTGTTTGTCAGTAGTTACTGTAAATATAAGTTAGAAAATAATGAAAAGAAATGAAAAAAAAAAGAGTATTTCAGTTTAGTGACTAGCAGAAGTGATTTTTCCAGCCAAAAAATAATAAATAAATCCAGTGAATAAATAGACATAATTTGGTAATAAAAGTAAAACCTACATATGGGATGCAAATTGGTTCCACCAATGAAAGTGCTCAACATCTGAACGTAGACAGAAATCTTGCGAACAATTGCATTCTTTCTAATTGGCTGAACCAAATATCTGTAAAACGGACCATCCGTGAACTTGGACTCAGATCCTCAAACATATGTGGGTAGGAGTTTGGTGACTAAATACCTTGCGGGAGCGGGCAGCCTCCATGCGCAATATCTAAATAAAAGTAGAAGGGGAAGGTTGATTTGTTTTTCACAGATCTGTCATCACTTTACTCCCAACCGGCTGCATAACGAAATATATGAGACTTCCTTATTCACAGACCCTTCAAGTTTATTCAAATAGGATGATTACTGCTCTATCAGCTGTCAGAAAGTAAAATAACTAGGAGAGACCTGTTTGCTCTTTAAAAATAGTTTCCTCTCCAGAAGGGTGTACAAATTGTAATTCACATCCCTGAGATTAGAAGCAATGAACAAAAAAGACAGCATACTATATTTTAAACGTGTTACTATTGTTACGAGGAAAAAAATATCTACTAGAACTGTAGCTATTATATTAAGTTGAGCACACCAGCTGGGCAAGAGCAACGCTTGCAGTAGAAGTAAGGCCATTTCTGCTTTTGTAGCATGTGTGCTCATCAGTTAAGTTAAAAAAAAAAATAGAAAAAAAAGGCCACAAGTTAAAAAGGAAAGAAAAAAAAAACCCAANAGAAACAAGCTTTCATTGCAGATACGGTTCTTGCCATTTTGATGGTTAAGAATGAAACGCCAACAACAAAGCTTGCAATGGTAATTATTGACTCTTCTTCAGAGACAGTCACACTGAACTCCAAATTATAAATAGTCTGTATAATAGGAGGAGATGAATAAGGGGTTCGCAGAGGATGTTGAAAAACCCAGATGCAGCACTTTGGCAAGGAAAACAACTAAGGATGCTCTATTTGATCAAAGTGGGAAAAACACTTATGCCAAACTGTCTGCTTCGTTTATAGTCATTGCCATTCTCTCACATCATCTGCCTCTTTGCATTATTGTACTGTCTACATTTTTTATTCACTGTTGAATGATCAGTGAATCAGCGTCCAGTGTACTTTTCTATGACAGATTTATTTAAATCTGTTGAACTCTCTAACATTTTGCTTAGAGCAACTACTATCATCTCTTTATGAATGCCAGTTCCTTTACTCATAACCAGAAGTGGTCAGCAGATAAAGAATAACAAAACCATGAGCTACGGAGAGGATTACAAGAACTCCATGTCAAAATGGACACAACCCCCTGGTTTTATGCTGTAAGAAAATAACGGTGTTTCTGTCTTTTGAGCAAGGAGAAATAACTTTTCCGCCGCATAATAAATTCATTAGCCTTCCTGACCTCATCATTCCCACCTTACACTGGATATAGCATCAAAGAGAAGAACATCTGTTTGACAGCCATATTTTCAAGTTCAGCTTCTTAACAGGCATCGTTATTACATTATCAGTTTGAAATTTATTGCTTGAGCACCACCTCGTGGAAATTGCTGTAATTGCGAAATCTTCTTGACATTTACCCATATGCCTATATACGCACGAAAAAGCCAACAGTGATATGTAAGCAAATAGCAGTTTGTTATATTAATTTTAAACAACATTGAGATAATCAATAAGAATATAAATATTTAGTTACAAACAGCACTGTTTCTCTGAATATATCTATTTTTTAAATACACAGTTAAACATTTTATGTCATTCTTACATGAGAAATTTTGTGCTCTAAATGACCGGGGTATATATCACTTATTGATTTTTCTAGGTAATCCTAATTACTGTAACCAGTTAAGTTTTACAGCTACTTAATATTGCCACGTTGATTGCACACATTAATATGCCCTGTATTTTTATTACAGATAAGTAGTCATCCTCTTCGCTGGTTATTTTGAAAATAGCCCTTGCACATTTAAAGTAAGGACAACTGAAAAATTATAATGTATTGCAGATTTTTTTGAGCTCTTATTTAGTCCTTTTATTAATTGTTTAAAATATTTGGACCTCAAATAGTCCAGAACTTACTATTGAAATAACTGTCACCCATTCATGACATACTAGGACAACTGCACGTCAGAGATAAAGCGTTTTTTAAAGCTCAGGATAAAACAAACTTAAGCCAAAAATAAAACACTTGAAATGAGGGCTACACCGACAAGAGTGTGGTCTCTTTCGGGATATATTTAAAACATAGAAAAACAAAACTCCTATTTGAACCAACACAAAATAACCATTTTATACTCAAAGGAAGCCAATTTCAATCAAATAATTAAGAGAAACAGATCCATGCTTTATTTTATTGACTTTGCAATGCAGTGATATGTTTTTCTTAGAAGCTACTAGATCCAGTGGTTAGGCATTTTCTAAGAAAGCCCTAAAACAATTTGGCTTCTAAGGAGTAAAGGCAGCAAACAGATTTAATCTTCTTCAATTTATTTTCAACTGCTGTTTTTTTCTTACTTTAACCGAAAAATCTGATAATTGAGGCTGAGCCTTAGGAGCATCACCATCAGTCCTTCTGTAAGGGTTGGTCATAGGCAGCATCCACAGCCAACTTCTGTGGAGGGGGGTTGTTTGGATCACAGAGGCCTTGAGACAGCTTTTGATAGGTACCTCTACTGATTTTGGCTAGGATGGAGTTAAATTTCTTCATAGTGGCTGGTATGGGGCTATATTTTGGATTTGTGTTGATAACACAGGGATGTTTTAGCTATTGCTGAGCAGCACTTACACAGCATCAAGCACTTCTCTGCTCCTCAGCCCGCCCCACCAGGGAGCAGGCTGGGGGGGCCACGAGAAGCTGGGAGAGGACACAGCTGGGACATCTGACCTCAACTGACCAAAGGGACATTCCACACCACCTGACGTCGTGCTCAGCAATAACACTAGGGGGGCATTGGCAGGGGGCCGCAGGCTGGCCATCGCTCAGTTGGTGGCGAGCAATTGTTTCCACGTGCATCACTTGTCTTTTCTTGGGTTTTATTTTTCTCTGTGTTATTTTTTTTTCTTACAATTTATTATTATTATTATTACTATTATTTCTTTTTAATTATTAAACTGTTTTTATCTCAAACCATGAGTTTTCTCACTTTTACCCTTCTGATCCTCTCCCCATCCATCGGGGGGAGCGTGCAAGCGGCTGAGTGGTGCATAGTTGCCGGCTGGGTTTAAACCATGACAATACCTCTAAGATGCTCCCTGTGTTTGTAATAAATTAACCACTAAAATAATTAAGTGCTTTATGCACATTAAATACAGAATATGTATGTTGCTCAAGAACATGTATAAAGAGTTAAGTGTTTGTGATGTAACAGAATTTCTTTGCTAATTGTCAATAATAAACTCTTACATACCAGTTGAGTTACACTTATACAAAAACCAGCTTGTTTTGTCCCCGGGTGTACTACTGAAAACACGAAATACACACGAAATACAACAGTCTTTCTGTCAATACAAATCAATACAACTATCAAGCATTTTATACAAATCCATGAAACTTCTCGATGTAATTAAATGAAACAATTGCACACTAGCCCATTAAAATGATTTTTAAATGGTTATATTCATTTTTACGAAAGAAAATAAGGAAGACAAATAGGCCAACGAAATGGTGAAGACAGATAATCAAATAGGAAATATCTCAACTGGTCCAGGTTTTGTAACTTCTGTTCCCTGCTATCCCACCATGTTCTAGCTGTCTTTCCATGAGATGTATCTAGGGATCTGACCACCCTCACTTCCCTTATCAGTCCTTGATTATTCACTAATAATCATCCTAGCCCTCTTTGAAATCAACTAAGTACCAAGTTAAGAAAAATATCTAGCAGACTTTTCAAAAAACCTTTTAGATCACAGGATGTGTCAACACAGATGTAGACAACTGTTTAATGCTTCTTTCAAATAAATCATCACTTGCCCATACTTTATACTTCCCCCAGCATCATTCCAACACTATATATATATCACTATATAAAAAGGGGTGGAAATACAGATATAGATGTACATCTATAATTGAAAGGACTCAATTTCTAAATATGCATTATTGAGGTTAAATCGCCACTGCCTTTGCTCAGATTTAGGAGCTCCAAGTCCACAAAAAGCTGCATTGGTAACTGCTTTATTATCCGGTTCATATTTAAAAATATACACAAAACTGTCTGTGAAAAGCAAAAGGCTCCGAAGCACTCCAAAATATCTTCCCTCGCCTAGATGTGTATAGGTTTCCGTGTCCGAGGGCAAAAAGGTAAAGGCATTAGCGAAGTAACTTGGAATCAATTTCTAAGAGGAGGAATCAACAGGACAGATAAATAATTTTACAGCACTGCTGAGGAGGTCGTTACACGAGGAAAGACAGTGGCACTGTTAGTGGCTTCGCAGACATTCCACATGCTGATCCAAGTCCTGTGTCAGACAGGCATTCTAACAACCAGATCAAAGACATTGCTAATACAGGGTTTTGAAAAAGGAACTTTGAAAACATCTTCCAACTTCCCAGAAAGTGTAGTTATAGGCAATAAACAATACATAGCCACTGTTAAATTAGTTCAGTAAGCAACAGCTTAAGTGCAAAGTCAGGAAAATGTATTTTGTGTTTTAGGTTTATGCCACCTAATTTTCCAGGCTTTATTCCATGTGGATGGATTAGATCTCCTGTAAAACATTTCCCTAAGCCATTTAGGCTTTAAAACAAATCAAGTCATAAAACTGCTGGTCAGCAACTTCCTTTAAAGTTAGTTTCAAATACTTCTAAAGCATAAACTGTGTTTGGGGAAAAGAGGAAAAACTATTAGAAACTGGTCTGTCTGCGTCCACAACCACACACTGTTGTCATCTATTAAACCAAATTTGAAGCTTTTTCCAATTTTGCTTCTTTTCTTTCTCAACAATAGACAAAAACGCCGGCTGTCCTTAAAGGCTAGGCAGTACCCATTAAAGGCTACAGGATGAAGTGCAAAGTGACCCAGAAACACTGGTATCGGTGACCTCCCTTGAACATGTGGCAAATGTTTTTTTCCCTTTGTTCTGAAAGGACAAACACACTCCTGGGCACTTTCGGCCGACTTTCAGTTCTTCTGGGCGAGTGGTCACGTCTTTGATTCCGCACTGCACCTCGGGCGAGCAGATTGCCCCTGCATGATGACGGGTAGGCTCCGAGTCACATTAAGGACTGCGAGATTTGATTTCCTAGCTTTTTCCTGAATTTGCACAGATGGTGACCGCCTTTTGATCCACTTGTCAATGGCCACTTGAGTAGAATATTCAAAGCTGGCTTCACGCGACACCTGCCATAGCACGTCGTTTGATAACACTGGCAAGGGAAGGTGTTTCTGACCAACCTAACTCTTCTGTGACTTCGCAGGTCATATATACTCAGGACAACGCTGCACTACCAGAATTTTGTGAACTTCTAAAGCACAGATGCCACTTCATGTTCTTTCAGACCACTGACAAGTTTTACTTATTTATATTCTAGCGTGGATTCCAGCACGCGGGAATACACCGCACACCTGCTATTTGCTACAAACTGCATCGGCATCACACAGCTTCATGGATAAATTTATTTTATCCATCACCATCTTATCAGCATCCACCAGTGTCGCAATAAACTTGCTATGCGCTGCCCATTTATCAGAACACATACACTGTTGTAACTGGTAAATATAGGCAATTAATTTATTTACCATAATTTCTAAAGATATCTGTCATAGTTTCTGTTTTCTACCGGAGAAGAAAGAGTTTTCTAGGTTAGTAGAAATTACCATGTCGCAACGAAGTGTGGTCAGCTACAAATAATATAATTCAGGGCTAATATCTTTTTCATTTTACTCTCTTTCTTTACCTTAAATACGAATTTGGAGACGTATCTCTAAGCAAGTGCCAGTTCTGGGTGCCTGCCTGGCTGCAGTGACCTTTAGTTCTGCTTTTGTAGCAAATACTTGAAACGGAATGATGCTCATTGTTATTAAAGACAAATCTTTATACATGAAGTAAGGGTTGGTTGTAGCAGACGTAGCACTGGCTCCTGCTGGGGTGAACAATCGCCAAGCGTTTTATCATCCAGGCTGTTTTGAATTCATCGAGAGTAAAGTCTGTGGATCCAGACCAGTCTTACAGAGATCATTAGCAAACCTGTAATTAAGTAGAGCTTCTGTTGGTAACTCAAAGTTACTAGGAGCTAAATAGGCATGTAAATTTTATTACTTCCAATTGGCTCGTGTTTGGATTGCACAAGGAAGTTATAAAGTCCTAATATTATGCCATCTATCCAACCTTTAGTTAAAGGTTCTGTTTTCCAGTTTTACAAGCAATGAATTCACTCAACCAGCTCTGCAGAATAAGTTCTTCATATTTTTAGGTTTTTAAACCTCATCTGGGAAAAGTATGTGGTATCAGCGCAAAAAATAATTTTTATACAATCCAAAGAGTTCAAATTGAAAAGAAGGCTGCCGATTCTTCTTTCAGTGCCTGATGAATTTTTAANACATTATTCTCTTCAAGGCTTCAATTTCAAATCGAGTAGTTATGTTACATGCCTTTACATGCTTATTGCTGCAGATATTTTAATAGAATTGCTCACTTTCCTCTTTCTTGGCCCAATACAAATTTTCCCAAAGTAACGATTAGATGTATATTTCCCATCATGCTAAAAAAAATCATTTAGCCAACAGTGTTAGACATTAAGGAAGTTTTATTGCTGTAATGTCTTCATGCCGCTCATATCCTCCTGCTCACATTTGAATGAGCTTGCATATTTAACCATCTGGGAATGCCACTCTGAATAAACTATATATTATTTAGACGTTCTTCAGTCTTTGATTATCCCGATGTATTTCAGAAAGAGCCCAGGATTCCCACCTCCTATAAAAAGAAGGCGAAAGACTGGCTAGGTCTAGTTGTGTTCACTGCCCTGGTTTGTTTTCACGCTTCGTTCGGGACTGTCTAAGAGCATTTCCAGCTAGATTTTGCTGGCAAATAGACTCCTCATCGTGATGCACAGAAATCGCTAAGTAGCAGTGCTTTGATGCAATGCATGCCATGTCTAACAGGAAGACTTTGCTAGATATAGTAAAGTAACTACATTATTCTTACCAGTTTAAGGATCAGAAAACATGCCTTTAAAAGATGATACACCCTATTTGACAGGGCTAATAAATGGCAAGAGAACAAAGCTGGGGGAAATCGGCCACTTTCACAGGGACACTATTTTATACTTTTTTCCACGACATAGGAGCTACTCTCTAACTTAGAAAAAGAACGGTATGTCTTAGAGGCTCCCTGATACATTTCACTTCCCTTAGCGAGACGAAGCCTGTTTATGCACAAGTACTAATTCAGTAAGCTAAACTTAAGATGATCCTCTCTGAGAACAGCTGCCCTTCATTCTAAGATTGGTAGGATCATCTTATTTTAAACAAGCATACTCTAACTGCAAACGCATTATGATTTATCCAAAACTGTATGCAACTGGTGCAACCTGACATCTTCACAGTCTATCGACAATGAGTGCTTAATGTCAGGATTTAGACAGATGAGCAAGATAGAAGATCAGCAACCTTATTAACGGGTGCTAAGGTGCAGAGTTCTATGTTTCACTGTATAGGACTTTCAAATATTTGCAACCTTATGATGCTAATAAGAAACAAAAGCACTGGGACAAGACTAAGATGAGCAAAAACTGCTTTCCAGCTTAGCTAAAAATAAATAAAAGAAGCTAGGGTAGGAGTGCTAATGTGAACCAAAATCCTATGTTTCATCATGCGCGCAAACAGCTTGTACTCAGAGCAATTTTTCAAAAAACTACCATAGTTTTAAAGAGGAGATGCTTTTCCTAGTCAGTTATTTACTAGAGTTAAGTTAGTACAAACTGTACCGATGTGAGCATCAGAATGAAGTCTGTGTACATTCACGATACTATGCCGGAGGTTAACTGAATAAAATCACATATTTTCTAAAATTATGTACCTGAGTTGTGTTTGTAAGGTACATATATACATCACCAAGCAGTAATTTTACAATTAAAATTCATCCCTTCCTCTTTAAGAAAAAAGCGTTGCCTTTTAAGACAATCCATCTTACTACGAATAATAATTGAATGTCATTGTTCCTGGCTAGAAGCTACCTGCGTTTTCAGCTTCCAGCTGCCTGAATCTTGTGCTGAAGGAATGCATACTCTGTATAATGGCAAAATATGCAAAATACTTAGAGACAATAGGATGACAAAAGTCACATAACACAATTCCTAGAGCATGTTTCAAGAGTGCTCCACCTATGCATAAGAAATTAATTAGCAGCGTACCAGCAAAGAGTGCTTATGAGTATGTATATATTCCGTATTTATTGTAGTAATATTACGTATCACCAAGGGAAATTACAGAGTGATGAACACCTGTTTTACACAGGGAGCCACTAAGATCTGCATTTATCTGTCCCAAGTTTCTTCTCAGAAAAAAACCTCTTTGAAGAGACAATACCTTAACCCCTTTTAGTAAGCTCCTCGTAAAAGAGCTTCTTTAAATGTTTTTAGGAGACACGCAGAAGCTTCCTGGAAGTTACACCCATAGAAAGAAGCCAAAGAACTGAACCAGAGAACCTTACCGATACTCACTTGTATTCACTAGCAGTAAGTAAAGTTTGGAAGCAAAGAAACCTGAATGCAAGGGTGTGGGTTTTTTTTTTTTTTTTCTTAATGTCACCTTTTCCCTTTACGGTAAAACCTTCTGAAATTAAGCCCTAGCAAAGCCTTAATGCTAGACAAAATTATTTTATTTGTATTTATTAGGAAAAATTAGTGAAAGACTGGCATATTTTCTGTTTAAAATGGTCATTTTCCCTTTTCTTCCCCTTCTCTTTTTCAAGAAATGTTGGCAGAGAAGATTAGACTAATTTAAATATGATAATTTTAAAACTGGGTCCACATCATTGCCACCTCTAGGCTGACACTGCATAATATAATTGTAATATCTAAAACCCCCGGTGGCAGCAGAAAAGTGAGAGTCAATGACCAATGATCTTTTACTGCAGCAGCTTAATTTTTAATAACTTTTCATAGAAAAAGATGCATTTTTGAGATTTTATATATTTCCAATATAGCTACAAATGGACTGTAGCTTCGCGAAAAATCCAGTTGTGAAACAGAAAAACAGCAGAAAGAATTCAAAGACAAGTCATAACAAGCTAAGGCACAACCGGATACTTTCTTGGTTATAATATATATTTAATTACTCATAAAGCATCCAAAAGTATGCATTTCCCTCCTCTCCCCAGCAGCTGCTCTACTCCGAGCTAGACAGCAGGTTTTGTTAGAGATCACCCCATCAGACAATCTGAAAGCACATGCTGAATTTATGCTCCATAAACTAATAACAAATAAAATCTACTTCTTTGTCTAGACACTCTGACAAACCATATTGACGTTAGTAACCTAAGAAAACATACTTTAGCTGCTTCAAATTATTAGCAGGGGGTTGGGAGTTGTTTGGATTTAATTTTTT
>VZSZ01009857.1:167608-194587 GCA_013398815.1 Ibidorhyncha struthersii
TTTTTTTTTTTTTTTTGAGTCTCTCTTCCCGTTCGTTGGTTTATAAAATTGCAATAAAGGGCTATATAGTGTTTTCTTCCAGGTGTCGAAGTGTGACATTTGCACTATATCTTGCACTATTACTTTTTCTCTTAAATAAATACTTAGAAATTATCTAGGTTTTACATCTTATGTATATTGTCAGTGTTTCCTTTAATTTGTTAGTTCTTTCACTGAGTACACTACAAGAAGAGAAAGAAACCGCTTCCAAAGCATGGATGTGTTCCAGAAGCACAGGCTTAAAACAAAGCCACGCAAGATCAAGGAGCCGGGGTGCTTCAGCTAAGCCAAAATCCGCACCGCATCCGTCCCTGCCCTGTGCTCCTCACAGGACACGGTCAGGTCGACGGGCATTGCAAACGCAGGTTTCCCCTCAGCTCCTGCAATCATTAAAAATGCTACCGACGCTTCTCATTTATTAAAACTATGATACATTTGGTGGTGTTTTTTTCCCATTGCAACTCCCCCCATCGCTGCTACACAAGTAGAGGCACACTTCTAGACCGGCAACCAAAGAAAATACCCACATCGGAAGTACCAGGAAACGTCCGTGTGTTAGAATAATTCTGTCTGGTAGCCGACCAAATCTGGAACGGAGATTCACGGGGAAAACAAAATCAGCCTGCCACATTTCAAAGCTGGTGCGTTAGGGCCTTTTAAAAAACTGCAATAATATTTAAAAGCAGTCCAGGTGATTAACCTAGACGTAGGGTTTTTTATAACAAGAAAGTAGGAAGCAGACTAAAGACTTTTGTTTCATTTTAAATAGGTAGATATTCAATTAAATGATGACTTTTTTTTTTTTTTTAGTGCTTACAGAATAGTCAAGATAATAATAAGACTATATTACTACATGAGTATGATACCAAAATATGAAGTCAATGAAGACTTAAGGGAAGGCTGACAGGAGGTGATACAGACTGCCGAGCACTACGGAAAAAAGGGGGGATAAACAAAGGAGAAAGTGAATGAACATTGCATTCTGGTGTGCGTTTGAAGCAGTCACATATGCAAAATAGAACAAATAACAAATGGAGTTGCGCTTATTTATAAGAGGGACAAAGGTTTGGATAAGAATCAGTACTACAACAAAACGTAAATATTCATTAATGTTTTATTTTTGTTTGAACGAAAGACCTCGAGGCATCTATGTCAAATTAATAAAATAATTTTGAAGCTTGATTAAATGATAATTTTATCTTTCTGTAGATATAATAAGGACAGATGTAATTTGAGTTTTGCAGGTTTTTTAAGTTTTCATAAGACTTTATGGTGAAAATATTAAAATCCCAGTAAATGGGCTCATAGTATTATCCTAAAGGTTAAAGAAAAAATGAATCTTTGACATATTTTCATGGCTTCCACTTGCTACATTTAGAAACTGTTCAGTCAAAATTACTGTACCTAGTAACTGGGTGGATCAGTGGCAACATGCAACCAATTTATAAAATAAGGACCAAGACTGTCCAGGCACCTGATGTGTTGACATAAAACGTAATACTTAAGGAAACAGCAATGCTATCTTTTAGTGAAGGAAAATGGCTGGTTAAGATGAAAACAGAGACCACTCCTGTGTTCTCATGATCCTAGTGTGCTTATGTTCCTACAGAACAAGTAGTTCTGTAGAATATCACAAAACCTAAATCTCTGCAAAAGTAGGCAAGTATTATATTCGTTCCCCCCATCGCTCCACACACACACTTTAGAAGACAAAGCCCCTACTTTTAATGTTTCACAAAGACCGTACGTAAATACAAACCCTGTCTGATTTTTATTTTTTATTTTTTTAACTATAACACTTAGTATTTTAACTGTGCCTCTGTTTTCTAACCCCTGAAAGATGCTTCCGATTCCTTTCTTGGTAGAAGCGCCGCATAACTGCATCTTCTAAACGAGAGCGATCTCTGTAGGAACAGCAGCTGGAGTTAAGGCAGTTTTTCAATACCGGTAATGCCTCCTACATATTGAAACAGTAATACCAAATATTAATCACTGTTAACATATAAGCTAGCAGGCTCATAATTTTCCCAGCAATACCCCATGCTGTTAGCAGGTGCTTATCCTGCTGCGAAGAGGTTAAGTGGATACCGCTGATTCACCCCGGCAGGTGGATTGTTACCTCTGGTGCATGAAAGGCAGTAGGAGTGGCTCCCTAGGGAACGACGGGATTTTACGATTAGAACAACCATTCCTACCCGGCAAAGCGTAGGTACAGTCTGGCCCGGGGAAAGTCTTCAGATGCGTTTTGTTGGTAAGCTGCTAATAGTGACTAATCTCTCGGAAGAGATTTTATGCTACAAACTTTGCTGGTTTTGCTTCTAAGTCTGCTCACACGGACTATTAGGTAATGGCCACTGGAAAAATAAATACATCACACTAAAAAACAATTGCAAACATACGTTTACAGAAGGAAAAAATAATATCTAGACCTTCAGGCTTCACAGTTTAATATATGTATGTATTTTCAGCTGTTCTGTATTTGAAAAATAACTAGGCCCATGAATGCTATGACTGATACAATTACTTATAGTCCCTGAGCTCTAATAATGTATTATGGTAGCATGCAAAACAAAATACGGACAGGCGGGAACAAAAATAGGAGGAAAGGTCTCGAGCTCCACCTCTGTTAGAGTTAGCAGGTATGACTTCGCGTCGGTAGGCATAAAATCTGACCTTTTTCTAGCAAGCTTGGTAGCGAAGCCTGAGAAAAAGCAGCAGCGGTACACCGTCCTAGCGAGGACACTCAGTATTGAAAGACAGGTGAAACCCTGTGCTGTAGCCTACGTGGCGTGAATCAGCCAGCGCAAGGTTAGCTTCATCATGGCTACTCGTGCTGCAATAGCATATGAACTGCATGTACATATATCTTCAGTTACAAACCTATCAGAAAAAGTGGGAGAGAAGAGACAAGTAGCAAGTCTCCCGACATCCGCTAACCCCCCTGAAAAGACAAATATAATCTATGCATCAAACTTTTATCAACTGTTGCAATTATACCTCTGGCACACTTAAATAATAAATATCACATCATGAAGTATGAAAAATGAAAACAGCCTTCTTAAAATGGTGTATAGTTACAGATAGCAATGCTCCCCATAAAGGTATTATAACCATTACATTGATATATTTTTCTTGATTCAGAAAGGCCAGTGCTCATGTTTAGGAAAGACAACCAGATTATGAATGGGCTAACTCGAAAGGCCAATAAATGATATGCTTTATAAAACATGCATACATTAAGTAATCATTTGTCCTACATTTAAATAGTTCAGTGATATAGTAATAATGTGTCGGCAAAGACTGGAAAACTAATTATGAGGGAACTATTTTTTATTTTTTTTTACAATTCAAGCCCTCACCTCTGCTTAGTTTCTTTTAAACTTTGCTTAGTGCTACTTTTTTGCCATTCACCTGTTTTGCATAAGTAATATACAAGAAAGCACAGCACAATAACTGCTCAATAGCTCCTGGCCTTGAACAGCTTATTCACCTAATTGTGCATCCCTTGTCGATTTTTCATAATACTTTACAGATCTAATTTAAATACTTTTACAGATTCATCAAATACATTCTCTGAGGCACATTTGTTCAGCTTACTTCAAAAATTTCTAATGAATTCTCTCAATATGTAATTCTATATTCAGCATCATGATTTGAATTAAATATTATTGAACAAGGTGTTCGTTATTGGATATGAATTACAATTAGAGCAATAGTAACCTTTACTACGGTAACGGTTTTATTCCCTTTTCTTGGAAGCTTTATTTCCTATCTGTGTAAAGACCTTCATCTGAAAATCTGCCTCAAATGTATGGCAGAAATTAAACTTTATCAGCCCCAACCGTACAGAAGCTGGAAGTAAACTATTAGATCTTTCCTTGAAAAGCTAAGCATATCCTCCCACTATTGTGCCAGCAATTAGCAGCACAAAGGTGGCTAATTTACTACAAGCAATATAATATATGCTAATACTATGATGGGACCTAGATTTTCAAGGTATCACATACTAATTTTGAGAACGATTGCTCTACTGATTTATTTACCATCGGCTTTGAACAGAGAAATCAGTCCCTGGGAAGACTGTGAAGCACATCCTTTTGGAATCCATTTCTACATGCACGAAGGACAAGAAAATAATTGGGAATAGTCAACATGTGTTTAACCAGAGGCATGTCATGCACACATCCCCAACTTGACTGCTTTCTACGGTAAAATGATTTGCTGTACGGATGGCAGCAGAGCCACACAAGTAATATGCCTCGACTTCAGTAAAACCTTTGATGCTGTGGCAACAGAATTCTCATTTGGTAGTTGAGAAAATATGAAATGGAGGAAGAGAGAGATGCATTGAAAAATGATTGGACTACCAGGGCTCGTGTTGGCTTGGAAGCCAGCAGAAAGTAGGGCACGCCAGCAGCTGATCCTGGGGCGTTATTGACCAGGATCCTTATAAGTGACCTGAATGGTAAAACAAAATGCACCTTGAGCAAATTTCCAAATGGTACCAAAATTAGGGAAAGTAGTTGATATCTAGCGGAAGAACCTAAATCCACAGGGGTTCATAGGAACTGAGCCAATAGAAACCTCAGGAAATTCTGCAAGAAGTGAAAATTTCTGCACCTGTGATGAAATAGCCTCACGTATCAGCACAGGCTGTGAAGTAAAAAACTGAGTAGCTGTCCTGGAAAAAAAACAACCAACCAACCAACCAAATCCCCAAACACCATAACCAGAAAAAAAAACAAAACCCCAAAAATTATGGCCAGCAGATGCTAGCAGAATGAGCAAAGGTATTCACCTCCTCTACTGCATGCTGGTGAGCTTACACCCAAAATACTATGTCCAGATTTGGACCCCGCTATTCAAGAGAGATGTGGAGAAGATGGAGGAGTTCGGGGCTTAGAGCACATGACTTGTGAAGGGAGAGGGAGTGAGAGGGAACTCGCCTTGTTCAGTCAGGAGAACAGGAGGCTAAAGAACAACCTAAAAATTTCCTACAAGCACTTGAAGGATGCGTACAAAGAAGATGAACCTAAACTCTTCATAGTCACAACAGAAAATAAAGTACAACAGGCACAGCAGCTTGGAGATTCATAAAGGAAATTAGGAAAGCTTTATTCTATGACATGACAACTCTTCACTAGGAGGGGGTCGTAGTGCTGGAGGTTGTTGGAATCTCCACCCTTAAAGGTTTTATAGACTTGGTTAGACAAAAGCATAGCTAATCTGGCCTAGTGTTGGCAATAGTCCTACTCCAACTATGAGGCTGGACAGAATGACCTACATTCTGAGATCCCTTATAACCAACCTTTCTAAGATGCTTTGAAATAACTGAAAAAAAACAAACAAAAATGCCAAATGCCCAAACAGACAATCTCTTCCTCCAAACTACAGGATTTCTGAAATATATAGTGCAACAATACAAAAGCAACATATGTTAATACATGGGCCTTTCAGGCTTTCATTCTTAAGAACTGGTTCATAACTCAAACACTATCAAAAGTACGTCGTATGTCAGAACCAGCAGCACATCTCTGCAGGTGGTAACCTTCAGACATACACATGTACGTGTGCTGGCCACCTAGTATGGTACACAAATACAATTTATCTTATTCAATGCTTACACTAGATACCTCTCATCTGTGCTAGAGTCAAAAAAAAAGGAGTAATGTACAAGTAGTGCAGCTCAGAAACAGAAAAAAAAAGCAGTAAGCTATTTCAAACAGCACACAATCTTATTCATGCTGACATCCAACTTCTAGATTACGGGGCATCTTCTATATCTTTCAGGCAATGAAAGACATTGTTTATATGTCCGAAATGACAATAACCTATAGAAAACCCCTTGTATAATTACTGTACTGCCACTTGTTTGATTTCTGTTCAGTTACTCAAAACAGGTTAATGGCTCCAAACACTGTTAGGTCATCTGACTAATGCGAACCTTAAGTGACAAACTATATACAGTTCACAGAAAGGTTTAGAAACTGTTGTACAACAACCTTGTGCCTTGAAGTTACCCACCTTAAAGACCTTCCAAATGCTGCTCTGCCTGGTAAAGGAGCAATAAACAGAAACTGCACCACCTGGCTAACTTCTAGATGGTAGAAATGACAATTCTATTTCAGATAAATAAAAACATAATAATTTGTGGCCTAATTTGAGCGCACCACCCCCTCACTCCCCCCCAAAAAAACACCCAGAACACCCACTGCCCCCTCAGAATGGAACATCACTCACATTGGAAGTATCAAGGCAGGAAAAAAATATAAAAGTAACTCATCACTTTTTAGTTCCAGAAGCAATCAAGTTACATATCAAAACTTGATTTTTAAAAACAATTTATTATTAGGGAAACACTTTATCTTTTTAAATGAACCTAGAGCTCAAAAAAGCAACAGACTGGGAGCTATAGCGAATAATATCTTGTTTATCCTCCAAATATGAGTAGCACAGACAACACTAACGTCCACTATCCTGAGAGGAGGCACAACAGCTACTTGCAAAAAGAAAAATAATTGCAGTGTCCTTCGCCATATTTTGAAGGCTGAACTGTTAGAAGCAACGTGACTGGCTTGTACCACATCTGTTCAGATCATTTGGTCTAGGAATTTATAGCAACATGCTAGATTTGAAAAGGGCTCATTTTTAATTACTTTTAAATTTAAGTTATTTTTAGTTCTTAAACCAACTGAAGACATTACCTGCAACTCCCCAGAAAACACAATTGTTTTCTTTAAAGCAAAGAATATTGACTTCGGGAAGATGCACCAGGTGTGTCGTGGAAAATAAAGACTGAAAAAGCACAGTCAGAAAGGCTTTGTAACCCGGCTTCTGAGGTCAAAGGCCCCTGCACTGCCCACACGTGTCTAACCCACTTTTCTTTTAAATCAACTTTTTATTTAATACATATTTTACACACAGCACAGGTTTGTTTTTACACACCTGATTGCAGAACTTGATTCTTAGTTTATTCACTGAAACTTTTGACCACACAACTTCAGAAACAGTTACTCACATGGACACACATTTCGAATTCTTCAAAACTTCATTTTAATACTCACATATGTGAAGAGGAAAAATAGTTTTTGTTCCAATTTTGAGTTATGCAATAACTCAATTCCAAAGCTGTTGCCTTAATTATAAACAGTTACTCCTTTTCTAAGATATATTTGGGTACATGTCCAAAAGCTGTATTTTATGCTTTTAAGATGCAAAATATTCACAGGGAGGGAAAACAGTCACCAAGACACAGTTACTTTTCATAGTCCGTACGCTGCAAAACTGAAGAGTCATAGCTAGCAAGCCTCTGACGCTACAAACTACAGGTCTCGTGCGCCATACTGCCAAAAAGAAGCTAATCGCACCTGAAAACTGAGATCCTGTGCTCAATCTCGAGGAGACTTGATGGAAATGCTTCAGTCAAATGGAGAATGGGAATGTGGATGCTGTGATATGCATAAGAGTAATCGAATTCCAATAAATAGGTTTGTCATTTTTTTTTGGCAAAGGTTAACAACAAACCTGAAGACTATGCTCACCTCAGGACCAGTCCAGACTACATCCCTCGTGAGGAGCGCACCATTGGGTTGTTCGGAAGTAGCTGAGATTGCGTGTTTAGCACTCTGTCTTTCATGCATTTGAAAGGACTCAGCTTGTCCCGAAGCACATTTCTTTTCCTTCTTTCTTTCTTTAGTGGGAATGGGAGGAGAGAAGCAGGTTTCAAATCACAGCAAGCATTTCCTCGAGTCTGTCTCAGGAACAGTGCAAAAACTTACATTCTTTGTGCAAGAGGCTGTAAGCTTAGCTGAAAGTGTGCAGTAATGCTTCGAACAGTCATGTCAGGAAAGAATAATATAAAAGGGTATTTATAAATTATTGTTATTATAACTTCTGTTATAAAACATAATTAGCTAATCCTCTTAGATTTCAGTTTGGAATAAACTTCTATTTCTAACTTTGTTATGACAAATCAGTAGAATTAGGAAGAATAATCAGATGAATAATAAGGTCATAATTAAATTTTCTTTCTATACTTAGAAAATTGAATTCACAGGCAGAATTGCAGCTCTACATGACCCTTTTATCATCTTAGCAATTTTGTTACATTGTGTTGATACCCTAATGTTCTGCATTCAGAGTTTGATTTCCCGTCTTTATATCCAACTGTACAAACTTAACCTTGCCAGAAACACACACTGTTTCCTCATAAAGCAAATGAATAAACAACTTTTAATCTGTTGAAGAAATGAGAAATTATTCTATCAGCGGTCTGTATAATTGTGTCCTTCAGGTGAAAATTTTTAATGAAAAATAATCTTATAATCATTCTGATTCTTCCTTTGTATTTGACAGCTGACCCTTCTTCACCTGCTCTCCTCTGCACCATAAGCCCTGCATGTTTTAAGCACTATAAGGGAGAAGTAATACACAAAAATATTCACCCCTATTACTCATAACTGAGTCACAGTAACATGAGCTGCAACACGCTGTTTCATATCGACACACTTTGCTCTTAAGGTCAAAAGAATTATAAACTCCACTTCAAACCTTGACTTTGCAACATTAGTCACAGTGAAATTCTTTCTAAAACAGAGCTCCACGGAGGACGCTGCTTTGATAGAAACTCACATGTTCTGCGCTCTTAAACATTTTACTAACCTAATGAGCCCAAGCAAAAGCTCAGAATCAGGCAGTACAGTTCACAAACACTCATTTACTTCAGCTATTTCCCACTAATAACCGAGTTTGAAAATGAGTCAAACAGAAATGGAAAGCTGAACAATTAAGATTCTCCCCATAAGCCCATCTCTATCATTTTATTAAAGGCAACTGGGAAAACCCATACTGAATAACTAATTCAAAATTATATTTGTAGAAAACAAATTAATGTAATAATTTTCTTTCTGAAATTAATTTAAATCTCTGTGGATGCTCCAGCAAATTTACTCTTTACTATGCATACAGAAAGTTATGAAAAGCCTTACTACACTGCTTTAGGCACAGATTCATTGCCTCATTGTTGACCGTAATGGCTATTCCCATCCAGCAGACTCGCTTTAAAGCAAATACATTTTTGCTCCTACATTTATATCAGAAATCCTGAATATTGCTCTGCTGTCTTGCTAGACTATAAAATGAGCTAATTTCTAAGCCTAATTAACGAGCACGAGTAAATAATTTATGAAGTTCTGGTTTTGTGTCTTTTAAAGTCTTTTTCCAATTTGCTCCAATCAATGGCTGGCTCCTTACATTTCCTACTTTATCCTATGTTTTTCAGGACTAAATTTGTCCAACCACTTCTAAGATGTAAAAGAAGATATATTAGTGTCAGCAACAAATAAATCCAACACAGAATCCATATACAGAATATATTCTATAGAATAATATTCAATCACAAAGTAGTCTTCAACTCAGTTCTATATCTACTTCTGCCTTACTTGAAGGCACTGGTCAGGATGCTGTTTTCTGCTCATGCACATTTCGTAACTACTATGTCTTAACTAGGTTTTGTGGTGGGGTTTGTGTTTTTTTTTTTTTTTTGTTGGGTTTTTTTTTTTTTTTTTTTNGTTTGTTTGTTTTTAAATAATGTCCTGATTTAACATTTGATGGCATAAAGATTAATGTTCTCCATACTTGCAGACATGCAGTTATTTCTTATTTCCGTTTTTCCAAAATTTCTTATTGAAAGGTCTCTGTATTGCAATATAAACTAAATTGAAAAAACTCAAATCCTTTTCTATTAACAAAAAGATAACTAAGATTTTTGTAGGCAAGGGAATTCACTCTCTATATGCAATGCTACCTCTGAAGCAAAATATAGAACTTAAAAAGTATTTTATTACCATGCTTAAGCAAGGAGAGGAAATATTTTTTTTTCTCTAATTACTTTTCTGAGTTCTGTATGGCTGATTAATAATGGAACCTGAGAACACTTGCTGCTTTACAAGAACAAGGATTATTCATAGAATTATAAAATCATAGAATGGTTTGAGTTGGAAGGGACCTTGAAGATCATCTAGTTCCACCCCCCCTGCCTTGGGCAGGGACACCTCCCACTAGCCCAGGTTGCTCCAAGCCCCCTCCAGCCTGGCCTTGAACACCTCCAGGGATGGGGCAGCCACGGCTGCTCTGGGCAACCTGCGCCAGGGGCTCACCACCCTCACAGTCAAGAATCTCTTCCTAATAGCCGATCTAAATCTCCCTTCTTTTAGTTTAAAACCGTTACCCCTCATCCTATCACTCCACTCCCTGATCAAGAGTCCCTCCCCATCTTTCCTGTAAGTCCCCTTTAGGTACTGGAAGGGGCTTTAAGGTCTCCCTGGAGCCTTCTCTTCTCGAGGATGAACACACCAACTCTCTCAGCCTGTCCTCACAGCAGAGGTGCTCCAGCCCTCGCAGCATCTTCGTGGCCCTCCTCTGGACCTGCTCCAACAGGTCCATGTCCTTCCTATGTTGGAGGCCCCAGAGCTGGAGGCAGCACTGCAGGTGGGGTCTCACCAGAGTGGAATAGAGGGGCAGAATCCCCTCCCTCGCCCTGCTGGCCATTCTATAGAAATTAGTCTATATGCAGCCATTTATCACTATTACATATTCAAATTATTTAATCAAGACAACACTGACAGCAATTTAACTTTTAACCTGATGCTTACTTAAAACATTTGTAACCTGGTGTGCCTTGATCCTATATCTCTAGATCCTTCCAAAAAAAACTTCTAAGCAGTAAGTTATAAAACTCACTCCTCTACATAACCCGCTGCGTGTTGTGCTATGTGTTTCAAAGGCGATCATCTACCTGTTGAAGGGAATGAGCTATCAAAAACAACTTCTGTGGATGGAAAAAGATGCAGATGATGCATGCTACACATGAAGCAAAAGTATAAAGTTCAATAGACCAAAGTTATGAAAAGAAGATGGATTCATTATCTGCCAACATTCAAATTTACATTAGTAAATAGTATTTATTAGTGTAAACACAAGTATTCATGGATTCCTGTTAAATTATGAGGTAATGTACTATAACCATCTGAAGAGAAACATGCATCTTTCTTCGCAAGACTGGGGACTTATCTTGAGCAGTGAAAAAGAACTTTCCAAATCATTAATGTATTACAGTTACCACAATGTAATTATGTATTAATCTGATATAACACAGCTAGTGTGGATGACAGGTGCTGATTATCTACCGTTAAACTTCTATAACATATCAGACTTTTAAAATGGGTCTAAATCTAGACTACTATATCAAATTATAGGCTCAATTTGAATAGTCAAATGCAGCATGGAAAGAAATCGGTGGTTGTATGATTAAACTGAACACTAACAATTCTGCTGGTGTTTCAGTGAATATGTAAAGTTTGTTTCAAGCTAGCTTAAAGGTGATGAAGTCAGATTCTTTCGTTAATATTAACAGTGGCTGTTTTTTAAATTATTCAAACCAGGCCTACATGCTGATCTTCATTCAGATAGAAAGACCGATAATATAAAAATAGAAGGCTCAAATAACAACTAATCACCCTTTGAAGGTGGAGAGCTGTCTCTTTGAGGTTCACGCGGCTTACTTCAGCTTGTGAGCATTAGAAGGCTGATGAAGGTAAAAAACAATAATGAGACCCAAACTGTCACCTCTGAGATACTTCCATTCATTAGACTCCTGTGGATATCTAAGAAGAAATATTTCTGAGAGTAATCATTTTTTAAGCTACGGCTAAATATGAAACGCACCGGTTTGCAATGCTGCTTTTAGCTATTAGGCGCTTGTTAACATCGGATAAAAAGTATATGAATAAAAAGGCAGAAGATAGTTAAGCTTTACAAACTTGCAGATTAAGCCAAACGGCAACCTATTTTTATTCAGGTCAATACCCATTTGTCTACTGGCTTGTTTGTTTATAGGGTTTTTTGATCCTTTCCCAGTGGAAAATACTAAGCCTACCTCATGAATCAGAATTAACCACATTAATTTCTACTGCCATTAAACCGATTGCCTTGTGCCACTTTATTAGGCAATAATTTAGAAAACTATTCCATCTCTTCCCCCTCCTCCCCCATTCTGAGGCTTCAATAAACAGAATAATTTTGAGTAAAGTATCTTGAGTGTTCTTGGACAGACACCAATTAGTACAATTGTGTGAC
The DNA here is from genome assembly GCA_013398815.1 of Ibidorhyncha struthersii. Lineage (NCBI taxonomy): Eukaryota > Metazoa > Chordata > Aves > Charadriiformes > Charadriidae > Ibidorhyncha > Ibidorhyncha struthersii. The sequence goes on from VZSZ01009857.1 coordinate 179,783, forward strand.
TTTATCTATGCAGAGAATAAGAAGGGAAAGAAATGAAAAGACAAAAATAATGGAAGTATTAAAAAAAATGCTAGCACTGTTTTTCACACTGGATTGATTTAGATTTAGGAGGAATCAAGAGCGTAGATACAGACTTCAGCTTATTCTTGCTGACTCATGACTTGTAGAAGCTCTGCATTTGATCGATGTCGTGGATTATTTGGGTTCAAGAGTTATGTTGTTAAGTAACAACATAATGAAAAAACACAAATTTGCCTCATTGTATTTCCTCTATGTGAAGGTAGTACTGTATGTCCTCTCCTTGCTGCACTGCACCATCTGTTCCTCGCTTTGCTACGTATCTCAGAGACACTGCAAATGATGTGACAAACAGAGAATGAGAGGGTCCTTTTAACCACGAGTAACACAAACTGCTTTGCATAACTTTGGAATGGACCTTATTTCAACAGTCCATTACAATCTGAAGTTCAAAAAAATGATTAATTCTGTACATAAAAATTGTTTAATTATTAAGAAGATCAAAAAAAAAGATTTAGCCAATTTGTATGAGATTTTTGTGAGATAATCATAATTCACTTCCATACAAATTTCTGAGATTTTATAGAAAATGTATTCAGGCATTCAACAGGTAATTCCATATGCCCTAATGCGCAACATTAAAAGGTTCTTATCGAGTTAATCAAAAAGATTTTCTATTTTTCTCTTTTCTGCTGGGAGTAGCCTCCGGTTTTCTGCTCGCCCTCTGTAAGTCCAGCAGAGAGCCACCAAGATGATTTGGTGGCTGGAGCACAACGTACAAGGAGAGGCTGAGAACTGGGTTTCTTTAGCTTTAGGGAAAGAAAGCTAAGGGGGAACCTTATCTGGTCTTGAACTACCCAACAGGACAGTATAAAAAAAAAGACAAAACTCACAGTGAAATGCACTGTGGAAAGGACATATAGCCCTCAGGTACGGAATCGATATTTTTTTTCCTCCCAGGGTCCAGCTATCAGTTACTCATTTGAACTTGGTATTGAGTAGTATGCACCGCCATCGGGTTTTGTGTCTGTAAGGGTACACTTCTAATTCCTTAGCATGAGTAACAGACCTCAAACAGGGAAAAGGCATGTGCCTACGCCGTTTCTCTATTAATTTTCTCTATTAACTAGACGAAGGGAGAAGAACAGACAACTTTATTTCTTTTCTACCTTAACGTCAAGTAATGGTAAATAGAAAATAATAGGCATTAGCTTTTTAAGCAGAAAAAGGAGCTACCCAGCACTCCTACCGTATCAGCTCTTATACTGAGGCTTTTCTTTGTTATGTCCTTTCTGATAGTTCTACATACTTCCTCAAAGACTGAATTTATAAATTGCTAGCACACACTGAGTTCATGATATGAAATAAATTCCATAAGCAATAGCAGAACAATAAAGATTTTTGGTTCAGAGGCCTTAAAGCCTAAACAGAGGACAGCAAAGAAAATTACCTTTGCTTTTCTATTGCTAATCTCGTTTATTCTGGGAACAAAATCCAGTGCACTGTAAGGTCAGCCCCTAAGCAGAAAACTCTGGTTGGTAGGGACAGAGAAAAAAAACACACCTTATTTACCTCTTTCCCTGCAGACACCAGGGAAGGAGAGAGCTTGATGCCCCTGCCCCAGAAACCAAAAGGCTTCAATAGGGCTCTCAATGCATAAACTTGGTATTATGAAGTTGTAAGTGTGAGCTTAATTTTTGCACGTGACAATCCACTGTAAGGTCAAAAGAACTTCTCTAAACGGCAAATCAATGCTCTGGCTGCACAGCTGGGTATCACATCCTTCTCCTTCCTCTTGTACTCTTCACCAGCTCTAAGACCCATTAAACTCAAATTTCTTGAAAATGCCACAGCAGAAAGCAAAAGCAGCTATGCCACATTAAAAAAAATAATAAATATTATAATAATATTACCTTCTGAAATCTGTCCCGGTAAGATCAGGTTCACTCAACATCAACAGATTTAACTTTCACAGATTTCAGTGTTTAGTAGGGAAACAAGTGATTAATTTGGTTTCAGAGGTTTAATGCTACAGGAACTACCAGAAAACTAAACATTTGCTACTCAACCGTAATAACACGGTTAGTAGACATTGGAAGTTAGAAATGAAAGCAAGTGTATTTGTCATGTTGATAAAAACTTTTAGTTAGACTTGGCACTAAATATATTCATTTCTGCAGCATGTTCTTCACTCGTATCATAGTTTTCATAATAGCAGAACAGACAGACTTTAACTAAAATGCAGCAATGCCCTCAGAAAGCATTCAGAATATTTTACCAGAGGAAAGATGATATTTTTTCAGTATTATGTTATGCATGACAAATTCTTCAGGGCTGAAGCTCTGTAGTAAACGGAGCTGTCTTTCCTATGTGTTATGTATGAACAGAACACAAAATTATTTTTTTAACCTTGGAGGATTAGATGCTTCAAAAAAATGGTCCCTTGCCTTGCAGTGCACTTCACAGTGAAAAAAAAAAAAGACAGCCAGGCAGTTAACCCATAGAATTCGTGATTCAGCAGAACACCGTTTCAGTTCATATGAGATCTCCTTTTCCATTTTTGCACGACAATTTTACAACAGTTTCCCAGGTCCTGGATTGATGCCTGAAGCTCTCGTTCATGAACAGCACACTCTATTACATATACAGGAACAGATGAATCCATCTGAATACGTGCTTCATATTGTTTATTAGACTTGGGCAGAGCAACCTTCCTCATCTCGCACAAACACCCCTGTGTACCTATTACTGACAGCCTAAATAGCTCACAAAGGCTTTGTAAATTTTTAATTAAGGTAAATGAACAGACTTACAATAACAGTTCATTTTAGCATGTCAGAATTCTGCACTTAAGCAGTCTGACTTGTAAAATTTATGCATGTTTCACTCAGCCTACAAAGCAGTGCCTTAGTATCTACCTTGGTGGACCCGCTATTGGAAGGTGAAAAAAACTCACTGCACAACAACAAAGACGACAAACTTAAAGTACAACTCAAAGCACAAAGTCCAAAATTTTAAGAAATACAGGAGTCTAAGACTATTACAGACTAAAATGTGAATAGAGCCTTCTGACAAGAATTAAATACCATTTTCAACCAGAAAGGGTTTCCTGCTGAGAAAGATGTGAGGTTGTGTTATGACTCTAGACCCCTGCCTGGACTGCACGCACAACTTCATGGACCGCTCCTCCTCCCAAAGTAGCCGGACTACTTGTCAACGATACAAATTAAATCTATTACACTTACATGGCATACGACTGGTGTGGGTTAAGAGCACCAACTTAAGATGAGATAAAGTCCTATCTAAACACTTTGATAGATGACACAGACGTCAGGAAATATATTTTTTGCTCCGAGATTCAACGGGTGGTAGGAAGCGTTCTTTCCTTCAAGCGAAATAAACAGCAATAACAGACAAATAATACAACAGTACTTATAAAGTTGGGTTGATTGTGCGTATTTATTTTAAATGATCAAATAAAGATTTAGAGATGTTTTAATTTGAACTGCTTAGGATGGAATTCCACAATACCACAGGACATTAAGGAGCCTCTGGTATTTTGCTCACAGATTTAGCTATGGCCTTTTAGTCTCAAGAGCCAACACTGAAAAATCCTCATCTATTTTTGTTAACTAATGACGTAGTTAGAGTTAGCAACAAAAGAATACTTTCCATGACTGAAAGTTTTCAGGATTAATTCTCATTTTTGATTTAGAGGTGTCAAATAGTAGCAGTCATTAAATAAATAAATAAAAACAGAATTGTAGTCATTAAGTCATTAGTTTACTTATTTTGAAAATGTTGGAAAAATATGTAGTACTACATTAAAATTTGTCCTAAATATTTTATTCCATTAGATAATTGGTTTCAGGATCTTCATCTCTGGAACAGAAAATTATCATTTAAAAAAATGTTTAGCTGTTTTGAGGGGAATGGGAACCAATTAAAAAACCCTACAAGAACTCTTTGCACATAACTTAGGAATCAAAGAGGTGAAAATGTTAAGAAACTGATAAGGAAAGCAGCGATTACTAAGGATAAAAGCCCACGGCTTACGCTGTAGTGACCTTAGATGAAGTCGAAATGAAATTCCTAAGTACATTATACTTTTAGAAATAGCTTGTAGGACTTCAGTTTTGGAGTCCAGAGTGCAAATCATCAAACAGTTGATGAGGATATGCGGGAAATTCTACCTCCTCACGTAAAGGAAGAGATATTCAACTATAACTGGACAAATAAATTTGAAATAAAATAGAACCAGAAAACAATCCCACATCTGGCACTTGCTCTATTAAACCCCTGAAAATAAACTCCAAGTGTAGTGAAAAGTGCATTTCAGCCACGGGGGAGAGCTTGAACACCTTTCGCGTGAGGAAGGTTCAGAAGGGTCACTAAATGGAATCCTGGGCCTCTGCTGTTCGGAACAGACAATCAAAAATCTAATATTCCCTTCTTACTCTCAGCAGCTGAACCTCTTTGTGAAGAAGTCTGAAACTTAGCATGGGGAAAATTAAACACTGCTGCTCATCTAGATTTCTTTTTAAGGTTTTCCAGACAAGAAGGGAGAGTGATGCAGGAGCCAAAAGGTGTGATGCGCTAGCCGTGATATTATGCAAGTTTGAAAGCAAGTAATTGCTTTTCCATCATTCCATTTTTTTATGTAGTTTACTGGTTTAGACACTTATCTCATAGTCAGGATTACAGTCCATAAGGCGATTGATGTATCAGGCAAGCAATTCAGCGTTTATAAGATACGTCCTCAATTAAAGACTAATCTATTTAGAAAAACTATGAGGAATAAAATTATTAAAAACAAGCACTGAACAATGAAAGAGCTAAATTAACAGTGTTCTCAATTAAAAATCAATATTGTGCAATGCGTGCCTTTTCTTTTCCTATTCTAATACAAAAAATAACACCTTATGAAGAATTCCTGATTCAATTCTTAAGAAAATTTAACATGATTTGAGAATTTCCATTAGATTTGGTGAGTCTAATTACAGAATGAAAAATGACAATACAAAACAAATTACAGCAGGAAAAAAATAATCTAGCAGTAAAGGTAAATTAAAGTTGTCTTCTGTAATACCAAAATGTATGTACCTGTACAGAAAGAATACTAATTATCAAATACTAAGGAAATGAAATAATAAAGAGAAAATGAAAGGCCATATCTAAATATCTTACAACTTCCACACTGCCAAACACGGCCAGAAGCTAAAGGTGTCTAACAGTTAAGCACACTCAATTAACTACCAAAAATATTAACTGTATTACAAGCTGAGGAAAAAATACACTAAATTTAAACTTACTTAAATAATCTTTATGTAGAAAACTATATGTGTAGACTTAAGATAGTCTACTGAGTTTATTTATTGCATTTTCTACTGAGATATACTTATCATTGGTGAAAGGGAAAAGTAATAGTATTTTCTGTTAACTTTTTTTGGTTTGTGTTTCCCCTTGAATTTAGTGATGTTTGACTTATCTTTCTGCAGTCTTAGCCTTACAGAGAAAAACTTAAACTGTGATAATAGCCAGTGAACGTAATTACAGTACAGGTGGAAGATGAAGGGAGGTTACAATTTGATTAACTATGGTTAGATTTACCCTTAGAACCGGAATCAACATTTAACTTTCCATTCTCTTGAGCTACCAGAGAATAGTGGAATATCTTTAGTCATTTAAATATGTCTTTACAGTTGGGTAGTTTTTTTCTGGTTTTGGTTTGTGTATTATTTTTTATTATTAGAAATATCATCACCAAATGACAGCACTATACACAAACAGAAAAATGGACCAGGAGGGATTATATGTCAATGGGGTAACCTATGAACTCTCCAAAGGCAGATCCTATCTAACTAGAAGGCAGGTACTATCTAACCTTTCTGAAAACACCTTGTTTCCCGTACAGTTTTGCACCTACCTTACGTTGGTTTTATCTAAACTACCATCTCCTAGCTTGCTTATAGGAATCTCATCTGAGACAGTATCAACAGCTTTAATAAATTTAAGATATGTGACATCCACCGCTACTTTTCAATCCATAAAGCCCATTATTTTGTAACAAATTCAACATCAATTGGTTTGGTATGAATTATTCTTGATAAAGCTATTCCAGCTGTTATTTATGTCTGTTTTCTAACAATGAACAACAGTTGAGTTTTTTTCCCCAATTATTTATTTCATTAAAACTGACTGATTCGTAATTGCATTTTTCTCACTTTTAAAACCTTCTATTCTGTTACTTTCAGAAACACCATCCATCTTCTTTAAATTACAGGCAACTACCACTTCCCTCACATATATTACTTTTTAATTTAAGAGAAGCTTCTCTTCACACAAGACCTTTTTTCAACTTATCTGTTCATCATGAATTTTGAAAGAAAAAAATTGGGCTCAGTAAGAATAAATCATTGGAGGGTTCTTCAGGCCTTTCGCATTGTTTGGGAGCTGGACCAAAAATCCATTATTTGCACAGCTTGAGTCATGCATCTTTGTATATATTTTTATATGTGTGTGTATATACAAAATGCAGCAAATAAAAATTAATATTGCTGTGACTTTTATTACAGACTGAGAAAGAATTATAATTGGTGGCATTTTTCTCCGAAAAGTGTTTGAATTTGTAATTTCCTTTTAGACAGCCTCTCTCAAAGGGTTTTTAAAATAATATCAGCAGTACAGAGGGGTGCAGCTATTATGGACCTGATTTCCGGAGTGCTAAACACGCATAGCTCCAGTAAAAGTCCGTAAGAGCTTTAGATGATAAACAGCTCCCCCCAAAAAAAGAGGGGGCCATTTCTGCAATATTATTTAACACAAAGCCTTGACTAGTAAAATCAACTTTATTGGGGGAAAACAGTACGATTAAGAAAATGGGATGAGATTAAAATGTATTTTCTTCTAGAATACTGAAATGTGCAATTTATTCTCCTCCGTTTCCTTCATTTAAAAATGCAAATAAACAATTCATGCCCCTTAACCACAATTTTCCGTAGATTAGCTTTTAATTTACAGATGGTAAGTTTACCTACCGCGGACCCTAATGCTGAAAAGTAAACTGCGACCCTGATGAAATGCCGTGGTCGTATTTCATACTGAGATCTCTTCTGCAGATGTTTTTACACCCTTTCTGTTTACCCTGGCTTAGCAGGGAATCCAGCATTACCAACATACATGAGATCATTTATAAGATTTCTTGTACTCTGAAGAAATCTTTGGCTGCGATATGAAATAACACCCAAGGTTACTGCTTGCGTTGCACAGCCCCATGCACCGTTTACTTAGAATGAAACAAAATCCTTTGCCTGCGGACTTTGTAATTGGCAGAAGAAAATTCGCCTTCTTTCGGGGAATATCAGCGGTACAGTGCTTAGTGATAAGGGCAAAATATATTTTCTTTTGCAGGGCAGCAGAAATGAAGAATTAACGTGTGTTAAGCATCGTCAATGTAAACCTGGAGAGGGCTGTCAATGCAAGACGCTACCCGGTAAAAGAAGTGGGCTCTTTAAAAAAAGTGCTGGAAAATGAACTGAATTGAAATCTGAGCTTTTCCCCAGGTACATCTGCATGTGTCCACTGCCGCCAGCCTTGTGGCTGTGCTGTAAGCGTACCCAATGCAGTTAAAACAATCTAGAATACAAGTGACAGTACAGCTATGCTGGTACACACGCAAGCTGTTACTCAAAAGGCAATCTCGGTGGGTTTACCCACATACTTCACTCCTCTGCACCAGCACTGGACCTTTCCCAAACTAGTCCCAGTTCAGGAATCTAAACCAATAAAAACTATTCCTCACCTGCTTCTTTTTCCCTTTTTCTCTTCTTTTCTTCTTTTTTTTTAAATTTTATTTTTTTGTTGCTGATTTGACTCACTGATTCAGCTAACGTATGCAGCGTACATCACTGTAAGGAAAGCACGAAGCTGCAGGCAGGAGTGGAATGGCCACATAATACGTTGTGCCATATAATACGTTTTAGCGGCTGTTAGCAACTTAATCAGCTTAGTGGTCTGTCAGTTCTTCAGTTTGCACTTTCAAGTGCAAGGCAGCAATGTAATTAAACATCGACTCGAGATGGGTGAACTCTCCAAATATTTACTGTTTCTTAGCTGGGTTTTGCAGCTTGTGATGAATTCTGTAATTCTGTAGCTGGCAAATGCCTGAAAATAATTTTTAATTAACTCCATTGTCATTTTAATGAGTTTACCATGCGTGCTTTCTGTCTGCACCTGAAACAACACCTATCCCCGAATAAGTCCAGACATGGTTACAGTAATGTGCCCCACATATCATACTTTTAGCCCCACATATCGTGACTCCCTGTCAAAGCACAGGGAGGTTTTTGTTGTTGTTGTTTAGGCTTTCAATGTCCTTTATTTTGGATATAGTAGAATATCCAGTTTTAATATTGGATGGTACAGGTTCAAAAAGACCCCCACCCCAAACCCATGCTCCAGGTACTAAGGTCTGTGTTTTAGTGTAGATAAACAAAATACGTACCTACTCCCTCTACCTTTCACATGGTATTAAAACAAACATATTACTCCAAATTGCTATTACTGCCTCAATTACAAATGCTTTCACTGATTTATGCACGTGCTCAGCCCTTGAAACACTTTGAGTTCAAGGTCCACCCTCTCATCGCTGCAAAAAAACCCTTCAGATGTGCCGCTAGACGCGGTACCGTTGCTGCTCCGAAGTTGACACCTGGCACGGCGCTGCTTCCTTCAAAGCAGGCCCTGAAGGGCAACGGTGCAGAAGCAAACAGGGTGTTTGCCCAAGGCACCAAAGTTTGGGAAATTTGAACAGCGTTTGTTTTATTCAACCAGCTACAGCTCTCTTCGCTGCGTTCCAGGATGCCTCAAGACTTCTCACTTTGAAGCTGCGTCAGGGCGCCGCCGAGGCATGGGAGGGGAGCAGGATGCCTCAGGGCAGCCTTCGAGCAGAGCAGAGGCAGTTGTGGATAAATGAACCTAACGGACACAAACTAACAGCAAGAGGGTGGTGGGCCAAAGAGAGCAAGGTGATTCTTAACAGCATCAGAGGTAAGGCTTGTGCGGATATGGCCGAATTTGGACTTGCCTGCAGAAATGTCTCATCTGAGGCCACCCTCAGCCTGACGGCTGTAACATTTCACTTCTGAACCACAGAGCTGAAATCAATTTACCTTGCAATCTGCTACAAGAGCACTGAATTTTTCCATCCCACCTTAAGGCACCTTTATCTACAACAGACCATGCTTAAGATCGAGGTTGTGCTAAAAGTTGTTTTGCCCAATTCCTTAAATTCAGCTCGGGAAGTCCTAGACGGTTCTTGACTGGGCTGCTCAAAGCAGCCTCCTGCAACCACCATGCCGAGCCTTTCCCTTGAGGGCCGAACCACCCACATCCAGCAGTGCTACAACCTCCCCTCATACTCGCGTGGGTTTGTGCCCAGAAGTCCCTCTCCCGATATGGAGAGGGTCAATCCTACCTAATCCTCTGAATCTTAGCTCTCTACACAAAACCTGCTCATGTTTCTGGCAATAATCTAAGTTTACGGTGTCAGAATGTCTAAAGACTTTGCAGAAATCAGAAATACCACAATTACTGAAATTAACTAACTTAAAGATAGTACTAATAGATTGAAGTAGCAAAAAGACAGAGAGTTAATGAACCGTGCTGCTCTAGCGTTTAATACAGTATATCAAACTGTGGGTTAAGTAAGTTTTCTTGCTACAGCCCTGATCTAGGTCTGCTGCTTTCCTTAAATAACACACGGGATAAAGTCACAAATTTAGAAGTGGAAAAATTTCTTCATAAATACTGGGGAAAAAAAAAAAAAGAAAAAAACAAGTGATGAGATCCCAGTAATTACTTAGTCCAGCTCAAGACACCCAAAAGAGAACGAAGAGTAAAGAGCCTTTGCAAACACTGATGTCCAGCAAGGCAAAGCAGTGGCTACAGCAGCTACGCATGGTAGGAAGAGACGAAAGGAACTTCCTCAAATGACAGAAGAGTCCCAAGGTACCGTCATATAGCTGATATTCATTGTCTTTCAGGTGAGTTTGTATGGTTCATGGAGCATCTTTGTCTCCATTGTAACAACTGGCTTTAGCTCTGACACCCCAAATGGATGGGGCCAGCAGAGCCTTCCCCCGAAGAAACCCTCTGGTAGACCAGAGATCCTGGAAGCTGTGGCTGCTGGGACACACTACATGCAGTATCTTGTGATACGAGATGCAACTCAAGCCGTTATTGCCGTGTACTGATTTAACACGAGAAAGGCAGCCTGTCAGATTTCTCATGTACAGATTTTGCACAGGGTATCGTGGTCTTCAGGTAGCTCGGGGCAAGACCAGAGCGTATGTGGTTCTCTATACAGATGCTGTGACGTGTATGTCACCGGTGGAATATAGAGGCTTTGCCTAGTTGTAGTAACTCCGAGTAGTGACTACATCTAGTCATAAGCACAGAGCATGGAACTAAGGAAGTCTGTTGCCATCCAGGCTCCAGCCCCACAGATGGCACGGGTGGGAATATAAACTGTGAAAACTCAAAAGACATAAGAGAGAGGTATTTCTTGTTACTGTGAGAAGACTCCAAAGAGTAGAGGAAAAGAAATAGGAGAATAAACATACAGGGACAAAATGATGTACAGCTAATGTTTCAGAATTTATATTTTTAATTGGTTGCTACCATTTTATATACATATGGCTGTACTAATTTAGAAACTGGGAGGACTGCATGAAGAAGTCATTCTGAAGGTGTGCAGATCATTTAGCATGGGATGGAGGAGGGATGTGACTCAGAGTTGCAAGTGAGTGGAACAAAAAAGGGAAAGACAATCATGGTACGAGAGTGGTTTGAAGTACGACTGAGACAAAGGCCACAACTCTAATGAAACTGTCCAAATAAGGATCTCCCCAAATCTTTATCCATGACTTGGAATAACTGAATTTATGGTTTGTACAGAAACCATGGAACCATTAATGGCAATCACAATCTTACAAAGAGAACCTCTAAGAGAGTCGCTATTTAACTTTGCGTATGATACTTCATCACTTAATGACTATGAATGCCACAATATGCGTTGGCAAACTCAATATAGTGCATGCAAGCATACACACAAATGTATGCAAAGTTGTAGAGGGTAGGATAAAAGGCTGAAAGACAAGACCATTTATCAAAAATGCATGTTGACTGCATGTGAAAATGCATTTGGAGAAACAGTATTTGTTTGTATACATATATGTGCGCCCATTTTTAGGTGTGACAGGGAGAACTATCACATTGAAGATAGTTGCTTCTACTTCTATACCTACTTCATCCAACATTCCTTGGAAAAAACTCTGTCCCTGCCACAAACATGACTATAAATACAGTAAGAAAAATCGTATTGCTAGTTAATATGTACAAGCAGTTAGTCCAAAATTGTAAGTTTTACAAGATTATTAAAACAATGCCAAGGTTTTTATACATGTATAATTGCATGCATTTTAGATGCATACTAACACATGTATTTATAAATATGTCATTTTTTTTGTATACAGATCATACGCATTTTGTATTTTACTAGCTGTAACCTCTTCTAGGCAGGGACTTTGCCATGCCAGTTGTTTGCCAAGAGCAAGGCATACTGTTTGTATAGTGTTAATTACTAATATTAATTAGTAATTGAGCTTGCTGTTTCAGTAATTTACATCTTGAGAAGAAACACAAAAGGTTTTGGCCAAGAATATATACAGATAGTGATAAAGGAAAATATGCTTCACCAGGTGGAAATAACCAGTGCAGTTATCAGAAATCAAAAAGCAATAATTATGGACCATTGAATCAGTTTTTTGTTTTCTTTCTTTTTTTTAAAAAGAAAAACAGTGCTGTGATCAACCACACTCCAAAAAGTCAAACCCCAAAACTATAATTCACAGTTTCTAGCTAATAATATTCAAATAACTAAAAGTCTGCTCAAACCACAGGTTTAAAAAAACAAATAAAAAACATGTAACAAGATTTTTCACAGTTTACATTAACAAAAAGAAAAAAAAAAAGTATGTTTGGGTTTTTTTTTGTGTTGCTGTCTGCAAGGAACAGAATGGATATCAAATGCTACCGCTCACAAAAGGAAGTGCTAGAAAATAAACTTGAGGTACTGGAGGATCTAGAGGTTTCATCCCAAATCTGCAGAAATTAACACAGGACTCTGTATACAGCTCAACGTTCTTTGGCACATGCAAAAAACATCCTACACAGGACAATACAAGTGTATTTACACCACTAAATGTAGTGATGTAAAAGTGTATTTAGATCACTACACACAGCAAAACACAACTACTTAGATGAAATCGAGACATATATAGCAATACAGTAACACAGTAATTCAGGAACTGAATTTAGTACTTGCTGAGTTTTTCCTTATTTTTTTCTTTTTTGCCTGCAGGGATTTGACCCCAAATATCTATTAGAACACAGTATTATTCACAGCAGCAGAATAAACACTAAACAATCAACAGAAAAACACCTTCATCTGTTGGGAACTTCTAAAGCCTATCCAAATCTCCCAAGGTGGAAAACCCACAATTTTATTTTCTTCTTTCAAACCTATTCTAGATTTAAGTGCTGTCATGGTGTTAAGGGGGCTTATTAGCTACTATAGAGGTGAAAGCAATTTATTCCACATATTTGTTATGATTATACTTTAAATGAAACTGCCCCCTAAGACTGAAAAAGTAGTAACTATATGCCTATACGAAGGAATTTGTTATTCAAAGACCAGTTCGGCTTTTTTCCTCTGAAGCTGAGATCTCTCGCTGGTTATTTACTGTTTCATTGTCAATAAGGAAAGGAACATAAAAAGAGAACAGATAGGAAACTTCTGATTTCTCAGGAATTAACAAAGACAATATCATAAGGTTTCTAAGAACAATATAATTACTTTCAATGTAATGGTCGTGAAAACTCAACCTTTAAGAAAGTAATTCCATTTTCTCCCCGCCAGCTTTGAAAAATAACACAACATGCACAGCTTGCTGATATATCTTTTCCTCTAGCAAGGATTAAACCTCATAATAAGAAAGCTACCAAATATATATCTATTTAATCTTTAATTGAATTCATTTAATGGGTTGCTATGTGGTAATCCTCCTGTTTCGAGCTATGCTCTTTGGCCCTTTTCTTACTACAATACTATATTACTAATTAATGATTCATACATGCCCAAACTTATACCATTGAATCAATTCAGTCTTCCATTTACTCCCTGGAATTAAGGTAAGCTTAAAAAAAGACCGACCTAACGCACACAGAGCCTTTTTGACAGAGTGAAAGACACCATCTCCAAATACAGGGGGCCAACATACGTATTTTACAGTAAATACAAATTGTCAAATGATGTGCTCAAAAACTGACTAAAAACTGAGAAACTAAAAAAGTTGCTGAAGAACATATCTACAAACACGAAGTTCAGACTGAAATCTATCCCATGCGCTGATCAAAAATCCTGCCAGAAAATGCCCTTTTCAAATCTATGTGAACAATTTGTCTACGTTACTTGGGTTAGGAAGCCACAAATTCTGACACAAGTGGAAAGCAGTGTCAGAAATATTTCGTATACAACACATATTTAGCTAAATATGGCAGTTTTATGTTTTAAACTCAGAGCACGTCAGTGAACAAGTTAAAAGTAATTTATTTTTACAATTGAAACTGTATATGATTTTTTTTTTTCCTCAGGGAGTCAAGTGGCCTCCTGACCTTTGAACCCAAAATCCCAGTATCATCAGCTAACAATACAACTCACATAGCCTCCCAACCAACCCTCTTAAAAAGACTATCTTATGTACTTTAATTGCAAAATACAATACTTACTTACAGTCAACAGAGGATTTTGTCAGTTTTGTTAAATCTGGTGGTCCATTTGCAATGTACTGATACAAACCCCAGGCACTTCCACTCACAAGTTGCTTCTTTAGTCTCTCTCATGGATTTCTAAAGCAGCTAGAAAATCCTTGTGACCTCGCATAACAACAGCCCAAGTTTTAAAATGCTGGCCATGATTAGATGGGAGGGATGTTTGCTTCCAAACACAAAGGAAATCTCAGACAAGACTTTGCAAGGATTTAAAAAATAATTTCCGGATAACAAAACCAGTTGGTGTTTAATAGCGTGCATGTATGAAAGACAAAATCTGCTTGCTGCTTATATTATGCATATGGGAGTTCTGTTTGTTCTCCAGCATCCAAAGCCATCTCGCAAATTCCTGTCACTTTTGAACTCCCCGGAAAGGGAAGGATCATTAATAAGATGCCTTGCTCAGCGTGTTAGCAGGAAGGAAAAAAACCACAACACCCCTCAGAACTCGTGCTCACCTTTTGATACAAGCAATCATAAAAACATCCACAGAGCGGGAGCTGCCTCTTTCAGCAAGGATCAGCTCCACCATGGCACTACACTACAGACGGCGGGGCAACGAGGAGCTGTTTTGCTCCCTCTGATTGTATCTCTAGCGCTGCTTTCCTCCCGCCTGCTCTTTTTTTTAAGACCACCGTCAAGTTTACATATCGAGCTCTTCTGCCTTCACATACTGATTAGTCAGACTACAGAAATAATTCTAGCAAAGAGGTAATAAACTTGCTACGTTTGGCATGGATGACTTCCTCCTAGCACCCCAGACACGTCCAAGGCGCCCACGGGTTTCCCAACATGTTTATAAAAAGGCACTGAGACTGTTGTGAAGGTGAGAGAAATGATTAAAAAAAATGCCCTGTAGAAGCCAACTTTATTTATACACAGCCTTCTCATTTTCTT
>VZSZ01009857.1:194646-264510 GCA_013398815.1 Ibidorhyncha struthersii
GGAGGGAAGGAGGGTAAGAAAAAGCTTCATTTTGTGTACAGGGTTAAATCCAAAGTCAACAAGAAGTAGGGAAGAAGATTGAGAAACACCCGATGAAACAAGAAAGAACTAGACTCTTAAAAGTAAGCATTATTCTAGAATTTGAAATAATCTTCCTGTGATTACTTAAAGATAACCTTTGATTATGGAAGGATGATGGTGCAGGTGATAGAAAAAAGTACAAAGCAAGTGCCATGCCTTAACGGACAACCGAACGGAAGACAAAGCCAATTTCATCAAGCTCTACATTTCAGGTAAGGTTTGCATTTGCGATTTCTTCACACACATTACAAATTGCAATTTCAGAGACACACAAGAAAGGATGTTATGGATTAAATATTATAAAACAATGTTAATTTTCTTGCTCACTTCTGAACTACTGTTAATAGTCACTTTTGCTAACCATTTTGAATTCCGTTGTGTGCTTTTTCCTGCATTGTAATATGGCACTTTCCTTTCAATAACACTTCCTGTAATTTTTCTGATACTGGTTTAATCTTCGGTCACACATGTTGCCATGTCACTACAGCCCTTTTTGATAAAGGGCTGGTTTCTATTTAATTAAACAGACTGAAGGTATTTTAGGAAATTGCTGCAAAGAAATACTATTCTTCCATAAAAGAAATGACCCACTCTATTTGTATATTTTGAGTATAAAATATTGGATAAATAAAAAATAGTATTAAACCAGATTCCAAACAACTAAATAGCGAATGGCTTCTTACTAAAGAATAAGAATTTTATAGCAAGAGAATTTTATAGCTTTGTGATAGTTCAGTTTGAAATGTTTAAGAGGGGAGTTATAAATTTTGAAAGGATAAGATTTAGCACTAGCAGTCTTGGGCAAGCCTTCCTGATAAGACAAAAAGTCATGTCCATATTTTTTTCAGGTGAGAAAGTTTGTTTTGGCGAGTCCCACTTCAAGTAACAAGTCAAACCTGATAAATCATGGTCAAACTCTGCTCATTCAAGGTAGCAAATTATGCTTTGAAATAGTCACACGGAATTTGACAGTATATGTTTGATAAAACAATGCCTCTAAAGTCTACTTTATGACTGTAGAAACAGCTAAAGCATAGCTCATTTTAAAATAATATAAATCCAGTTATTTTTAATAGTTGAGTCTAAGAAGGAAAATACCTGTAAAGTCTCAAACTGGGCAGAGTTTGACTCCAGATATTAAGGAGTTTCTTTACTTGGGGTTTTTGAATGCCTGCTTGGCCCTTAATTCCATATTTCTGCCAGGTTTTACCTTGATTTTTATGAGACCTTTCTTTACAAGGTACAGTTGTGCTGTATATCAACTGTCTAATCCAACCTTTTCCATTCAAAAGGTAAAGACACTGATACATAATTTTGATGCCTGGGATCCTAACCTTTCCCATTATAAAGTGGCCCTTTTTGGTTAATACGTATAATTTGTAGATAAGCTACCCATGAAATTCCTATGAAATATTAAAAACACAGGATAAGCTTAATGCTGCTTCTAACAAGATAACTGAGGGACTAACAGACGACCTTTTTAGTGGCAAAATATTACTTTAGCTGAATTCTAAGATAGAAGGGTAAAAGACTAATTTTACATAAGAAACCCCTAGGAAAAACCAGTGGAGATATTTTGCTTTTTCTCTTTAAAGAACCAAGTTTGGCTAAAATATATTACATTTGTATTATTCTGCATAGCTATCAATTGTGATATGAATTTTTGTGTTAGTCTTATTTTTGCAATCTCTACAAACAACATGTTTTCTAAAATAAATTTTAGTAGAAGTTACACCGGAGCATCCCTTGAGATAGCAGAAAATACCTTCTTTAAAAGTAATCTCAGGAATGAGGATTAAAAAGATAACTTAAAGCTTCATTTCTTTTATCTTATCACATCTTTGCTCCCTCATAGGAAACGAAGCGATAACTACTGTAGAAAAGAAAAACACACTGCAGACAGATTTCCAGGCTGCACCCTTTTGGATCAGTTGATGGAGATCCAGAAAGGAGGAACCGTATTTTCCTTATTTTTAACTGCTGTGTTTCCCCCAGTAAAAATGTTTGTAAGGCTACAGGATTAAAATGTAAAAACTTATAGAGAACATATCAGAAGGTGAGGCTGAAACTGGAGAAATGAAGACCAATAACTGTTATTTTGACTGCTGCTCAAAGAACTTGTGAAAAATTATATGGTATGTATCAATAGCGGGCTTACTGGCTGACCCAGATGTGCGATTCTACCTGTATGTCAGAGAAGGGGGTCCTGGGATATATTTGTCACACAGTGCAGTGTGAAGTTCCCTTTATTGAACATAATTTTCTTCAGTATTTGGTGAATACTTACGAAGAACAAATTAATAATATTCCTACATATATCATTTCATTACACATTATATTGTGACTTAAAGCAGTTAATCTTTCATAACATACTTTTAATTTTCTTTTCTGTCAACAATTTCATCACTGAAATACCTGTTAACATTTGTTTCAACTGTTCCAAAAGAACTGGGTGCTTGGGGGACATGCCCTGTTAGTCTCTTCACATTGAATCACAGAATAGTAGAATGTATTTCTCTGCAAAGTGCTTATCAATATGAGCAAGGGTTCCACAAGCTGGTGATTTACAGAAAGCAAGCTGCTCAGTGTTTACTGTAGCTGTATCTACTCTTTGTGCTCTCAGAACTATTCTCAAACACTAATAAACACCATTTCTGATATCTTGCAAAATAGAGACCATACTGCATTTAATACTCTTTGAAAATTAGATTAATTTATATGAGAGACAACCTGAATTTTGTATAATGTCTGACACAATGATCTAGTTAGTATTTCAGTAAAGAAACAGAATAATTGTAAAGGCAAAATATAACAGCAAAGAGTCCTGAATACCAAGAGATACAACTACACATTTTTTAACTAACTACCAAATTCATTAATTTTTATTTATTTATTTGTTTCCAAAGAAAAATTACAGCTAAGTAAGTCTCACCCATATTTTAGGAAAAATATCTAGGAAATTCAAATCCACTTACACTGTAAATTGTAGATACATATTTCGGGGGTCCTGGTGGACAAGCTGTACATGAGCCAGCACCGTGCCCTTACCTCAAAGGAGGCAAATGGTATCCTGAGCTGCAGCAGGCAAGGTATTGCCAGCAGGTCGAGGGAGGTGATCCTTCCCCTCTACTCAGCGCTGCTGAGGCCACATCTCGAGTGCTGGGTCCAGTTCTGGGCTGCCCAGCATATCAGAGAAATGGAGCTACTGGAGAGAGTCCAGCAAATGGCCACTAAGATGATTAAGGGACTCTCAAAGACTCCCAAGATGATTGAGGATGCTTCTCCTATAAGGGCAGGCTCAGAGACGTGGGACTTCAGCCTGGAGAAAAGAAAGCTCAGGGGGGATCTCATCAGTGTATGTAAATACCTCAATCATAGAACCATAGAATCGTTTTGGTTGGAAGTGACATTTAAGATCATCAAGTCCAACCATTAACCTAACACTGCTAAACCCACCACTAAACCATGTCCCTCAGCACCACATCTACCTGTCTTTTGAATACCTCCAGGGATGGTGACTCCACCGCTTCCCTGGGCAGCCTCTTCCAATATTTGACAACTCTTTCGGTGAAGACATTTTTCCTAATATCCAATCTAAACCTCCCGAGGTGCAACTTCAGGCTATTTCCTCTTGTCCTGAAGGGAGGGTGTAAAGAGGACAAAGCCAGGCTCTTCAGTGGTGCCCAGTGACAGGACAAGAGGCCATGGGCACAGACTGAAACACAGGAGGCTTCCTCTGAACATGAGGAAACAGTTTTTAACTGTGAGGGTGCCTGAGTACCGGAACAGATTGCTCAGCATAAAAGTTGTGGAGAGGTTGTGGAGTCTCCATCCTTGCAGATATGCCAAAGCTGTCTGGACATGGTCCTGAACAACGTGCTCTAGGTGGCCCTGCTTGAGTAGGGGTGTAGAACCAGATGATCTCCAGAGGTTCCTGCCAACCTCAACCATTCTGTGATTCTGTAATACTACCTCCTCAAATGAAAACGATGAGTTTTTTTCATCTAAGAACTAAAAAGCTCATTTACTTAATTATTAGTGGGTTTATAAAACCTGTCAAGAGGAACCTTATCTACCATGGAAGTCAGAGTTTAACTGATTATCAGCAGAGACTGATAATTATTTTAGAGGGAAAAATCTTTTAACATATACTTTAAAGAAAAAATTCAGTTTACCTTTATTATATCTATTTTTCCCTATTTGCAGGTACCTATTCATATTTCACAAGAAAAATCTGTAGAACTGGCTTAAGTACGAGCTCACACTACCTAGGTCTTTGACGAGTTTGTAGTTGTCATTAAGTAAGCAAAAGAAACAAAAAGCAACTAGGAATAGTAGCAAAACAACAAACAGTAAAAAACAACAGTGCAATTCTTACAGCTTCAAAGATTTGTTTAGAACTATACAGATGACTGGAATTTGTTTTCATAAATATTTTATTAATAAGCTCCTGTAGGAAGCAGAAAGGGTTCTGATCCTGAAAAGAAGTACATGTTTGCTTAATATGAAGCATAGGAATAATCCTCCTAAAATCAAAATAATCAGACCAGGAACATATATACGTATACGCACAGGTATTAGGCACATATAGAGAGATACGGACATATATTAAGTAACTGATAACATTTTTTAGGATTGAGGTCTATATTCTTCACTCTAAACTGCTAAAATCAGTCAGTTCATCTTCTACATTTCACTTCTATTTTCACCTCGTAATACTGCTACTTCTCACACATACGCACATTACCCTTGAAGAATGGTCGGTGGAAAGAGCAACAGTGTTTCCTTTGAGGCAAAAATTTACATACATTCTCTAAAGCATCTATTTGAAACCGTGCCTCAAGTTATAAATTCTATCATTCAAGCATTACACATACAAGTTTTGTACACAAAACCCCCTGTAGTCCCTTTATAACAGGAGATAAATTTTAAAAAGTAATTTTCATCCTTTTCATTTTGTCATTAGAAATAGAGTCAGTGTCTATAT
Organism: Ibidorhyncha struthersii; assembly: GCA_013398815.1. Lineage (NCBI taxonomy): Eukaryota > Metazoa > Chordata > Aves > Charadriiformes > Charadriidae > Ibidorhyncha > Ibidorhyncha struthersii. Next base: position 199,715 of record VZSZ01009857.1, read on the forward strand.
ATAGTATTTATAGTTTGATAATGAATTAAAAATTTTCTTAAGCTTTTGAAATTAAAACTTTTGTGAGTGGCCTTGCACCTTAAAAAAAAACCACAAACCCAAACAAAACAACACAAAACCCCCAAAACCCAAACCCAAAGCCCAAAATCCCAAACTAGAATAACCACTGTCTGACAGGAAGGATTTTTCCAATCTCATACTGCTTTAAGTTTGAAATGCATATATTTTNCGCATAAGCACATTTACAGAGATAGAATATACAAACAGATTTGGAAAACAAATGATGGATGAGCAATAGAGCAAGAAAATATAACCGGATTAAATTCTTCCTCTGTCTGTAAAATGACATTTCGTCTCTAAATATTAAGTACTATACCAAGAATTCTAAATTATATCAAAGGTAAAAATATCAAAGACAAACGCACGCAGTGCTTATTTTTCTGTCTTCTTTTAGGCATATGATTATTTACCACCCAACAGGTAATTATCCACTTTTCCTTTATTCTAAGCATCTATTCACTCCTCTAGAGAATGCGATTTGCATAAAGGCGATCCCCTGGGAGTTTTGGCTCTATCTTAAAAATCACGATCAATTTCTGTGTAATCCAGCTGGATATGAAGCGAGATATGGCACACAGACGAATGGAAATGCAAGAAGCACCAAAGCGTGAAAGAAAGTCACCTTGAAGGGCTGATACTGCAGCAGATTTTGCCTAAGGTTTTGTAGCTACATCACCCACGCGTGTTCAAAATAAATACTACCTAAGCATAAACTATAAGAACAATCAGCTAATAGAGCAGCTAAACGTTTCCAGAACGTACATCCTAGCAAGGTTAGGGTCTAAGTACATTATGCCTTGTTAATAATTTGCTTTTTCTCCAATTAAGTTGATAAATAAACTCCTGGAGATGGCTTAGATAAATCTGGATAAAAACTGGTTCCTTTCAGCAAAGGGCGTCTGTATCTCATTTGCCATATAGAGGCTACAGCGTACGGACTGTCTTTCTGAACCGAGAAGAGAAGGTACAAGGCTATCGCTTTTGATTAATAGTTTTGAACCTCACGATGATATTGTCCTAGACTGTTAATCTGCCCTCCTATTTTGGGTATAAATGTTATCCCTGCACTTTGCTGGTGTCGTCCCGTCCCCCCTCTTCCCCAAGGCCTGGTAGGTCAGCCCATTCTGAGAATAAAATTAGGTTATTTGTTTAAAATATATTTTTCTCAGAAAAATTCATTACAGAACTCCCCATCTAAGGTCAGATTTTTATTTCACTTAAAAGTATAAAAATAACTCCGATGAAGTAAGTTCCACATGCTCCCTTTAGACTTATGCAGCTGCAAAATGCCTTTGCATCCTTACGAGCAGCACATTTCAGGAACTTACTCGGTCTTCAGGGAACCAAGTATTTAAAAGGATCCATTCATTGCCAGCTGGGAGGAAGAAGAGGAGGTTGAAATTTTAATATCAGTCTTTTTAGTGAGACAGTAACCCATCCCTAATGAAGAGAAAAGGTATGAAGCCCCCAATAGCTTAAGGAAAACTCCAATCTTTCTAATGACTGACCACAGTACAAGATGCCTTAATATAAATTTCATGGCTTGAACAGGTTTTAGTATTTGTTATGATGGCACTTTCATGACATTAAAAATACAGATAAATACAATGGCATCAAAATAATAAAAAATGGCAAAGTTTAAAAATATGTTATCCTTAGTCATGTGAATGTTTAGTGAGAGACGTGTTATGGTATTATGAGGTTATTTAATTATTTGTAAATAAGATATGTATAGAATGATATAGAAAATTGTGCTAAAAATCTTTAGCTGTTTGGTAAAAAATTATTACATTTCAGCAGAAGCTAGAAGAAGCTGTTTAGAAAAATTTCCAAATACCAAATATAATTTACTTTACTCAATATAATTCTGATAATAATACTGAGACTTCACTTAGAAATGAGGGATTTTTTTTTTTTTAAGGATACAGTGATTGTAAATGCACCAAAATAGACAGAATATGTGCTAGATAAGTGGTTTTTTTTCATAAGTGCATAAAATATTAGAGAAAGTACTGACACATATTCAGCCACAATTTGAGGGCAGCGTTTGTGCTTTTCAGCACTATTCAGATCCCCATGCATTAATCTATAATTTTATTTAATCTCTTTTTTTCCAGATAGACATGTAACACCACACATATTTCATAAAATCCCTATATGATTTATTTTAGAATTTGAAAGTATAAGAATGGTTGTTGTCTTACTATGGCATATAAAGGAAGAAACAAGTCTATTGCCTCAGCTGTGTACCACCCACCCACCCATTTCTAGACTCATTCCAGAGCAACGCAGACTTCCCAGGTAAAGTATGCCTAGGCTGGAAAATATTTAAAAAATAAAATAAAATAAAAAAATCCAAATTTTCAAACTTGAGTACAGAAAAGTTAGCTTTTCAGCATAGCCCTGCACCTAAATAAGTGGACTTTTTGTTCTCGCCTTCCTTCACAGATACACTCAGCTCCCCGAGACAATTTATGTGAAAAGTATTCCAGAATATTGTGCTAAAAATGCCACAAAAACAAAAATGAGAGCACGTTGGACTACAGCTTTCTCCAGCACTGAACATCAACCTGAATGAGAAATCATATGTTGCTAGCAATTTAGTCAGTGGTATTAGCAGAATAAAGGAACAGAATTTGAAAGATTACTGTTGAATGAGATAAAATGTGAAATTTAAAAGCCCTTTAAATAATGAGTTTCTTGCTGTTAAAATTTGCTCCAGCCAGATAGCAAAACAATTACTTTGTGACAGATTGTGGGGAAAATGGCAACTTTATTTAAAGGGTAGACAAATTTAATACCGTTATTTCTTTCTTTATTTTCTCCTTTGTATTGCCGCGCTTTCTGAGTGAGTGGCTGTCAGGGACTTCTATGGACGATAACAATACAGTAACGAGGGACTACAAAACCCCGGGTTTCTATAAGTGAACTACCAGTGGACATGCACAATGGTTCTGCTTCTTTTATAAAATTCCTGTTAAGAGTTGGTCAGGAAATAACATTTTTCCTTTTGAAAAGAAATAAAAAATCACCAATGATTCTGCTGCTCTTGTCAGACCCTGTTTAGGGCGCGCCGGCCTCTTTCCTTTCTTCCCAACCGCGTGACAGGAGCGAGGGATTGGTATTTTATCAAATATACTACTCCACATTTTATTAATTCCTTGTCTAATTGACAAAAAAAAAGTTAGGTAAAGACAGTTTGGTGGGTTTAACGTTATTTAATGGGTAATAATAACGGGCTCTATCTCTTGGAAGGGAGTTGCTTAGTTGCCCCAATATCTTGCAACAGTAATCTGGGGAATTTCTTTCCTGCTGAAACCACAGGGATTTCTAGCATGTTTGCTGCACAACACAAAAGGTTAGCAGTATTTTTGAAGTGGTCCAGCTGAATTAGAGCGGTAATTAGTTTCTTTTTTTGTGTGTCTGTTTCTAATTCAAATGCAAGCCTCAGATGAGACTCCTGCGAGGAGGAGTTGATGTTTCTCTGCTGTAGGTGTTCTTCCAAAAACCAGCATGAGGCTGCGTTACAGCTGTCGCTCCTAAATACGATTCAAAACCTATTTTTATGGAAGGAACGAAGTAGTTCTAGAAGGGGAAAGGAGGCCGATCCTAGCTATACAAACAGCGCAGGGCAGAAGGAACTTCTTGTTATAGCCAGGAGCCAAGAAGGACTGTGGAGTGGCATTTGGCTGAGATGTTTGGGAGGGTTTCACCAGGTCCAGGAACCTGAACTATAAATTTGTGCATAAAAAAATTATTTTAGCGCCTGCCTTTCTGGATTTACTTCCTGGAAATACACTTACGGTAAAACTAGGGATGCTTGAAGTCAGGCTACGTCATGGCCCTGTTGATCACCCAAACCAGTGTGTCATCTTGCACGTGCACCATGTACACATGGTAGAAAGGAAAGATGGATAATTAGCAACAAAGAATTAAATGACTATGAATATTTCTGTATGTCAGGACAGCAACATCAATACAAAAAAGAATAAGCCCGTTAGAAATTCACAAGCAAAAGAAGACTGCAAGGGCCTGAGGTGCTTTCAGCTGTTGTACTTTAGTGTCCAGGAAGTTTTTAAGAACTTTGAAACCGTATGAATTCTGGAAAAGTCTGACTGCATTATGGTAACCTGGGAGCTGGAACTGCTTTGGAAGAACTGGTTGAGACCAGATTTACTATACGGAGCAAAGGAAACCATACTTCTGTTATTGTTATGCAGGTATTTTACTCCTTGCTGTACGACAAGAAAAGTTAATTTCAGAATTGTTTAATTAAACTATAAGGTGACAAGTTGTGGTTCACTGAAAAAAAAAAAAGTGGAGGGCTCATTACTATGAAAACAACCTCTAAATATATTGGCTTAGAATACTTTCTAGTGCAACCTTTGCATATTTTAACTGCTAAAAATGATCACAATTCACTTGTAGTAAAAGTTGAAGTTCTGGTTTTATTTATAGAAACTTAAAATTTTCTATTCATACTGATCAACTGTGGAGTAGCATTTGCCTAGAAGTCCCCCTAATAAATGCAAGTAATTTTTATATATTTTATCATGATTGGCTAAATGTGATCATTGAGGGTTTTTCCTTTTTTTGGGGGTGTGTGTGAGGGTTTAGGTTTGTTTTTTTTGTTTGTTTGTTCTGAAAGTGAATAAACGATACACTTAAATATGAAACAGAAACACAAACAGAGAACACTTAATCACACTCATGGGGGTGAATCGGGGATCTCCAGCACATGAGATAATATTTCTTATCTAAACTATTACTTAGACATTTTTTTCACAATATACTTTTATAAAAACTGCAAAAAGATTAGAAGAAATTTTGTAATACAACTGTAGTCTTTGCATCCAGGGCATTTAGCAGCCAGTGTCTCCAAGGGGAAATTTTATTTATTTATTTATTTATTTTTAAATCTCCCACAGCCACTGCAATGGTGTGATGTCCAATCTCCAAAAAACCTTGCACACCACACTGAAGAATTTCTCAGACATTGATATCTACAAGCCACATGGGACCTCTTACCTTCTTCTTGGGCATTTATACTCAACAGGATGCAGCAGGAAAACTGACCATACCTTCACTGAATTGCTTTAATCAAATTCTGTTAAGTCCCTAGCATTATAAAATAACATTAAATACAAATGGCACTTCAAAAAAAAACCCCAAAACTAACAAAAAAAAAAACCAAAACAAACACCAACAAAGAACTGTGTAGTTAACTTGCATTATACTTTGACATCATCTCTTACCACCCTTGAAATATATTGGATTAGAAGAAAGCATGCACTCGTACTCCTTTGCTTCTGTTCATTGAGACTACACGTAAATAACTTTAGTCAGACCTTTAAAGAGCATTGAGATATAGCACTTTCATGCTAATAATATTTTAAATAAATGAGGTTTCCACTTGATGCCTATCACTCCATATTTTGAATGGCTGATATCTTTCACACTTTTTGTTTGTTTTTAACTCTCCATCTGTAAGTGGCCTCTGTTGGTGGTTCTGAAAGCTCCTATAATCGCTTATGGGCTCAAACTTTTTTCTTTTCCACCTTTTCCTAATGTTTTTTAGACCATCTAGGACTAAAGGCTTTTCCTCTATATAGCTTTGCACTAGGTTCTAGGGTATTCTACAGAATTCACTCTAAATTTTAATGAGACAATTCAAGTATATCAGATACACAGAATGAGTCTAAATTTCTCCTTGGCACACTGTAAGAATTGACTGAGATTAGAAATACTTAGGTTTTACAAACACAGCCAACGAGCTGATAAGCTTATATAAACAGTCTGTAAATAAATTTTAAAAAGCTGACTTTGACTCAGAAACTGTATTGCATCATGCTAAGAGATCATTAATAAAACATGAAACGTTATACAGATCAGTACTAACCCTGAAGAACACACCATAATACCTTTAGGACCCCATTTGGAGAGGTGGCTTACTTTGCCTTCCTCTAGAGTCCACAGGAAAAAGATACGCTTCCTCCAAAGAAAGATGGATGTAGCTGTTCCCAAATTATTCTTTGGAGTAGCTTCTTTCTGTCCAAAAGTCCAATCCCATGAAGCAACAACACACTCAACGCTCTGGCTGTGCTGTCATTTAGGAGGTGTAGCTCTCGGGTTAGAAAAGGCAGCAGGAGCTTCATGAGCAAGAGCTGTAGGTATGAGTAATCTCTAACCGCTGCCCACCGAGAGCATTTTACTTAACAGCATTGGACAGGTCTTAGCAGACACGTAACTAACAACTATCATGTTTCTTGAAGCATCCCAGAAACAAGTTTTTAAGGAGGGATTTAAAGAGGAACAATGGAGCAGCTGAGGATGTTTACAGAAAACTCTTTCCAAGGGTCCAGGCTGCACAAGAAAATGCCCTAAAGGACCCATCTAAAAAAAAAAAAAAAAAAAGTACGAAGTAGACCAGTATTACAAAACGATCAGTTGTATGCACTGGTTTCATGATGTGAATGATCATGAAGGAGGGATTAGCTCCATGAAGCAGCCAGTTGATGAGCCAGAGATGTAAAATGAAAGCTGAGAAACAGCTGGCTTGAAGACTACAGCATTGGGAAGGGCTATATGCAGGGCAAAAATCACATTTGCCATACCCATCAGGAACGGAAGCTGCAGTGTCTGGGAAGCCAGATGATCACGGGTGAACCAACTGCTTTGATGGAAAGGACGCATTATTCAGAAAAATCTTTGGTACTAGGATGGGACTTTTGGGACTTGGGGACATCCATTTTGGATGGAGGAACTCAGAGTAATCTCAATTAATTGGCCCAGGAACAGGGTAAATTGTGATATTTTAAGTAGTAATTCAGATGAAATTAAGAAAACAACTTCTGCAAGTCATGCCTATCAATTTCTCATCATTAGTCAACCTACAATATTGAATAATAATTATATGTTTAATGAAATCTTTTTTCGTTCATTTCTTATCTTTAACTGCACTCTGAGTTGTCAGGTACCAGAATCAAACAATATATTTTTTAAAAGTTTTATTTGCCATTCTGGAAAGTGTGTTGGACAATTCAAAAGGATTTTGATAAACTTCAGAACACCGACTGAATTAGTCGAGAATTCTGGTATTAAAAGGAAGACACCAATCAAGCTTCAATGGCTGGAAGCTGAAGCTACATAAAAAGTAGACTAATGCTAAAGTATACTCCATAGTGAGAACTTCTAATCTTTTTCATTACCTTTCTTGAATTGCTCTGAGGTGTCTTTAAATCTGTATCCAATAACTTTCCAAAAGATATTCTCCCACAGAACTCTGAACCTTACAGAAGCATCATTTACTGTAATTTATTTGCCTTTATTTAAATGCTATTTATAGCACGAGAGGGATTCTTGTTTTCTGTGGTTGGTTCAGACCATGATTTTTTCACCTCTTTTTTTTTTTTCTCCACAAGCTCACCCTTTTAATGCTCAATATTATTAACCATGTACTATGACGAGTTTTGGACTCTCCAGTATAAGACAGACATACTGGAGGAAGTCCAACCAAAAGCCACCAAGATGGTCAGGGGCACAACATACAAGAAACTGAGAGAAAAGATTTGTTCAGACTTAAAACAAAGCTAAGGGGAAAACCTGTTGGTGTTTGCAACCACATAGAGAAGATTAAGTCAAGCGCTTCTCAGAGGTGCACAGCAGAACCATGAGAGACAACGGGCACAAGTTAGAACATGGGAAATTTTAACACAATGAACGAAAAAAGCTTATTCGCAGTGAGAGCAGTCGGTCTTGGAACAGGGGCTAAAGAAGACTGTGCAACATCCACCCTTGGAGATACCCGAAAACCCAGTTGCGCAAAGCCCTGAGCAACCTGCCACAATTGGTCCTATGTCGTGGTTTAGGCCAAATCCCACTGGGGACATGGGGGACCCCAGATGGGACCGACAGATGCTCCCCTCTACCCCTTTTCAAAGAGAGAGGCAGAGGAGGAAAAAGAGACTTATGAGTTTAGAAGGAACTAAACTACTTTAATGAAATATTAATAATAAAATAAAAAAAAAAGAAAATCATGAAATATATACAAAACCGTATCAAGCTCCCAGGATGACAATCATGACACCAGCTGGCACTGGGGCAGTCCCACGCTGGACTCAGTGACGGACGGGAACTGGATTCCGGATCTGCATTCAGGATCAGGACCAAAGGCAGACGAACAGAGTCCTCCTCAGATGTCGGCCATTGAAGGAAGAGAGAGAGAGAGCCAGAGCCAGCGCTCCCAGCACTTTCAGCTCCCAGCCCCCCGCTCTCCTGCTGACCCTTTGATCCCTCAGAGGGCTTTTACACTGAGCATGATGCGGATGGGATGGAATACCCTGTTGGTCAGTCCTGGGTCACCTGTCCTGTCCGCTCCTCCCCGCAGGTGGGACCCCACTGCGCTTTTCCGCTTCCGACCCTCCAGCGTGGCAAGTAACCAAGTTGGTTGGCCTTGGCTGTTACAGCGATAAGTATAAGCAGGAGCCTCTCCGCATTCCATGCCTGGGCATCAGCTATAAACACTGGTCTGATCACTCAGAGAGAGCGAACATTGTCTGCACAATACACTGTTAATTTCGGCAGTCAGAAGAGGCCCAGCTAAGAAGCAAAGTTACTGAACAAAATTGGTCCTGTTTTACCTCAAACCAGGACACCCTACTATAAGCCCAAGGTTAGACTACGTGACATCCATAGGTGTCATTCCAAACTATATGATTTTAGGATTCTATGGGTCTAACTGGGCCCACTGAAAATCTTGCCACACAACTAACTGGGCTTATTGAAAATATTGCTATCCAATGGGAGAGTTCAAGTTGTAAACCTTATATAAGCAGATTTTCAAGAAAGCAGTAATACGAACTTTTTTTGATGTGATTCAGCTCAATGAAGGCTTTGCTGTTTGTTATGTTTTACTTGTATGTTTGACTTTTTTAAAGGCTAAGACGCCTTCTTTAAACTTCTTGAAAACTAGTAAGTACAGAGCTGATGAGGTTGGTAGAGTATGAAAAAGAAATATTTTTTTCTTCCTTTCTAGGGAAATTTTTATATATATTATCCAAGTAAACAGAATAATAATTTTCAATGAAACCACTGGTAACCCAAAGCCTTTTCAACATATGTTTTTTAAGTAGTAAAGTATTTGAGTTATAAAAATACCCCCCCCCCCAAATTATTAAATTTTCTCTACAGTTTATATAGTAAAGATTAGGAAACTTATCTTTGCAATACAAAATAATCTGACTTTAGAAGCTAATGCAAATTAAATTTAAAGCTTTTTATAGCTTCGTTTACTATTCATACATCAAGGCAAGAGTTCAGCAAGCAATCAACGTATGAAATATAAAGTGAAAGTACTGGAAGTAAATCATTTAAAGACTACTTAAGACAGCAAAAGCACCTTAGGAAGAAATTGGGAGTACCTCTGAAAAATCTCAAAAATTACATCTTAAAAGCTAGAAAATTACCATATGATAAGGTCAAGAGTGGTAAAGTAGATAACACGTGTTTCATGAGAAGTGTGGTTAATGTGCAGCTGGGTTTTTAATAATTCTTTAAAGTTAAAGTATAAGATATGGGGTAAGTATTCTTTTGACACTGGGATGTTTAGTTCCCATAAAAATATGACACAGTAATCGATACAAGAGTTGATTTGAGGGCTGATACATAGTGTTTAAACTATTTACTAGAATGAATCCCTGCGTAAAACACTTGCACGTAACAATTTTATGATTCGTCTTTTGCTGAAGAACTATAAATTACTGAGCTTCTTTAAAAGTCTGCGTTATTCTGTTTTAACCATAAATGCCTAATCTTTCTTCATCTCCGCTTAACAGCTTCCTCATCTTCACATCTCTTCAAATAAGATGTCTATGTAGACATTTATCTCAGATGGTTCATAGCACCCCCAACTGGCCACGAAAACAAACCTGAAAACTATTTGAGAAAGAGCTTATTTCTGTATTATTTGTGTCTCCAATGGTTTGCAGCATTCACGTATACACAAATAACACAGAGGATTTCTTATCAAAATAAGTGACATGAAGCATCAGGCTGTGGCCATCTACTTTTATCCAACAGCAGTTTGGCCAGCTGCTGCTCTTGATCCCAGTCTGGAAAAGCCCTGCAGGAAATCTACATTAGAAGAAAGGAAAAGAGGGAAATACTGTTAAATATTACTTTAAATTTATAATTTTTCAATTATATTTCACCCCAGATAAGAAGAACATAGACTCCTTGTTAATGGGGGAAAATGAATTGCATGGAAGAATGGTTGCTGAAGGCAAAGGAGAGACAATGGAGTGGAAGAAAAGGAACACATTACTAGGAGTGTTCATCTGTGGTGGGCATAGAATAAATGGCTTAGCAATATTACAGCCTGTCTGGAAAGTACATCTAAGTGGCCTCTTCTTCATCAGGTTGTAGGAAATCTTGTCTTCATTTTTGTGGAACTCCTTTCCTTCTGGAAAGTGCTGGCAATTTGAAGGCTCTTGGCTGTCACCCTCCAGGAGTCAACATCTAAGGTAGCCTGAGCGAGACTCGCAGTGCTGAAACACTGAAGTACCCAGGATCATTTGCTGGGCCAGCGCAGACCCATCCAAATTACACAACAGAAAAATCACCTTTTCATTCTCAGTATAGGCCACCTGTTGTCTTCTCCACTGCCGCTACTTGAAAGACAGGAGTAGGTAAACCCGTGGACTGTCAGGCTTGCATTGGCCAGTGAGTGAGCCACAGCCTCCACAAGAAACATACCTGCTCGTTTGTAAGCAACACACTTATAATTGTTAACATGCTTTGATTGCTTTAACAAAATTTCATAGAATCACAGAACGGTTTGGGTGGGAAGGTACCTTAAAGATCATCTCATTCCACCACCACCCCTGCCCTGGGCAGGGATACCTCCCCCCCGCCCAGGTTGCTCCAAGCCCCGTCCAACCTGTCCTTGAACTCCTCTAGGGATGGGGCAGCCACAGCTTCGCTGGGCAATCCGGGCCAGTGTCTCACCACCCTCACAGTAAAGAGTTTCTTCCTAATATCTAATCTAAATCTCCCCTCTTCCAGTTTAAAACTTTTATCCCTTGTCCTATCACTACATGCCCTTGAATCTCAGAATGAATCAGAATGACTCTCAGAATAAAGAAAGAAACTGACATTTTTCAGGTACTAATTTATGCCAATCATAAGTTACGGATGTTTTATATTACCTAAGACAATAAAGCTAATAGTTCCATTTATCATTTTATCTGGGAAAAAAACCCAAACCCTAATGAGATATACATTCACATTCCTGCCATTAAACCTTAGACACCACTCAACTTTCACCTCTGTGTTCACATTCCCCAGTGCAAGAAGATCACTCTCTTGCTGCTGAACAAAATACAATTAATACCATTAATCATATAAAAATGTGGAGCAGCAGAAAGAGGAAACCCTTTACCTCTTTTTCTCGTATTTGATTAATTGCCCTTAACCGCATACAAAGTCTGAAGAGAGTGAGAGCGCAGCTGGGGGGTAGGAGTTTCTGCTCAAGGTTTACAATGGAATGGCAGTAAAAAAGGTGTACCAGAAAACTGATATTCCTATTAAATTACCCAATGCATTGAATGAGACAAAAGGGGAAATACTACTCAATTGTGTAATTAAGTATGGTATCAACGACACGTGCTGCTTTGCCCACAGCATCCCAAACTCCACTGCTTCTACTTAGTTGCTTCTTGAGCTGCTGCTGGCCAAAAAGAGAAAATAAAGACAAGATTTGGAAGAAATTAAGTTCTTTCTTCTTTCCTTAGTGGGACTGACGCTTTTCAGTATATATCGTTCAGAAGCAGCACATAAGGGAGGGGTGGTACTTATTGGCAAAGCGACTTTAGAAAGCGTTGCTCACTTTAAGTGCTGCCCACACCCAGAGGAAGAGTAGTGACAGAGCACTAAGAAAATTAATCCCTAGATGGCACCGTTACTCTGTCATTTTTACTGTGAAAATGCTTCCTTGGTCTGGGAAGGAATAGCGTGGTTGGTTTTCGGGTACAACTTCTTAATGGATCTGTGGCATCACGGGAATGAGTTCACTGTCCCTGTCGCTTTACTCGGTGCTCGACTGCCATACACCCCCCTCATCCTTTGCCCGGGCTGCCTGCATGGCCTTTACTGTCATATTTGTCACAAAAGCAGCGCACGTGTGACAACGATTTGCATTTTACAAAAATATTTCAGCATCACTGGCTACAAAAGAAAATTGAACTACAGTTTTCACACTTTGCTAATATTTAGAAATAAACCTAGTTTTATAACCTGCATTAAAGATGCTCCGAAGAGCAAAACCTCCTACAGCCCAGAAAGCAAAACAGATCCTTTCTACGCATTATTTTTTAATTCATTTTGTGTGTGTGAGACTTTCAACTACTACACTGCATTTCAGCACCACCTCCTGACACATACAGAAATAGCAACCGAGCAAGTTAATACCAGAAATTTATGGCTTTCCTTTCTGCTTGCCGTACGTTTTTCTCATGTTGAAACATTTTATTTTTTTTGAAACTTGTATTTATTTTTTTTTTCTTGGCCAATGTTTAAAAAGTTTAATTTACAAGAAAAGTAGATGAGACGGGCTGGTATTACTTCTAGCACAGCAGTTCTCTACATTAGAAACGAAGTCTTGTTGGAATCACTTGGCTTCTGGCCACGGGAGAGCGCGGGAGTCTCAAAGAGCAGACACAAACTCCAAAGTGGAAAATTAAAATTAAAGGGGTAAAGGCAGATGGAAAAATGGAAGATAACTATTTGAATCAGGGTTAAGATCAAGAAAAAAAAAGAATCTTTCTTTTAGCTACAGCTCATGAGGATGTTTACCCAGTTGGTAATTCTAAACAGCATCAGATAAAATACCTACTCCTATATTTTGCCAAATAACAGCGTATGTATCAAAATACCCAGTAGCAAACTAAAGGCCAGCACTGGCTATTGTATTGGAGCACATCCTGGAAAATAAGATTGCTTCTTGACAACTGTATATCAACGAGAGAGGAGAAGAGTGTGTAAGATGCATAAAATCCAAAGCACATTGTCATACGGCCCCCGAACACGATGAAGCTGTGAATTGGTGTAATATAAACTGGATGTTGCATTAATTCTCAAACCTCAGCCACATAATCACCCAATCACTAATCTGAATTTTTCAGGTCCCCCCACCCCCCCAATTTTATATCTGAAAACAAAGTGGAAATTAAAAAAACACATAATTCAAAGTTTTTATCATTTTACTGAAAGCGTCATATACTTTAGTATTCCTTATTTTAATGCACCACTGTATGAACATTATATGGGGGGTGTTTGTGTATAATTTTCGGTGGGGGGTGTGTGTGTGTGTGTGTGTGTGTGTGTTTATTTTAATAGTGAAGAATTTGTAGCTGCAGGAAAGGCTGATTCATTCTCATCCTCCAGACGCTTCGTTACTCTGGGTAGTTTAAAACTAAAAGGGGCTTTTTGAAAACTCAGTCTGCATGGCATCTACAAACCCCATAATTTTTAAACTACAAAAAAAGCACTAAGTGTAAATTACATCTGCACTGAATGTGTAATGCTTGCCTGATATTCTTACGCCTCGGGGTTCATCAAGTCAGAAGCTGTTATATAATATTTAAGAAAAACATTAAGGAAAAACATTTCTAAGGCTAATTACCAGCAGTAATAGTACATGGCTTAATATCTGCAACCAATTTGCATCATTCAGCTAGCTTTTTCTTTATTAGAATGAATCATCAAGTCCTGTGTTTAAATGGAAGAAAAGGTTTATACGTTGCAGAACTTGAAAAAACAGAATTTTTTAGGTGCTATTGCTCACAAAATATAGATATACACTTGTTTTTTCAATAATGTAAAAAATACACAAGTAACTTTTCAACAAATTAATATTTCAACAATAATTCATGTATTTCTAAAAGGTGCAGGGTCTGTCCCTCTCCCCCTCATAAGGTAATTTTCAAGTTGTATCGAGAAGAAGAAACATCATGTCTTAAGTTTATGAAAGTGTCCATAGAAAGCTGTGACACAGATGAGATCGCTCTTTGAATAAATATTTACAACACTTTAGGGAAGAATTCCCAATAGGAAAAGCAATTGCAAAGGCAGCTAGAGTAGTAAATGGAGGAGTGCTTCGCAAACTGTACTTCTGGTGCGTCTGCGCTCCGTCAAAGCCAACTGAAACAGCTGAAGTTCAGAACAGAAAATAAATCTAAGTGGTTGCAGAGCACACATGTAGGCATTTACCGTAAAAAGAAAAGGAGTTTGATCTTAAGTGCTTATTACTATGCCTTAAGGAACATGAAGGTCTAGACATTGCTCTTTTAATTTAAAAATTAATTTCAAGGAATGGAGGATTAGCAAGCAACTGCAAGTATTCATCCCAAGCCAATTAAGACCGGTTTGATTATTTTTCAATCTGAAACTCTCTGAAAAAAAAATTGCATGTTCAGATATATAAACCAGTTTTCTTAGAGTAGCAGTATGCACATTCTTCTTTCTACAAATTGATCAGAGATAACAACTTATATTTATCTGGGCAATTTTCAGATTAATTTATCATTTTCTGAGGATGAGACAATAACTCTGTTTGCCAGATCAACTACTTCAATACACTTGCAGACTTGAAATTAATTGGGTTTTATTACTAGGCTTTATTTCCTATCCGTCAACTTGTCACATGCCATATTGAGTTTACAAGCTGCCATTTTAATTTAGATTCCTTTTATGCATGGAAAATTGACTTGGTGTATACATTGACTTACGCTAGTATTAATCTTGCCATGTCATAACCAAGTAAAAGCAGAAACATGATCACTGCAAATAATACATACCCATATATTTTCTGTTGTTTTTGAAGCCCTTCAAATAATCATTCTTTTTGCTGTGAGGTAAAGAAAAAAACAAAACACCAAAACAAAAAAAAAAAAAAGAAGGGGGGAGAAAAATCTGAAAGCTGANAAAAAAAAACCCACATTTTTAAAATGTGGAACTATACAGGCAACAGTAGAAAAGCATGCTTCCTTCCTCATCTAGCTTCCGATCAAGTTTCAGCCAATTATAGACATTAAGTCTCAGTATATTCTCTTGTAAACACTGTTTCATATAGATTACTAATCAAACTCAAAAATAACACCTTCACCCATCACACACAGCATACTACACTGACAATGGGGAAAAAAAAAAAAAAAAAAAAAAAAAAAAAAAAAAAAAGGAAAAAAAGGNGTCCTCAGTACAGGAAGGACTATGGACCTGTTGGAGCAGGTCCAGAGGAGGCCATGACGATGCTCTGAGGGCTGGAGCAGCTCTGCTGTGAGGACAGGCTGAAAGAGTTGGGGGTATTCAGCCTGGAGAAGAGAAGGCTCCGGGGAGACCTTTGAGTGGCCTTTCCAGTATATGAAAGGGCCTACAAGAAAGTTGGAGAGGGACTTTTTACAAGGGCATGTAGTGATAGGATGAGGGGGAATGTTTTCAAACGGGAAGAGGGGAGATTTAGATTAGATATTAGGAAGAAACTCTGTACTCTAAGGGTGGTGAGCCCCTGGCCCAGGTTGCCCAGAGCAGCTGTGGCTGCCCCATCCCTGGAGGTGTTCAAGGCCAGGTTGGATGGGGCTTGGAGCAACCTGGGCTGGGGGGAGGTGTCCCTGCCCAGGGCAGGGGGGGGGGGGGGATGAGATGATCTTTAAGGTTCCTTCCAACCCAAAACATTCTATGAAGTCAAGGGCAAAGGAAAGTCAGACAGACAAATGCCTCAACAAGTCATAGACAGGTAGATGGATATACACACACGCCCTGTTCTGTGCAAAGCTGGACAGTCAACTGTATGATTGTGGGATACATTGGACCTATTGCTTGACATAGCAATGCGTTTTCCACCAGCTGTACTTCATAAAGCTTTCCTGCTCCTAGAGTAAGTCACATAGACCCAATGGCTTGGAGAGATTGGATACAGTGGTTAGCAGTGGGTCTGCACATTTTAATGACACCCGTCTTCTCAACTCTAGATAGTACCATCAGGTGGGAACATGCTCAACACCTGAAGGTTTCCAACTACTCTATAGAGACTGTACTGCGGAATGACGGATAGAGTCAGCAAGGACTTTTACCTGGGCAACGCTGCATGATCTGATATTACTAATGCCACGTTTCCCAAGCTCTTCTGCTCTGTATTCTCTTCCCACATCACCTCTGAAATCGTATCCCTCTTCGTAATTAGTGTAGGCAGAGGGCCATGCTGACACAGTTATTTGTTTTTGGTTCTGGGAGACAGTTGATATCTTAACAAATACTTCTCATGCTGCTTCTACCCCTTACCCACACACCCACAGTCTGTAAAATACTGATTTAATGTTAACTTGTTTCATATAAATTCTGCTCACACAGGACATTCTACACCATGCTATTATATAAATCAGAAGATAACTTTTGTTTGATTGCTGCTGGAGTTCAAACTGAAGGGGTGTTGTAAGAAAAGAAAGATTTTTTTCCTTCAGAAGTTCCCACCATGCAGAAGATCTAAGAAAAAGAGAGAATGCTTCCCTGTAGTAAGTTAAAAAATGTAACTCCAAAGTTATTATGAAAGGAGGAAGAGCTGTTTTCTTTTCATATATTATCCCTAGGAAATATGGGATCATGCAGGCTTAAATAAATTCTACCCGAGCTCCTCCTAGAGCAACAGAGACATAAACATAAATTATGGTTCCTAATTTGATGCCACACGGTATTAGCAAAGCTTTTTAGCCTACATGCTAACGTGCGAGTTTGGGCCCAGAGACCTGGGGGCTCTGCAGGCTACAGGGCACTCCCTGGGCCTCCCTGGGCTGTCACAGACACACGCTGTCCTTTCTGAACAATATTGTGGCATCAAAACCACGCCACCAAGCGCAGCATTTGGTTTGGTTCTATTAAAACAAACAACTGACAACGTAAGAATGGATCTAGAGGCTGATGGTGGAAAATAATGAAGTCATATAGCTCGAGGGATTAACGGCTTCAGACTGAAAGAGGGGAGATTTGGATTAGATATCAGGAAGAAATTCTTTCCTATGAGGATGGTGAGCCCCTGGGGCAGGTTGCCCCGAGAAGCTGTGGCTGCCCCATCCCTGGAGGTGTTCCAGGCCAGGTTGGACGGGGCTTGGAGCAACCAGGGCTGGTGGGAGGCATCCCTGCCCATGGCAGGGAGGTTAGAACGAGATGATCTTCAAGGTCCCTTCCAACCCAAACCATTCTATGATATATAAAGTTTTCTGCACTAATTGCTGAAATTCTGTTCTAGATTTCGCAACGTTTTGCAAGATCGTTTATAATTCACAATGTATACGCTGCCACCAAGTTTGTAGACTCTTTCTTTTCAGGAATTAGCATGTAGCTCATACGATCCTTTAAAACCCCCGTAATACTTCTCCGTTTCGCCTATATCTCTGCATAACACAAAACTTATTTTTGCCACCACAGCAGCACATTTTATGGCAATAATACGGTAATCCAAACAGTAATACACAATATAGCAATCAAAGTAAGTGCAAATAATTAGAACCACCTCCATCATGTGGAAAATAATCTACTTCGTACCAGTGAGCATTTGGAGTTCATTCTCATTCAAATATGCTCTTCTCGGAGACTAATCTCTTAATCACGCACATCACCACTGCTGTGAAATATAGCTAGTGGGAAAGAAGCTAACAAATCTTTTATGTATTTTTACTGATATTCTACTTGAGTGATTTAAAATAGCACGCAAAATATATGATCATTAAAGAAAAGATCTGTTACGATATAACACAGATTTAGCTCTATCCTTAAACAGTATTTCAAAAATGTAGTAAAGCAAACAAACAAATCAAATAGCTTTTTAAAACTAAAAATTTAGAGAGAAAGATGTTGCCTTGCTTGGATACAAGAAAAAACAGGCCATACAAACCCACTGCTGTGCTGGAGGAACTGCCTCCGCCACTCGCTGAGCGCTCATTAAGATTTCCAGAGAAAAACCAACTACTTTGAGGTATCCACCCTCAGGATGGAGGTCTTCCCTACATAGTTTTTCACTACATAAGAAAACAAAACACGGGCTCAAATGTAGTGTCTAACTCACTATCTATATTACACGTTTATTAAACTCCCTCTGCACCATTTCTTTTTCTCCACACATAGATAAGTACAAAAGCAAACCCAAAGTTTCCGTGTATCCCTGTGAGACAATTAGTTTAGCAGGGAATAACGCTATGCTGGTTTGATGGGACGGGACGTTTTGCTTGCTGAATTTGGCAACAAAGTGGGCTTCATTTTATTTTCTCCCATGGTAACCACATTACTCCTTTGAGCTCTGGGTGTTGTGAGGAGATCTCTGCTGGCTACAGAGGGCTGACAAACGCAGCTTCTCCTTGGCCTGAGCCAAATAAAAATGAGAATTGATTGAAATCACTGTGGCCAATTTAAATAAATCAGTTTTGCTTCTGTTCCTTAATTATAATGAAACTGTTCAATTTATGCTAAGATGCAGTAAAACTTATTTTTAAAAACATATTAGAAGTACCTATTCTAGGTCTTAATGTTTACCAGAAAGGGTTGGCAAAGAAAGAATATTAGAGGCATGAAGAGGGGCAGGAAAGGGTGAAAAAAAAAAGGAAAAATATTTAAGAAAACATATTACGACATACAGCTAGACTTAGGCATTTTATGAAATTGTTATTACTGTTAAAACTGCTGTTTAAATTCAATCCATATTTTTCAAGTGTGTGGTGAATATCAGGCTAATTTTCCATGCTGATGCTCATTAGATATTTAAAATTGGTCTTTCTCATTACTAGCAACACTTGACACTTTTATCCTACCCAAATAAACTTGGACAGAATACTAAATTTTATCTGTCAATATTGTTATGATATCCATCAAACTTCAAAATCCTTCGCCATTAAATGGAGCCCCTAAGGACTTAGAAATATTCTAAACACAGCATTTAGAATCTACAGGTCCATGTAAGTGTCAAGAAACTGGATAAAAATTAAGAAAATTATTTTGCTTTTTATTGCTTATATTCCTGGGGGAATGGACTGGATAGGGAATGTAAGATTTTTATTTTTTTTTTTTCATTTAATATAGGTGATTTCTAGTAAATAATATATGCTTGAGTATTTTGCCCTGGCAGTCCCTTTTGAGATTCCACAAGGTACATCCTGTGGACTAAAACTTTCCCAAGTTAATTTTTAAAAAGTTCTCCTTGTTTAACTCTGTAGCGGAAACATTTTCCTGCTTATATTTAAACAGCTAAACCTACTTACATATAGTGAAATAAAGAAACAGTTTCACTAATGCTGAGGGTCATTAAAACTGAAGAGGACCACAGCATAATTCAGTGAGGCAAGGCAAGGCTTTAATTTTTAACTGAAATTAAATTTTACAGAAGTCTTTTTACTGTAGTATGACACAACATTTATCCAAAAGCAAACCGTGAACTCTGCTTTTTATATTGTAGACTTACTCCTCAAGGAGTTGTACATGAGTCACTGAAGGTTTATGTTGAATTAGGGAATTCTCTGCCCCATCCAGCTATAATGCCATTCTGTAAGGAGCCTTGGAACAAAGTGGGAATGTAAGTGAAGAACAGCCATACGAGAGGATCAGTAAATCAGAGGTAAAAATCTGATAAACAATTCCTTGCTTAACATGCAGGAAAAGGAAAAATTTTTATAAAAGTAATTGTCAGTCTACAAATCCGATTGACTATTACCAAACTTCTTTTGGTGTCAAGTTCTCGCTGTTTGGACGAACATAATCTAGACAATAAAATGCATAGAACTCATGTATCTAGACAATGTATGGGCTATCACAAATTGATCTGACATACAAAATAAAGACTTAAATTTGTTAGTATACTTGCTGATACATAGCAGAATAATACCTTTGACTAACTTTCCAAGAAACAAAGATAGAGTACGGCTTTTGGGTTGTTTGGGTTTTGGTGGTGTTTTGTTTTGGATTTTTTTGTGGGTTTTTGTTTGTTTGTTGGTTCGTTGGTTGTTCTTTTTTAATATATGCTTTTAAAAATATGGGACATCTCTAAAATTTTCATAGGATTTGGGGTTTTGGTTTTGTTTTTAAAGCATTTGAAAGATGCAAGGAGCTGCAAAGTCTAGGTGCTAAGGAATGTAATGGAATGAGCCAATCTAGAAGGTACTGGAGATTGTCTTGTACAATCATCACCCTTTCAAGTACTGTAAGAAGTGTGAATTTGATTCCATCTATGTACAATAGTGTTCAAGTATTTTATAAGCAGATGATGTGTGTCCAAAGTTGAATGAAAACATGTTCTTGCCCAATTATTGGTTGTCCAAAGTAATTTATCGAAATTATTTTGAAAAATATTTTAGTAAGTGTGAATTAGTACATGACTGTTCTTGGAGACTTTAAGGCTCTGCTTAGTTTTTGAGAATTCAAGTATGCTGAGTAAGTTGCATGATCTCCCACTTCAGGACACTATTTCTGAACAAAAACATTTACAAGTACCACAACAAAAGCATAGCTGAAAAAACCTCATGAGATGAAGGTCATCAGGTGTTGGATTTCAATAAAATAAGTAAAAATCGAATGCACAAATCTGACCCGAACTAATTGCCTATATCAGTATTTTCTAAAATTCTTTTCTGCATCAGTTCTGAACAAAGTACATAGATCAAAGAATCTGGCCTTTGCATTTTTGTGATCATATTTAGAGAAGATGCTGAGATGGAAGTCAACTATACCATCTCCTAATTTCAGATAAACACTTTTCGAACAATTCTGTTTACTTCTATGTGGACAGTAATCTCCAGGACAGCAACTTTTTTAAGCTCTCTGATTTTTTTAGTTCTTGCAACCCAATTAGAACCTTTAACTGCTTCTTAACGTTCAAGAAGTCAGCATGCCACTCGCTCTTGGTTTTCTCTTATATTTTAGTGCCTCAAAAACTGATAGGAGAGCCTACCCACTACTCCTCAACTACATTTCAGTGACTAAGCTTTTGTGTAAAATACTTCTTGCTGCTGGCATCTTTACAAATCACTGCATTTTCTATACTAACATTTTGTAAACGACTATTAACTTTTTCTCCAGTTTTTTGCAACTTATTTTAAATACCATGCAGTATACAGTGATTTGTCCCTCCTTTTTGCTCTGAAATCAATAAAAACTTACTGTCCTTAGAAATGGATGAGAAAATAAGAGTTTCTGTATTTCAGCAATCATCTCTGCTCAAATAATTGACTTATGATGACACAAGCTCAAATAGAAAGGCTCGGCTGTTCAGCACAATGTCTCTACTGAGGCTATTTATTAGGTCTATTTAGGCTTATTTTATTTAGGTTTATTTTGTCCATATATTTAGGAGGACAGAAAAATATCACAATTGATATTGGGTATTCTGCTCTTCTTTTAGCATGTATAAATCAGTAAAACACAACTAGATTGTAGAAGTTTTTAAAATTTTCTATCGTTCCCAGGTGCTATTAAAAAATATTGGAACAGTAGTAGATTAAAAATTTTCCAATTGGCAGTTCCAGACTCTAATAATTTTTGCTTAATGCATTTGCGCAGAAGCAATTCGTATTTGCAATTTCATATTGTCTCTAGTTAAGCCTCCTTGAAACTTGTGCTGTAGAAAATTAGTTTTTAAGTAAGATGCACCTAACTGTAATGGCGTGTGTATAACCTGGCCCCTTGTGGCTGGTTATAAACTTAGATAAATCAGTGTCTTTTATATCTGCAACCGAGCTCAATTCAGTCATGTGCAGATGAATGCCCAACAGCTGAGCTCAAGCGCTACAATCGCAGAGGATAAATAGAATTTAAATATGCAGGTACTTCCCAGTGCAGATATCTATGTAGACAGACACAATATTCTTTTCTATGATACAATTTGCTCTTTTAAACGTGTATTCTTACTGTTTCATAAGACAGAATTTCAAAGGAGCACTAACAAACATGTAAGTTCAAGTATTTATATGCTGGGAAATAGCAGGTATAATGGGAAATTAGATCACAAAATTTATCACCCACCCCCCCCATTCCCCCCCCNGAAGATTACAGACACTGAGTTCTTCGCTGATTCTTTTGCAAACACTATACTACAGCCTTGTCATTCGATTGCTCCTGTGTGCTAAACGTTGGACAGCAAATTATGACTTGAAAACTACCTGATTCCCATATTTTTCCACACTAGTTGCAGTGTAATTTGACAACCTTTTCTAACCTTTGCCATGAATCCTTCATCTGGATTAGCCACCAGAAGAGACCGTGCCAGCTTCACATATTTCCAGCCCCGTTTTCTTTTAACTCTTGCATAAAGCAATTCAAGTTCTTGATTGTGGCAAGAGCTAAAAAAGCTAATGAGATCTTGAGACACAAGAGAGTCTCTGATATTAACTTCTGCATCTTAAACATGCCCAGCATGAAAGCATTGTACCAAATCCTTAATGGACACGACGTGTTTTTTTTCAGGGAAAAACAGATATTTGGGGTTAGCACATACCCCAGCTGACCACGTGCCATGATAGAATGGAAGGGCACACGCACAAGCTGCTCAGCAGTGGGATTTACAAGTACTCTTAGTTACAAGAAGTTTTCAAGTGCCAGCCCTGTCCCAGCAGCTTGCCTACAGAACATGTTCCAACTACGATTTTCTTTCCCAAGGCTTACAGCAACAAAACGGCAAGACACACAACCTGGCACGAATCCCAGCACTGTGCTAACTTTTAAGTACCTCCTAAATCACAGTGACCACAGACAGTTACAAAGAAAGTGTCATCAATTTTTTTTTTTTAATGTGCAAAATCAGCAGTTTTCCTTAGCTACGTTCTCAGAAATGACTAAGCTATTCCTCTCAGTTAACACAAACAAATAAGATAAAAATCAACCTTTTGCCTAACATCAAGCAGAGCAAGTTTTCAGTCCAACCACCTACATTAAATAAACTTGTCGATCTAGGATGTTATCCAAGAAGAATTAAAATCTTACTTATAGATGCAATTCCTTTAACGTTAATAGAAAGAAATGTTCAAACTTAAACATCTTACCAGACATCAGGTATCTTGACTGTATTAAAGACCAAAGAAGGTACACAAGCT
The DNA here is from genome assembly GCA_013398815.1 of Ibidorhyncha struthersii. NCBI lineage: Eukaryota > Metazoa > Chordata > Aves > Charadriiformes > Charadriidae > Ibidorhyncha > Ibidorhyncha struthersii. Next base: position 222,889 of record VZSZ01009857.1, read on the forward strand.
CTAATGAACCTTATAATTTAAAGTGACACCCTTTGATATCTGGCAACAACTTTTTTTCTTAACCTTTAACATATTGCTCTATCCCATTTTATCAAGTGATATGTCAGAGTATTTACCTCTGTGAACTTCTTTTTTTTTTTAATTTAAAAGTGTGAAGAAAAAAGCTGAAAATAAAATTGTATTGAAAGATATTCTTACTCAAGGTAAGGAAAAAAAATCATGCTGTGCTTCATGTATTTTTTTTAAAAAGTAGCTTTTTAATCATGGCACAGTGATTCTGAAGAGGATTCTAGTACAGAATAAAGTCAAGGTGGCTATAGAATGTAATGACCAAAGAGGTTGAATTTTTTACACACAAAATTAAGTATATTCAGCATTAATAAAAATCGTAAGTGAACTAAAACAATAGTTATCTCTGCAGTTATTTAGTAGATGATATGAGGGAATTTTTGCCTCCTTTTAAATGAAAAACTTTTTTAAAAAACTCATTATATAATTTATTTATTTATTTATTTTTAATTCTGTTGAAGAGACACTAGCCAATGTGACAAAAAGGCGTTTTGTGTATACTTAAGGAAGGATTATCAAACTACTTCTTAATAAAAACCCTGAAAGTATATTCGACCAATCTTGAAAACAGATTTTAGAAAGCAAAATAAGGTTTTTTTTCTCTATGTCAACTACTGCTGTGCGTACTGAAACAAGCTATAAGTTTCAGAAAGATAAGGAAAAGATAAATTTGCTTATTAAAACATGTTAAATTCAGATTTGTTGTTTATATGCTACATTTATATATTGCTGAAAAAATACTCTGCTAACACACTTTCCTTGAATCCAGCACTGTGCTTTGGGCTTGATATAGAGGAATGAAATTATGTTCTGTGCTTTCCCTGCTGGGGGCAATATGACTCCACTTGTCTGCAACGAATGACCAGAAATTACACAGAAGTGGAAAAGCTCAAAGCATTTTAAAATACTAGACTGAGTCCCTGAAGTAGAACAGGGGCGTTGGCACCAAAAACGTCTTAATGAATCTTATCAGGAACTGTAAATGTAAAGAGTCACCTGAAGTGGCTGGAGAAGGCAGGGTACGTGCTTTCATGGTTTCAGTATGGTTACTTGTGTCACAGAACAGAAGGAATAAAAACAAAAAAATCACCACTCTAATCAGTTAAAGAGTCAAGGGTGGTGCGTATCAGCTATGATTTATGTACAACAATATCACAGTCTCACAAAATAATAGTGATTTATGTCCTCCAAATCCTTTGCAAACCTGATTTTTTGTGAACTTGTGAAATTACATTCCTAAAAAGAAAAAGATTACAGTGAGATAGGAGGAGATAAATAAGAACTAATATGAATAGGTATGTCAGATCAAAAATAGGCATTAGAAAACTTTCAAGCCACATTAGTAATGGCTATTAGTGGTTTTTGCTTAAATATATTGATGTCAAATCTAGGTTTACTTATTCAAATACATTCAAATAAGTGTTTTTTTTATTTAGTAAAGAAGTTACAGTTTATAATGCCACCTATTGAAAGGTACAACTATTTACCTATCTAAATAGATTTCACTAGATGCAATATAAACTAGTGACACAAGTGTGACACAAGTAACCATACTGAAACCATGAAAGCATCTACCCTGCCTTCTCTAGCCACTTCAGGTGACTCTTTACATTTACAGTTCCTGATAAGATTCATTAAGAAACTTTCGGTGCCAACGCCCCCGTTCTACTTCAGGGACTCAGTCTAGTATCTTCACCCCTCTGATTGTTATTTTCTTGTTTATTATGAATTACATTTATCTGCATACTCGTAACTCCTGGAAGATTCTGATACCTTTTATCATGCATCATCTGCTTCAAAAGCAGGCAAATCTGGGCTTTACCGTTTTTTTTTTACCTCCAGTCTGCAGGTGCTGATAAACTTTGCCAAACTTTGATCTTTCACCTTGAATTTTTGTACGCTAACATCAGCCTTCACACATTTCTGAACAAAATAAAGAACACGCCAGCCCATTTCCAGAAATATTTAGCTGTGGAGAGGAAAGCAGTGGCTTATTATTTAAATACAGTGTTTAAACAATCTTTTAGAAGGACTGTGGGTGTCTTTGCAATTAGACAGGTTTGCTTGAACTCCACACAAAACTGAAAGAAAAAAAAAAAAAAAAATCCATCTTCCTTTTAAGTCCCTGGAAAACACACTCAAGTTCCACATACAGAGGTGTAAAGGTGGACCATTTCTCCAAACACTGTATCGGTACTAAGCTTTCTGCTACTCGCTCATAACCACTACATAGAACTGTTCTTAGTTTTCTTATGTTCCAAATATTTGGTGAATTGAGAGGGAGGATGAAGACCAATACATGCAGGATATAGAACTGAAGTCTTTTTGTAAGCCCACTTCCTTTTAACCATATTTCTTAATCTTAATAAAAAAGAGTACATTTCATCCTCCTTTAACAGAACATAACAGATTATCCTTACTTTTTTGTCCCTGCAGGGCTGACGGCATAGCACGATATGTTTGCGTTGCAACATCATATTTCACTTGGAACATATTTTACACACCAGCCTTGAAGGTGGCATCATTCAGATTGTAGCCTCAAAGAGAATAGTGACCATATCCTCAGATAGTTTTCCCAATACTCATGGGGACCTAAATCATCGCTCCTTAGTAAGCCAACTCTTTAAGGCAAAATTAAGAGAACTATAGCGCTCTGCCTATATAAAGCATCAGGAAGCAGATACTTTCTGTCCTTTCCAAACGCAGACTTCAGTTGCATTTGACTCTTTGGAGAGGTGGATTTTTATTAACTCTACATAACCTGCACAGTATCTGCTGCATGAAGTTTTGAATAACTAAGTGATACCACTGAACAATTTTGAGTCAAATCTATTATACTCTTTTCGACGAGGAAAGCAAGAATATGGTTTTACTGACAACAGCCCAATGACACTGAAAGAATAGCACCTCAATTACCTCCTCCCATCTCTTCTTCGGGCCACACAACTTTGCTTTGTGATAGCTCCACCGGAACCTTCCCTGAATTTTTTTCAGATCCCTGAACGCTAGTAAATCTATAACAAACATGCAATTTGATATTGCCAAAAGAAGGTCTTGTCCCTCTTCCCTCCTCCTCCCACTCTTATTCTGCTACTCCTTTCCTCCTTCTTTGCCATGCCGAACCTTCTTCCACTCCTTGTACCTTTCTAGCACTAACTGCATCTCTTCCATGAGCTGATCTCACTCAGTAGAATAGCTGCAAAAAGCTCCCCAAACCACAAGGAGTAGTATGCAGTATTAGTGAGCTATTTTGCCAATTTTCTGAAGGTAGCCCAAAAGGGAAGCAGTGAGAGCACGGCCTCAAATTAACATGGCAGAGGGAAGGAAGGGAGAGGAATTCTCCCTTTTTTGGGGGGCATAGTTGCTAGAATATACATTTTTGAAAGCGTTTTTCAACTCAACACAGAAACATAAAAATTCTCAACCAATTATTTCAGCTCAGATGGGAGACAACAGCTTAAGGACCAATGATAGCGTATAGACAACTTGGGCATCTTCTATCCTCCCTTCCATGGACCAGCGTTTCTAGTTAACATTATTGTTTAATACTCTGAAGTAAACAGAAGCATCTTCTCTACAACATGAACATCTCAGGGTACCGTGTTAGACATTCCAATGGCTTTCTATGAGAAAACCTGCATATTTGGGGTTCATTCCCCTCCATTTCCTGACAGAGATAGCAACATAAAAACCAGCACATCCGTGAAGATTTATAGAAATGAGGTAACTGTCAGCTGAGACCTTGAAGATTTCAGTCTTTGGAATACTCTGACAAGTTATAAACATTAAATAATAAGGTCCACTGGAGAGTTAAATTAACTTCTAACATAACTTGGTCATTTATTTCTATGCAACCAGACCCTTCTCTCCTCCCCTACACCTCCCCAAAAAAATGCCCAGACCCTTAGAAACTTACTGTTAAAACAACATGAAGACTCATTACATGTTTCCATTTCAATGAAATAAATATTACGTATAGTTTTGTCTTTTATTTTTTTTGTCTGTTTGACAGAAGAATGCAGGGATTTCTGGGCAAAAAAAAAGATTAACTGGTTGAGAGCCTGTTAGAAAATTGAAAGGAAGGAGTTTATTCAAAGGCCCCTTGGAAGGTGAGAAGAATCCTTGCATCTGTCTCACAAATTACAGAACTTTGTATAGAAGAAAGCTTCAAAGTGACCAAATAGCTTTAAGGAAAAAAAATGGCTAGACTTAATTAAGTTGCACGGAAATAAAAATTATCTGTAAATGTAGATAGCAGTATACAAATTTTCAAGACAGGAAGATGACTTGGGCCTCAGGGCACATTATGGTGAAAAGAATGATTTAAAGTGTCTCCACTGCTGAAAGACAGAAGTCTTGTTCTACCCCCTTTCTCACCTACTCTTGCTGCTATCCTTTCAGTTCAGTCTGTTACCTGGTATGCAGATAATTAAAACCTTCAAGCCTTCTTTCTTCTGGGCATAACACACACGGGGGAAAAAAAATATATATATATATATATAAAAAGATCATTTAGATCTGCACTGTGGAGACCACATGGTCTGGATAACAGCAGCTGATAAGGCAGGGATGCAAGGGTAAAGAGCGTGGGAAAGGAACATCCAGAACTTCCTACAAGTGCATTTGCCCCAAAATTATAATGCTAGAGAAGACTATAAGCCTTGGCCAGGTTAAACGTTAACCAGGAGACTACAAACAGATTTTAAAGAGTCAACTCCAAAAAATGTAAAGGAATAATAAATATTTGTAATAGGAGAGATAAAGAAGAAAAAAAAAAAAAAAAAAAAAACCCCATGAGTGGAGGACAAAGCCTGGTTTGAATCATGTCAAAGCCAGAAATCACGGACCTTGCCACCTCCAGCTAGGTGCACCTTCCCCACCAGGCACTGGGACAGCCTCCAGCAGCTGGCGTGACAACACACTGTGCCAAAAAGTAGGGACAGACACATAAAAAGCACTCACATCTGCAACATGGGGCATGTGTAAATAGGGAGAACCTCAATCCCAGGAGAGAAGGTGTGTTTGTGACCCACACACCCTGCGAGGGAAGGAGATGCCTGTGTCTCTGGGGGTTGGGTGGGTGCACCTTAGTGGGATTACGAACTGCTTCAATCCCAATGTGATGGAAATCATGTGAATTGACAAGTTTTGGGGTTTTTGGGGAGGGTTAGTGGTGGAAGGACATCGGGTTTGGGGTTCTTTACCCTGCTTTCCACCTAACAGAGACAGACAAGTCCAGGCCTGTAAATGACTTTGGCACCTAAAACTTGGACTTAGGTTGCAGTTCCGCTGCCTGGTAGCTGCCAGCATCTCATCCTCTCCATTAATGCATTCCAACTTCAAGCTGGTGCCAGTCTCCAGTGACCCCATGAACCATTTCCCGACCAATTTCAGGGGCAGACATTAAACCAACCCCTCTTGGAGCATCCAGGTACTTCAAGTGGGCCTGACTACGCAGACAAAAGCGACTGAAGTGACCCAGCCCCTTCTTCATTTGAAGCTACACAGTTTTCCAGGACTTGGATGACAGGTAAACTACACAGTTTTAACAGAAGCTGAACCCTCTAACCTTCCTTCAGAATTCAGTTGCTATCAGTTTGTTTCAAAACCATGCCTAATAAATTGATGTTACCCTCTTTTAATAGTTATCAGTGATGACGATCAATTTTCAAACAGCACTTCTGGTTCAGTTCTCTACTACTGCTGAGATTAGAGTCCCTTTCTTTACTCATAACCATGTTTGAGGCTAATTTTAGGAAAGGCAGTCACTGTTGATCACAATTCTCCCATTAAAAGTTGCGTTACACTGAAGGAAAGCCAATATTTGCTAGGTAAGAAAGAAAAAAAAAGTTCACCTATGATCCATACTCTTTCACAAGGGCTTCTTCCTGAATTTTGCATTAAGCAGCCAACGAAACAGCAACCGAACTCATATAACAGATTTGTGCCACCTGATCCAACTACTGATGAATGCCATACAAAGATCTGTGTTCCCGGCCAATGCCACCATCTGCTTCCCCACCAATCCTGCTCTACACCCAGCCTAAAGATAAGCCACAAAGGAACATCTCATAAAGGAAATTAGTAATTGTTCTGTTCCCTAGCTTTCTACCAGTGGTTACTGACAGCAGTACAGTTAGATAGTGCAAAACATTTCAAAGATTATAGATATATGTTTAAATCCAGATTCCTCAAGAAGAATAACGTCTCTCCATAACTACAAGTACTTTAAGAGATAATATTCAGAAACGCTAATTTTAACTAAGAAGATAAGTCTTCCTAGGAGATCTGTGTAATGGAGGGAGAGAAAGCACCTCCTCTCTCCATACCTAGCATGACACCAGATGAATGTGCTCATAGCTGGTGTTGCACCTCGGGAATCATAGAAGGGTTTTGGTTGGAAGAGGCCTTTAAGATTATCAAGTCCAACCATCAACCCAACACTGCCAAACCCACCACTAAACCATGTCCCTCAGCACCGCGTCTACCCCTCTTTTAAATACCTCCAGGGATGGTGACCCCACCACTTCCCTGGGCAGACTGTTCCAGTCCTTGACAACCCTTTTCGTGAAGAAATTTTTCTCAATCTAAACCTCCCCTGGTGCAACTTAAGGCCGTTTCCTCTCGTCCTATCTCCTGTTACTTGGGAGCAGAGACCGACCCCCCCCTTGGCTACACCTTCCTTTCAGGCAGTTGTAGAGAGCGATAAGGTCTCTCCTCAGCCTCCTTTTCTCCAGGCTGAACAATCCCAGCTGCCTCAAGCCATTGCTCATGAGACTTGTTCTCTCCAGACCAGTTGAGCCTGGTGCTGTGCGTGAATGCCCAGCAGAGGCTGGGGCATGTTTCCTCTGCCCCTGAAAGGCACCTTCTGCCTGGGTTTTGTTTACGAGGAACCCAACTTTGCTCTCCAAGACTGCTCCAGGATATGAACTGAGACGTCTTATGTAAGGAGATTCACAAGCACACACCTCACCTGAATGGAAATGCTGATGTAGACATGCCCAGACATAGCCTTAGAGCCCCACATTTAGAAGTCTCAGTTTATGTCTCCACAAATAGTTTTTATCAGATTCTTTAAATGATGAACAAGTTATTTGTATTTCCTTACGACACACAGTAGCATAGCTGATCAAGGTCAATGATGCTGTGATATACAGAAACCAAGAAAAATTCCATTTGGAACATTTGTGTTACAGGAAAATACTATTATTTCAAAATATATAAAACTAACTCATAACAAAAAAAAAAAAAAAACCACAAAATCCCACAAACTAAAACCAAGAACAAAAAACCCCACCCCAAACCAAACAAAAACCAAACAACAAAATTTGCCCAGAAAGCAAAACTAAGAACATAAATCAAACATACGAAAAAATCCTTTTGTTATATTCAGATCAACTGCATCATGGAGAAGGTATGAAAAAGAAATATGAACCAGTCAGCTTAGTAATGCAATTATTAGAACTATTCTATTCTGAGTTTTTATCAACTTATTTGAATAACATTCAGGTTTTTGTATTTTGCTGTATCATGAGTGACATTACTTTGATCTTGAAATGAGGACTTTTTTCCTACTTAAAAGGAATTTTTATACAAATCTTCTGTTCCCTCCGCTAAAACAAAACTTACATTCATAGATATAGTTACAAAGTGCAATCAAATTACTTTGATTGTTGCGTTTCAATCACAAAATATCTAAAGTGAATACAGGTAAAAGTGAAAAAATAACTTTGAATTAGTGAAATCTTTCCTCCAGTATGTCTCCTTATCTATTAGCAACCACTGAGAACTGGACCTCTGCTATTTAAAAATCTTTCCGTTATCTAAATACATAGTTGTTTCATGGCTTATACTATTAAAGCTTCAAGTCAAAAGCAAAATTTTTTGAGGATAGCTTTGTATAAATATCACCATTAAAATGTGCCAAAGCCTGATGCAAACTCAGTCTTGGTACCAGTAGATAATTTTGCCTGAACCTCTGAAAATCCCTTTACCAGATCTTACTAAGCATAAGTTTCTAGCAACCTTTAAGAATGATGTATTAACAGCACTGTATCCGTACAACAGACTAGTGCTGAATATTCTAGAAGTGTTGTTATCCATATTTATCATGCAAATCACCCTGCCTGTCCTTTGCTCCATGGAGATAAGTAGGTAGTTGAGAAACAGAACCAAACTAAAGAATTAGTGCAAACTAAAAGCGTGCAAATTAAAAAAAAAAGTGCCTTCCAGGTTGATTTGGCCAATTTTCTCCAGCAGCTGGAAGCTTTGTGTAGCCAGGATTTACAAAAAGAAATTAAGATATCAGTAGTAGCAATGCACACATCTAGAAAGGACCAATCCTTAGGAATGCAGTGCTTTGAAAATGACTTAATTTACTCACCTAACCCAGCACGTATGCAGCTCTTGTTTTTTTCAACTCCCCAAATTATTTTGCCTTTTTCCCCCAAAATGCCTGGATTGGTCTACGGAGCTTTACACAACAAACTGGATTTCACACAAGAAATTCTGGTGAGACTGAAATAGTCCCAAAGTGGGATACCTATTAGAGCAGGCTAGAGATTCCAGTCTATTAAAAGGTTTTCACGGTCCTTCCTCTAAAGTGAAATCTTATCTCCAAAACACATGTACGATGTAACTTGGTGATTCCAATGGTGAAAGATAAATATATATAAAAAACTATAATTTAATGGCATTCTTAATCTTATAATGAGGAACTAGCTGTACCCGAGTTGGAAAATATGGGCCCTCTTTTATACTACTTTAGAACTGGGATTTTTAACCTGCAGAGGTGAGGCTTCTGCAATCATTTTATGTGAAATCCTCCCCAACTCTTTTGAACCTTTTGCCCGTTTTTAAGAAATTCTGAATATTTATGATATTGAATTTCCCACATCACCAGCTGAACAGGCAGTCCCTACTGAGGAACAGCTTGAGAGTTACCTTTGGTGCTTAGGCTACTGGTTAGCCTATGCGGGGTCCCAAAGCAGCTTAAGAAGATGTTTCCCCTCATCCATCTGGTTGTGAAGGAATAAGGGAATTAGCTAAACACACTGTCAGGAGTTTGGAAAGTGCAGGGCTGAGACCCAGAAGGTACTGTGAAAAAGAGAAGTCTAAGGAGTTTGAAAGACGTGGAATGGAGCTGGGCTTATTGCAGCATGTGTTTCTGCGTGTAACCCAAAGGGAAAGAGTAGTCTTCAATAACACAGTATTTTAATCATGCCAAAATGCATGTTGAAGGTAAAATTGGTCCCTAAAGTCACTGCAGAACCAGAGCACATTAAAGATAATCCCATATATTCCTAGTTCTTCTTCCAAGAAGTCCTGTCCCAAACCTGACTGAAATGACTCTTTTTCCCCAAGTTGCTCTAGAGAAGAGCAGATCCAGAACTGAAGGAGGACAACCATGTCAACTCTTATACCTTCGTGTATTCACTGTCTCTGTTCAGAAGCACTCCTACACTGCCTGTAGTCTTCTGTACACAAAGACAATGCTTTAGTTATCTTTCTAAGAATTTGTGCTAAAAAAACTTATATAAAGAATAACCAAGTAACTTCCTCTTAGATAATGCCTACTTATAAACATTATCTAATGATTCTTTAATAGTCTGCAGTAGATAATTACTGCATTTTTTGTGTCATGCAAAATAATTTTAGAGCATTTCATCATAATGAGGATTCATCAAACAGTTCAAAGCATTGTTAACAAGCACTTAAACTATCTTTGGTATTCAAAACCTGAAATAATACACGTTGGGCAGTGCTTTAGAGGGTGCCTTACCTCTGCTACATTCTCAGTCTAGAAATTACACCAAGTTTTCTAGAGTGGGCAGATGAAGTGACGACCCATCCCTTCCCAGCTCCCCAGTGTATGAATCCTGCTCAGAAAAAAAAAAACCAAAACCAAAAACAAAAAAAAAATTATTGGTATTTGCTGATGGGGAGAAAAAAAAAGAAACAAAACTGGAAAGCTTCATAACAAAAAATTATTCAGGATTTTTCTTGCAATTTAATTGCAATTCCTGGTTTTGAAATCATTACATGCAAACACTGATTTTGTTCTGCGAGTGCAAAAAAAAAAAATCTCTCAAATGTATTCTTTTCAAATTCAAATTAAAAAAAAAAAAACACCACATTTTCTTCAAATTATTTTAAGCATGGAAGGAATACTCAGTATAGCTACTCAGAAACCAAAATTACAGAAATATAAACTTGAATAAAATAGTGGTTTTCCTAGAGCATCACATGAAAGTTCGGCTGCATGAAAATTTAGTTTTCTAATTTTGAAAAAGTCCCAAACTTCTCAGGTGCAGGAAGAACTGGTAGAGCACATAGGCACCTCTTCAGCAGTACTCTTTAGGAAATGGCAAAGAACATAGCTCCTGACATTCTTAGGTGACCGAGGGTCTATAGGAACGTGAGTTCTATCAGTGAAAAGTTAGTCAGGAATAAGTGCTGTATATGCTTAGGAGCTCTGGATTCTTCCTTCAGCCACGTTTTCAGGATTTACGGAGAACCTGATGCAAACACATCTTTCATCTGAATTACTGGATGAAGTGCACATGCTGAAAAGCAAGGACTGAAAAGAGTCTCCTCCTGCATAAAGGAGCGCCTTCATGATTAGCTGACAAAAATCACGCTCTTTCTAGCGCTATGAATATTTTTATCTTTTTGTAAAACAGCATCTGCTATTCAGGCTTAGAATTTCCCTTACCAGCAAAAGGCAGACCTAGTTGTTAAAGCAGCCTTCTAGGGCAAGGATTTGAACTCTGCAGGACCTGGGAGAACATTGCTGGGGTCAAATATTGAGCAGGTTTTTTAAGTAATAGGTACCATGCAAAGCCTCATTTCACTGAGCAGTGCCAAGTCTGTCATTCAAACTTCTTTGGCTTCCTTTCCAAAAGGAAGATTGAGTCAGTTTCTTCCACAATATCCTGCCTTCCAAATAGTGTAAACCAATCTTCATCACCACAGTTTATCGTCCTCTCAGCCACTACAGCTATACCTGAGTTTCTTTATTATCCAGCTTACAATGTGCTCCAATTAAAACAAAAAAAAACAAAACCAAACAAACAAAACCAAAACACCCAACCCACAAAAGAAACCCCAAAATACTGTATTTTTGAACCACATTACTGGTCAATCTTAAAACACGGCTCTAAACACAAGGCATGATGCCATGGCAATCTAATCCAGTCTAATTGATTTCTGCTGCAGTTCTGTCCTACTGTCCTTCCCTCTCCTCCTCCTTTGCATTCAGACTTGCTGGCTCTTAAGGACAGGCTATTTCAGCACAGCTGTTACAAACAGAAGTAATGAAATAAATAAATAAATAAATAAATAATTCACAAAACCTGCTTAGCATGGCTTTTTTTTAATGTATCTGTCAATTCAGTGCCCTGAAGCACAGGGGCAGAAAAGCATTTATAGATGAGCCGCACAACTCCCATTCATCTCCGCTGAGAAGACTGAAGGTAGACGTCAGTCACGTAGGCTGCCTTGGAATGCCAGTTACAAAGGAACTACAGATCCGTTGCTAAAAGAGCAGGATGGGCATATGAGGTTGAGCGAGAACAGGATGAAATGTTTGGGAGAAGGATCTTTTAAACCAATGGCACCACCAAAAAAAATAGGTAGACCCATAATCTACAGTCAAAGAGTAAAAACCAGTGGTGAAGGAAAGACTATTTAAAGTTGTGAACTTCTGAAATGGTCATAAAATGATGGCAAAATAGCTAGAAATTGTCTCATATGTGTTTTTAGAAGTGAAGCCAAACCCTGTCAAAGTGGTTGAAAGATGACAGAGAACACAGGTATTCAGTAGCATTATAGTAATCAGTCTTTGTTGGAAATATTTTTGAGGACAAGTTCACCTGTCGTGCTTCGCTACTGCTGGGTCTGTGCAAGCAGATGGCCAGCATTAGTAGGAGGGGTAGAAGATCAGAATGGAATTTGGGCTACCTAGTTTTGGTCAGACTGTGTGCAAAATTCAGCAGATATGTATGCCGAGCATGTGATGAAGTGTCTGGTTCCCCAGAGGCCAAGCATGTACTCGTTTCTCTCAAGAATGCTGTCTGTGTTTAATGAAGTCCACTTTTTCCTCATTTGGAAGGCTCATTCCAACCCAGATCTTTTCATGAAGCAGTAGTGAGTAGGAAGACAAATGAGAATTTAAGTTGGCATTACCTAGAAAACAGACTTTTGGTTTGTTTGTTTATTTTTCAAACTGCCTTCCACTTTTTGTCCTGCATTTTTAAGTTGATAGTCAACTATCTCCCAGCTTGAAGGAAGGTTTTGCTCAATAAGAATGTGAGTCTTCGAGATATTAATTTATATGAAAGGTGACAAAGGGCAAAAAGAAAAAAAAAAGTTGTAGAAGGTGCTGTACAACTCCCATTGTCTGTAACGTAGGGACTAGATTAAAACAATCTTTGAAGTTTTCCTGCAAAATATTTTCCAGCTGAATGGAATGAATGTGCATTGTGAACTCCTGATTATGAAGAAAGCAGGCTTTAGAAAGTGCTACAATGACTTCTGCAAACAGACAAAGTGACTGCAAACTGGGAAGGGAGAAAAGAATTTGGAGAGGTAGAAAATTCAATGCTTCATTTTATTTTGTGGTTGTAGACTTCAGGACAAGCTGAACATTCAAATTCTTCTCTACAAACAAGCTTTCTGCCTTTTATACGGGTTGCACTGACAGCTGGGGTAAAAAGAGTTGTTTTAATTAAAACTCTACTCTAGGGAAGATGTTGTAGAACTAGCATCTGTAGCTGGCCTGATGAATCTCCAGTAAACAAACAGACAGGGTGTTTTAGTACAAGCGTCAGTGTTGTAGAGGATTACAAAAAGCAATTTTGCTGGCATTTCTGAATATTCTGAATATAAAGCAGTACTATTTCTAACAAAGCCACATCTAAAATGGACCTGTTTCAGGAAAAAACAAATACAACCGAAGTAAAAGCCACCCTACCTGTATACTTATTAAGAACATTTTGAGTTGTACAGATATAGTTTGTTCATCGGTATCTCCTCACACATTCTGCACTAATGTGACTCATACCAACATCAGGTTTAATGCAGACAGAAAACCGGATCTGAAGACATTTTTCTGAGGGTAAAACAGTACTGCACTTTTTGTCAGCTTGACGTATTCCTACATGAGAGCTGGCATTTAGGAAAAGAACCTCCAGTTTAGATCATAATGAGACAGTTGCATTTAAAAAAAATAATAAAAAAAAAAAACCACAACACAAAACCAAAAGACATGCATATATATTTAAACACATCATTAAATGGCATATCTGGATAAAAAAAATGGGAAAAAGACAGATCACCCCACTGGTATCAGATACCTTCATGTACTACAAATAGTAGTTATGGCAGAAAGAGTATTTACTCTCCTACTCAGTGTTGAGCTACTGATGTTCTCAAAATTTCTCATTTTCAGTACAGTTCAGTTCACAATTCTCATACTTTGACATTATTTGATGCTGGACTTCTATACAGTGTTTACAACACCTTGCACCCTCACAACAAAGAAGATACTTTACATGATGGTTTATTTAAAAAACCCCTGTATCTTCCAACATAACTAATTACAGTCCACTTCACAACTAAGGGCCTTAATAATACACACTGACCAATATAGAGGAATTGAGCAATACTACATGGAGTGTGCCTCGAGACAGACCCAAGGATCTATACGTGTAAAATCTGATTACAGGATCTGAGCTTGAATGTAGGAAAACACTGCAATGTAGCATCTTCAGGCTCCAAGACAGAAACCATCTGGCATAAATACACCAACAGCAGAAGGCAGAGCACCAAAAAAATACCCTAATATTGTGGAAATGTCATAGCACGTTCAGTATTCAAACAAAATGGCCTTTTTTTAAAAAAAATAATAATAATAAAAAAAAGCACAATCTGTCCAAATAGCACTACTAGTAAAGGAGTTAAAGGTAAGAGTTAAAGAGCAAAAAGTAGGTTGATCATGCTGGAATTCAACTTCAACTTCTGGTTTTCAAGATCAATGATGAAACATCATATCATACAATATAGGAGAAGTGATCGATAAAAATACTGTATCTGCTCCCTGTAGCTATTTATGCAGAATTTGGGAGGAACACAGTTCCAAATAATATTGTTCCTACTAATATAGCCTCTATTAGTGTAAAGCTCATTAGAGACACAACACATTGTAAGCGATATCCTGGGCTTAAAATTCCACGCAAAGATTTCATAAAACATTAGGGATGCTCAGGTTCTAGAATTACAAAAGGTGTATACTTGGTCATATTAAAACTTTTTTGAAAACAGGTGTGATGTGGTTAGACTATAAAGGTTGCTGGTAGATGGATGTAGACATGCTTGCAATATGTCTTAAGGTATTTCGCACTGTTATTGATGCTGTAAAACATGAACTAAATAGCTTCATTATGTTGAATACCATTGGACCTCAAAGTTCACAATAAATATTGTTATAATCAGGAAGCAAGAGTCGTTGATACATGCCGCTTTGCCAAGTATTTTATTTCTCTTAATCCTTTTTTTCTTTCATTAATGTAAACACAAGGCATTCATGTATATATGTTTGCTTATTGTAATACTACAACAAAGAAATGGTCAATTCATCCCTTTTACTATTATTTTCAAAGGTCTGGGTCCAGGATTTTTCCATGTACTTTTGTCTACCACTGCACTGCTTTAGATTGAGAAATTGTTCCTTAAATAAATAGAAGTATTTATGGATGTATGACCTTTGGTTCGATGGAAGCCTTTTTCCTCTTTTGTTTAATAGCATATTTTCCTCTTGTGTCTAAATAAGAATATTATCCAATTTGAAAAGTACTCAAGATTACTTATTGAAGGGTACAGTTCCCTCCCAATTTACCATGAATATGTTTCATAATACCTGTCAAACTATGTTTTCCTCTCTTCTGGCTTTGGTAGGGAGGCACTGCAATGAAAAAATCATCATAGAGTTCTATGCATACAGCTTTGGTAGATAGTATTTTATTTTATTTATATAAAAACTCCCACCGCTAAAACTATATCCTCACTCTATACATTTATGACCTCTAGCACAAGCTGGAAATACCTAACACTGATATCTGCTGTAGGTCTTTTAACCAAAGAGCATGTTACAGGCACCTAATAAGATGACGACGTCCAATTTTACACAGCAAGAGATAAAATGCTTCTGAAAAGAAATTCCTGTTTAATTCACAATTTGACAATAAAAAAAAAATAAACAGCTGCTCATAACTTACATTTCTTTTTTGTTTAGTCTTATTTCACGTTATCATCAATTGTACATCACAGCTTCTGGAAGCTCCCATACTTGGTCATGAAACCTTAACTCTAGCAATTTTAAAGAAGATTCGTGCTTTGCAAACAAAGTACACTAGGGAAATGAGAAATACATGTACTACTCCTTTGCCTTTCAGTCAAAATATAACAGTTTCTATTTTAAATATATAGAATGGATACCGATATCCTTCCAACTTTTAACCAACCGAAACAAACCTGTCGCCAAAACTTTATGAACTCTCTTCCTCTGCCAATACGCTGCTATGCACAATGCCTACCTACAGATTTTGGTAAAAATTAGTAAAGAAAAATCAGTTGATTATATATTTCATTATTATAAATAAAAACAAAAGTAAATTTAGATGGGGGAGAAAACCAAATTCAGTGACTTTATGATTTGCATGCTTACCAATGCTAAAACACATAAAAGATAATAGCAATAGTTTTCCAAACCAGTTTTCCAAATGAGGGAGGGATATATGTGTACACGTGCATGTGTACACATGTGCTTGCAGAGTGTTTAAATGTGTTGTTCCCATTTTCATTCCAGGAAAATTCAAGGCAGGAGCACTGGGATAATGGAAATGAACGCTAGGAGCCTGCAGTAATCAGTCTTTATAATTTCCACAGGCCATTCAGGAGGTGTCCTAACAGTTCAGTTCCCCATTTGCTGCCCTTCTTATGCCCCTGTCCCACAAATTAGAATAAGGCAAGCCATAGAAAAGCAAAAGATTAAACTGCAAATAAAGCATGGTTACACTAGAGGGGGCAGGAAGGGGAGAGAAGAGATGGAAAAATTACATTAGAGACCAGATTTCATCCTGGAGCCTTTTCTTGCCCAAGGGCGGGGGGGGTGTGTGTGTAGAGAGAAGAAAAAAAAAAAAAAAAGAGAAACAGGAAAAAAAAGATTATACTATTAAAGCTGAAATAATAGCTGATGTCTCAGAATTAATATGGAGGGATGGAAGAAATAAAGCTCTTAGTCATCCCCAAGATCTGGGCATCATTTCTTAGAATGTGGTACTCAAGAAATATTATATACCTGTATTTTAATAAAGCTTCCCATAGAACATTTCCAAAGAACGCTATATTCATGGGCTTACCATCACATAATATTTACTTTGAGGAATCCTCTTTACAGCCTTTACATACTTTCAGTTCAGCCACAGCTATTAGCTGCTCTGTGTACAAATTAAGAAATAAGTCTTCACCACTCAGTAACTTACATCGCACTGTAAATCTCATCACTGCCTAAGAAAAACTAGGCTATTCATGTTTGACTCAATCTAATATTTTTAAAAAAGACTCAGCCTGACACATTATACAGTTATGTATCATTTCAGAAAGAAAACATACACTGCATTACAGCTGTAACATTGTCTGCAACACAAGCAGAAATAAATTGAATGTAAACAGAAGGTAAAACATACTGTTCTTTAGATGGAGCACAATAAATCACAACCAAAGTATGCATTTGCTATTTCACTGATTTCCAAAGTATTATCCAAATACTGATATGCTGCATTGATAGAAAAATGAATCTGTTGCAACACAGAAGTTGCCTTCCCCCCACACACACACTTCACTGGTAATACAGGGAACCCAACATTTTTAGAGTTTTAACTTCTAAACTCTATTGAGATAAATGAGCATATTTTCATTCTGATGTTTACCTACCATACTATCTTTTTTTGTGACTACGCTCGTATGCTATGTACATAAAATGGATGGGTATGGTGAACACGGAAAGAGCACAGGATGAAAGGCAGTGAAATGCAAGACACTACTCATTCTGTCCCACTCGAATTTACAGAATTTGATGTTATCCCCATGCTTTTATACTGTGTATGTATGTAAGCACTGCACTGAAGGTCTTTTGCAAAGATATATGTTCATCCTGCCTACACCTAGCCAGGAGACAACCGTCAAAAAAAAATGTGTTCTCAAGCTCTAGTTCCACAGCCATTAATACTGGATCTGTGCACAGCAATACAGATTTGATTTGTACTAGACACGAGAACACAACTGCATTTTTCCCTCAAATTAGATGGTGCAGACAATATAGCCTCTGTGATAGCTTTATGCTCTACACTGGTTACATGACAGCTATAGTAGAACAGATAATAGTCAATCTGGCATAAAGCCTGACAATAACGTTAACTTGTCAAAATTCCCAGAAAACTGTGACTTAGCAGAATATGTTTGTACCAGATCAGCACTTACCATCATGTGGCTGCAGTGTTCTTGACTAGAAGAACATGGACCTGTTGGTCCAGAGGAGGCCACACAGATGCTCAGAGGGCTGGAGCACCTCTGCTATGTGGACAGGCTGGGAGAGTTGGGGTTGTTCAGCCTGGAGAAGAGAAGGCTCTGGGGAGACCTTACTGCGGCCTTCCAGTACCTAAAGGGGCTACAGGAGAGCTGGAGAGGGACTTTTTACAAGGGCCTGTAGTGATAGGATGAGGGGGAATGGCTTCAAACGGGGAGAGGGAAGATTTAGATTAGACATCAGGAAGAAGTTCTTTCCTGTGCGGGTGGTGAGCCCCTGGCGCAGGTTGCTCCGAGAAGCTGTGGCTGCCTCATCCCTGGAAGTGTTCCAGGCCAGGTTGGACGGGGCTTGGAGCAACCTGGGCTGGGGGGAGGTGTCCCTGCCCAGGGCAGGGGGGGTGGAACTGGGTGATCTGTAAGGTCCCTTCCAGCCCAAAGCACTCTATGATTCTAAGTAGGAGCCCTAGAGGCAGATTCAGCCTGCTGCTCAACCATGGCCTTGGAAGAGCTTCCCGCAGTGGGAGCGCAGTGCCACGAGTTGTGGTTCGCTCCTCTTGAGCCAGTTTGCACAGACACCCATTGTTCCGCCTGCCGTCCACGGAGGCTGAGCCACACAGAAAGCAAAGGCTTCGAGTAGAAGCAGTAACTTACTTCCCGTGGCTCTTAATTTGTGTTAACACACAGCACGTTGCAGGTAGTTTCACAGGTAAAGAGTGTATACAATTGTTTTACTGCTTGGCTTTCTTGAGCTACAGCGACGCACCTAATTTACTCTGAAAGTTTAACTGTGCAGAAATTGAGGCGAAGAACAGGTGAATGAACATTTATTATACCTCCCAAAATAAAAGTTGCTTTTCAGTATGCAAACTACTCGTGTGGCATGCTTATCTAAAAGGAAAACACGCTTTCCCTTTTAAAGGATATTACAGGCCCTACAAATCGCCTTGAAAGTTTCTTTAAATTTCATAGGTCCACATATAAAGCTGAGAGTAAGTTTATCTTGCATATACTAGAAAGAAATGCCTATTTTTTTTTTTTATAGCACTTCATTTCAAAAGTACAAAACACTTTTCAAAGGGTAGGAGCGCAGATCTGAGGATTTTGCTTATATTTCAGTATAATACGTGGGACTTTAAATCAGTGACAAAATACAGATAAAAACAAGTCCAGGACTCAGGCGTCCCAAGACGCAAGTTCATCAGGAGCCTACGTTCCCATTCTTAAAATAAAACACAGTTCATCTGAGAACCACGGATTAAGGGAATAATGAGTAATATCCCAATGAGAAACCAATTTTGGTCTTTTCTAGCTGTGAAATTATTTTCTAATTTTTTGGTGTTAACTTTTAAATTAATATAGAATTAAACCACCACAAATAAACTACTTTAATATCAAATTTAGAGTAAGCATGTGCACGCATATGGATTGGGATCCCTGGGAAAGAGCAAGCACATAGGTAGAGCAACTGCTTAATAAAATAATTTTCCCAGCGGCCATTTTAGAGAACGCGATCCCAATTTGGAATCCGATTGTTTCTTTTTCATACCCAGCTAGTAAGCCCCCATTTAACCTGCCTTGTCTCTATTCTTTGGTACCAACACTTTGTTCTGTTGGCTTTAACAGTCCCAAAAGTCACAATTACTCTGCCAGTAATTATTAGCACTCCCTGTGATACTAACTTCATGCAAGTTCCCAGAATAACAGATTCCCCCTGAGCTGCAGTCCCTACTTGCTATGACCAGTGTATCCACAAAGCCCTTCCGTGCCCCATCGTGTTGTGGGAGCTGCAGGCTGAATCCCGGTGTTGCCACGCAGCGCTTTTGACAAGCCGCACTCATGGGAACATCCCTTATCCCCTAAGAGGGCAGGTTGCATTTAACAGAGTAGAGAAAGGGTGGTCAAATTCCTAACAGCAACTCATCCTACTCCAGACAAGAGGTGGAAACCTTCAAAGAAAACCCTCTATGGACTAATACTTACTAACAGTTTGACAGAAGTAAATCGTAGCAGTGTTTTGCAAAGGCAAACAAAATCAGAGCCACAGTGATTTGCCCCAAGACCAATAGCAGAGTACAAGAACCTAATCAAGCACAATTAGCTTCACAGCGTAACAAGAACTTCGCTAGTTGAAACTTGTCAGTGAGCAGACGTTTCTGACCATACGTATTCCGAAATGCACTTTTCTGTCTAACAGAAACCTCTCTTAGGCGTGCCCCATCGCCTACTGCACTGCCCTAAATGCTGCAGCTCATCAGCCTATTACGATCTGATCAGGCATCTGCATTCATACCGGTAAATAGAAATCCAAGTCTCTAAATACAAAATGCTACTATATCTTTAAGGTGAAGGAGCATTTATTTTCTTTGACTTGGGAAAATGAAGAACTGGAGAGAAAAAAGGGAAAAGGCTTCACACGACTGTCTCTGAAATACACTAACTCAGGCTTTTGATGCAGTATCCTGTGGGTTTTTTTGTTTGTTATCACGAATTTTAGTAGTACACAAATGGAAACCGCTAACGAGTTCACACAAATAGGCTCTTCAGTACTGGTCATTTAGCTTGTCTCCCTAAGGACCTGCTTTTATACCAGTTTTACCTAAAGACAGGGAAGGCATGGCTGCTTGAAGGACTCTCCCCACCTCTACAGTGAAGCACCTTACTAAGACGAAACCCATCAGATACAACACACAGCACAGACGCAGCCTCAGCAGGGGTGGGGGAAGTCATTTGTTTTTTGTTTGGTTTCATAAAATTATTTTGCAGAGATGAATAAGCTCATAAATCCCCAAATCCTTCACTTTCTAGAGTAGCAGCGTACGTTTGGGAATTACATTGCAAGAAGCTCAGAAACACCTCAGAAACAGTAATTACAAGGCTGACAGTTTTAAGGATTAATATTGTATGTCTAGATCAACTCCACTGTAGATCTAGCAATGCACATTGCATTAGTCGAAATACTCTCGTTACCCACAGGGCTTGAGTCAGACTTGACTTTAGAATTACCTAGGATATTTTCAGTAGCCCCATATTTTATAAAATTTAGACTTCTTTCCTCCCTTATCCCTTCCACCCTGCAAAGGACGATACATGGTACAGAAAGAAGTGTTTTATGCTGTTACACCACAGAAGGTGACCCCTAATCTCTTATTAGCAGAGTTCTGGAGCAATTTTTATGATTTAGTATCCAACGCTAGCAACTCTCTCATATATTAAAGTATTTTTCATGCTTTTTTAAAAAGTCACCTCAGATTATTTTTAGACTAGGTCTTCATGGTGATAAAAATCCTTAAAACAAATATCGCAGGAGTTACTTTGCAGAAAATCTGGGGCAATAGCTCTAAGATGTGTGAAGAGCTGCATTCAGCTCTATGAAGTAAGACTATTTCGCTTACACACTTGGACAACTTATCAGCATTAATAACTACTTAATTTCTCATCACAAAGAAAGGTAAACAAGGTATTTTTAAATATGCATAACCATTAAGAATTAAATCCACGTAGATTAATGATGAAGAAAATGAAAATGAAAAGTATGAAAACACTCTTGAATAGATGTTTCTTTAGAACTTCTGTTGTATTGTTAAAAAAAGAAAAAGAGAACCAACCTAACCCTCCTTCTGCGCAGCTAAGTTACAAAAACCTAGTTCTTACTGTTCCTCTGATTTGGAAAGCTAATGAGCACTAACTCGAGCTCCCGATTTTTGCTAATGTGGAATCTGTGCCTTTTTGTAACAATCTGCATGTGAATCACTTAAAAACATTCAGCTTCATTTAATCTGACAGCTCAATAATTTACGTGTTGAGAGTTCTCACTTTGAATACTTGGAATTTAGCAACACCTCCATGCTCCTACTTACATATTCTATTCTTACTTTAACAAGCTTAACACAAAACACATTTAAGTCAAATTTAGCGGAATCAGTTTTCAAGTCCAATTAAGTTTTAAGAAAGTGATCTGAAAGTCTGCACAATCTATTAAGTGAATCGCATGAGGGGAGCATATTTTAATTAGGAGAATTCCCAAGCTTACCTTGCCTTGCAAAGCATCATAAATTTTAAAATAGAATATGGTCCTGCAAGCTTTAGACATATTTCCGAAAAATCGTTCTAGCTTGTGTAATAACTAATCTCCACTATGTTGAGTCCACTTCGGTTGCAGAATACACAACCTCTGAAAGTCCTCCTCACTGGATATGAAACACTGAGTTTTTTCCATGTTAGAGATTTTTATGAGTGGAATCTCTATAACGTAAAAGACTCCTCTTCCGTAAATCCCAGCAGTTCTCAAGCAACAGAGCCGCTGCATAGCCGAGAGCTGTAAGCGGAAAAAGAAACCTCTGGGTTGGATTGAGATATCCACTATAAGTCTTGGAGTAATCAACAGTCTGAAGCCACCCCAAGAGTGAAAAAGGGAGCTGGAGAGACCAAAGACACCAGTGAATTCTGTATAGTGACAGATGGAAGACCAGTGGTGGAGCTGCTACACAACGAAAGAGACTGTGAATAAAACTGTATCCTTATTTCTCCTCCTTTTCAAACTGACCAGGTTGCAACACTGTCGTACCCATCTCAAGCCATTAGACAGCTGTAGCCAGAGAACATAAGAATTGATTTCTCTGAGCAGAAAGCCAGCCTCTGCTCTAATGCTGTGATTCTTTACATAGATCCATGTGAATCTGCTCAGATAAAATGTTTTTTCAGATCATGGGGAGTTTTGCCAGTTTCTCTTGTATTCCTTACAGCCTTTAGCAAGAAGCTGTAGGATTCTAGAANAGTTTGACACATATCCAAAAAAACACAGAATAAATGCAAGGAAGAGAAGAAGAGAAAACAAAGATAATATACAAAGTATTAATTCATACAAGTTGTCTTGTTTTGTTTAGTCACACAAGCTTGGAATCTTTTGAGACAATAAAAAAAAGTTGAAGTCTTGTATCCAAAACACGGCAGTATGACAGCAGAAGTTTGATTTATCTATACTTCGGTATTTTTCCCGTAGGAAGGACACTTCCACATTAAACCAATGAAGAACAATACGAGTCCTGGAGGGTATTTTGTGAAATAATTTAGAACTAAGACAGCAATTATTTTTGAACATGTGCCTCATTGCTCCTTGAATCCTTTCTACTAGTACATAGTTACCCTAAGATTCCCAGAAACACTTCAGCTGATAAATTTTAAAAAAGCAACCAAACAACAACAACAAAAACACTCCGCCCATGAGAAACAACACTACACTGCATCATACCTCTTGCTTTTCTCATCTGAATATAGGTCTAAATTGCCTTGGAAACTATTTCTTCTCATGCCTGTTTGAATATACTACATTGCAAGACCTGCTTTTATGAACAGTGGAGTGAATTGACTGTTGGAAATCCTTGAACGTGTCAAATAAAGAATTACAAAAGGATGCAAGAGCACTTATTTATTCCTACGTAATAAACATGAACATGGGAGTACCCAAGCATGGCATGCAGAGGATTTTAAAAGCTTAAGTCTCAATAAAGAAACAAGCGGTTGCCTGATTTTATAGGAAAAGACCTCAAGGTACCAGTTTAGACAACAGATTATACTAATGTAGAACAGATTTTTTAAAAATAGTTGCCATACAGAACACACCTAGAAGAGATCTATGTTGCATTTGTACTAATCTTTACACTACTTGCCTTGCAGTGTTTTGAATTTAGCTGAAAACATATTTCTTCCTCTTGTTACAGGTGCAGGTAACTATTTTGCAGCTTTTCTCCCACTGAGTAACACCACGCATCCTATTATAGTTTCTTCACGTACTAGAACCCCCCACAGTTTGGACATTTGAAATGCTTTAAAAGACCTTTCATTCAAATTTCAGCCACTGCTTTCTTTCCAACTTGCCTTTAAAGAAAACCTACATTTAAATGGTAGAAACAAATACTCAAAACTGAGAAACTGTTAAAACTAGAAGTCTATATACACCGAAGACAAAATCAGTGTGTGATTTTGGGGAATTACCCTTTGTGTCTATATATTCGGCAAAAATCTAACTAACCGAATCAAATCTAGTTCAACTCTCAAATTTCATTCATCACAAATCTCATAATTAATCCACTGGACTTTGCAGGAGTCTGCATCTTTACTGTTTTTGTAATGCCCACCACAAGATCTGGAAGTACTCAGGAATGTTTCCACAGGGGTTCAAGTCCCAGTTGAAGCAATTGAAGCACTATTTTGCTGGTTGAGCCTCGATGATCTTGTAAGCTGGTACAATAACTAGTACTGGGCACCACTGGCTAAAAGAACAAATACAAAAATAAGGACAAGTCCCAGTTAAGAGATGATGACCACTAACAGGAGTGGCTCCCCTTCAGATCCTACTATCAGCTTTAGGTGGTCTTTATCTATAGAAATGCACTGCCTTGCCAAACCATAATGCCACCTTGTTTACCCTAAGGAAGGAGAAATGGATTGCTCTATACATCACTTGCAAGCCTAGACACGACCACTGAAATGGTTGAAAAAGCATTCACCATAGTTCCTTGACAACAGGCCTACATTTGCTGTATTGTAAATGTCACTCTCCTCATAAATACGTTTTAGATCAGAGATGTACAAATGATAAATTTCCCTGTTCGGCACACCAATTGGCCAGTAAGACATATGAAACAAAGATAACTTCAGTGGATGTGTAATGGAACTTGTAATAGTCAAAATGGAATACCCACACATTACTTTTCGCTTTATCTGAGACTCATTTTAATCTCTAGTAAGTGGGGTTTGTTTAGTTTGTTTTTTTTCCAGAAAGCTTTTATATCTTTTAAACTGGACGATAAATCCCAAGTGAACATTTCATTCAGAATAAAAAAAAAAACAAAAACAAAAACAGAAGACTGTCAAAACAAAGTGTTTTCTCAATAACCATTTGCAAAAGCAAAGCTGAGCAGTTTGTTAATCTTTTCCCTTCCCTGTAAACTGCACCAGCTCATAGGATCAAATCAGCCTGTGACAGGAAACTCATGTTTCGTATTTAGCTTCGCTCTTTATGCAAAGAGCCTATAGTATGTCTTTGGTTTTTTAATTCCATCAGCGGAGCTTCTTTAAACTGGGACACTGAAATCGAATGTCATCCTCAGACAGCAATGAAATCCTCTTCAAAGAAATCTTCCCAGCTGACTTTCGTGTTTTGATAAGCATTGAAACAGTTAACACTGCCTCAATTATCAGCTTTTTACACTAATCTCCACAGAATTTGATACACTTGGGGTGAAAATACTGCCTTTGGCAACATCTTTGTCTCTTGAGACCTTTTCCCCTCTGCCTGACAATTAGCTTTTCCTTCTGGGAAGCTGAAGCAGCTTTCTGTTCTCGGTAACTCGTGCTGTTTCGCATTGAAAGACTTTGGGAATTTGTTAGTAGCGTCCCCACACAGATAATATTTTTCAATTATTTAGTAGACATGGATCTTCTTCACCTCAGGAAGGGGTGAAGCGCCTTATTAGTCAACATACAAAATACTGAAGGCTCACAGATATAGCGTAGACGGTTGTGCCATGAAAGCACATATTGGACATTGCTTTGCTGATACCTCATTTCCAGAAAGACTCTGAAATATGGGTAGGAAGCAGGCTGACAGGAACCTATGTGCATGAAGAAGAATTAACAAAAGTGGGAAGCTTGGTCTATTTAACCCATTCTACAACATTTAATTTTCAAAATCCCATACCGGAGGTCACATCAATTTTCAGTTAGACAGTTATCTTAAGACAAATCTACACAACATAATCTAGACAAAAAGTTCAACCGTTCTTTAGAAGATGAATGTGTTCAAAATTGAGTCAAGACACAAAGAGTAACCAGAAGTTTAAAAACCAAAAACAAACAAGACCAACAAAACCCGAAACAGAAACCAAAACCCAACAAAACAAACCCATCCTAAGACACAAGGTGAATTTGGATCAACAGATAAGTTGCTTGATAATGCTGAAGTTATAGAGGATAACACAGTTATTACATCACTTCATGTCCTGGGTAAGTATTGATGCAGTAATTATGTAGTCGCAAGAGTTAAAGATTTGTGTCCCAAGGCTGCTTATAGACAACCTGGCATATTCTGTGTAGCCCATCTTATAGCGAGTTCAGGCTCATCTACCATAGTTACAATAAGAGTCAACGGCCAAAGTACTGGAAAAAGAAAACACAACTCTCAGTGCTCAGCTAAAATTACTGTTCCTCTGCATCTATTTTAGAAGACTGTCAACATTCTGTAGTCTGCTTTTCTAATATTTGTCTTGAGACACTTATTTAATTTCCTTAACGCTAAAACAAAATGCAAACTAAGAAGCAAACAAGCATTTGTAGATTAGGTACATTAATAAATAATCTATTTCAGAGATATCCTAGCATCTAGTGTTACCTCTGCAGAAGTTTTCAGGTTTGGTAAGTTATAAACCATTATTAAACTAAACACATACTAGTGCAGTGTGACCCCAAACCCAGCCCGTTAGAGAAGGCACGCTGACTGATTTAAACGACCATGAAAATCTTGTTAACGTACTGATAATTAAGGAACATTCTAAAACAATTTTAGTGTGCTAAAAACTTAAAGTTAATAAATAACAAGAAATAAAGTTAGTAAGAACATGAAAAAAAATACTTTGTGAATCTCTCAGCTAAAACTAATGCTTTTGGAAAATATAAGCGGTGCTTGCTTATTTACATTCACGTGTACGTATTCACATTTACTTTCACTGGTATCTGTACGCATGTACTGTTGATAAGCAGCGTCTTATGGAAAAACTCCATTACTTGTGGACAAAGATCCAGTACCGCTCACTGGCTCGGTAATGTAAGGTCATTCTAATTACCTTCTCCACTTTTTATTCTCCCCTCTGTGGCCTTAGTAATCATGAGGACTCTTGGAAATGCTGATGTAGCATTATACTGATTTATTTTGGAATATGCTATATGTAATACTAATCATTGGAACCACATATTGGATACTTGCTGAGGTTATCTTTTAAAATTATTAGGCTACATACTATGAATAAGGCAATCCCAGACATTCGAACACTACGTAATCAGTATTTCCTCGTACTAACAGCAGAGAAAGTTATAAATAGCTTCCAAAGAGTTCAGCTGTTGGACTAGTTTGTTAAATCAATCAATCAGCCTGTAGTGACTGCAGGAGATTTACTTGTGCTTCCTGGTGAAGTTAAAGGACCTCGGTGCAGAAAAGGGCTCTCCAGGCAAAGCCACTCTTTTGTACTTCCCATCTTGTGCTTTGTACTACACAACATCAAGTCAACTAGCTTTTATGATACCTGGATTTGACAGGCTTCTCCATTCATTTGACACATAAGAAAAACCCCATCTGTGCTAAAGGGTAAAGTGCATTCCATCAGATTAAGGTCATAAAAACATTCCCCGCTTAGAAAAAGGGGAAAGATTGCAGACTGTTCTGCGTACACCTGTTGGGACGCTCGAGGAAAAGCACTGTCAGATTATCTGAAAAGATCAAAATCTCATAATTTAACTCAACATTACGGCTAATGGCTGAGCATTAGAAATAACAACTAACACACTGTAGCATCATTCCCATAATTGCCACTCTATAACAAAGGGCTTCCAGAAGGGAAGCAGCAATTAAAATGTATTTTTACTACAGCAATCTGAAATAATGGGTTTTATTATTATTTTTTTTTTCTGTGGTGATATTCGTGTGCAGTGCATCGAAAGGCTGCCTTGACCAGTAAATTCCACCACCACCACCCCTCCCCCCATAAAAAAAAAAAAAATAAATTAAAAATGGGGCCAAAGTAGATGCCTGGGAAGTGCATAGCAAAATGTGTATTGTCCTTGCCTCAGTGCTTTCCCACCAGCCATTTTCACTTAGAGCCCTTCCTGAGCTGGAAATGTTTTTTTGGTTGTTTTTTTTGTTTGTTTTAATTACCTCACAGTTCTTAAGGCAAAGTTTCTTTTATGCTAATCAGCACATGGTAATGGAAGCAGAAATTTATGTTAATTTCAAGTTTTATAGTTTATATTGTGAGTGTAACACATTTGTGTCCCATTCAATTTTTGCAGCCAGCAGTGGCTTTTATGGTACAACTTTAGCGCTCCCCACAACAATGTCTCTTGGAAGTTTCCACTGATTTACATGTTCCAGTCTCCATTTCTGTGACAAGAAGAGGATAATATTTTATGCTAAACCAGAATGAGTTCGTTCATAATAGCAAATAACTTTATATATAAAGCTGAACAAGAACATTCAAAATATGACTTTATTATTATTTACATACGTGGTTTAGAGACCAGGACATTCTCCTCCTGATATATCTCTACTAAAACTCTAGTCACCAACCAGGATTTTTTTTTTTTTTTAATTTGTTATACAGAAGCTCTGTGGTAGCTTAATTTCATCTTATTTCAAGATAAAAAGACAAATGAATTATATTTCACTTCAGTATTCGACACAGATTTCCCTCTAGCAGAGCAGCTCATTTTCCCCTAATCAGGAGAAGGTTCGCTGGGAGAGCGACCGGCGGCTCCGCTTTAGTCAGGACCTGGGCACAGAGGCTCTCAGAGGCACTTGAAAAACTCAAGCCTGACTCCTCATCTCCTATGTCACCAGAAGGGCACCTGTAATAATCAAAGCTCTGGACAACCCTCTTACATAGGACACTTGTACCTAACGAGGGGGCTGGCATCCAGCCCAAGCCCCATGCAGAAAGCCAGTTGCTTGGCTAGTTAAACATGCATATGCATCAGAATATCAAAAGAGACAGAATTGCTTACACAGTGGGCTATTTTGCTTATAGAGCGGACCTATTTTCAGTCAAATGGAAAGAAAAGTGAAAAGGCCTTACGAAAGAACGACCTGCAAGAACAATTCATCTCGCCTCTCGTTCACTCCCCATCTATTTGAAAGAATTTTAGTTAAAACAAACAAACAAAAATCAGAAGAAAAAAAGAGAGAGTCAAGATGTGATTCAGTCTTCATGCCGTAGATGGTCATCATCTAGTCTAGAAGCACCTACACCTGCAAACCTTTTAAGTTACTGATCATACAAAAAAGCATGCCGCGACCGATCTGTACAAGTGCACTATTGGTAAACAGGTGGATATTATCTCACTTTCTACAGCTATGATACGCCAAAGTCCGTGTGCATATATATATACACATAAACACACACACAAGAACATTTTATGGATGCCAAATGCAATCCTCAGTGTTTGGTTTACCTTTGCTAGAGTTTAACCGAAGAAAGTGGTAGAGAATCAGCTAAAAATCTTATTCCCATTAGAACATGAACTCAATTAATTCTCCCAAGACTGATAACACTTTATTCTCAAACAAGAATAGAAATCACCTCTCATGAGCTTGAACACTCACTAGTCCCATTAAATTCCAGGCAGCAAATGAGCAACTTTTTGAAGGAAACGATACCAGTGGCTAAAATAATCAAGGTATACATGAAAGTGGTAAAACAGAGGATAATAAGACAGAAAGGATATTACTACAATTCTGATATTTAGGCCAACTGATCTTCTAAGAGTATCTTTTATGCTTTCATTTTCTTTGATCTGCCAACACCAGCTTTTTGTTTGTTCTTCCAGTTTAATGTGTTCTGTGCTAGTTGAAGAGCTTTTAGTTATGACCCTCATTTGTGAAAGTTACCCTTGAAAGCATGTCTCCCAGACTATCATCATCATTTTGATTCCATGCTAACAATGCTTCTTTTATGCAAAAAAAAAAAAAAAAGCTAAAACCCCCAAATCCACATGCATCGCGCGCTCTTCTCAAAGCTCATCTGGTTGAATAGCATGACAGGCTCTTTTTCAGTTATTGCTCTACAAAAGTCTCATCTATGAGAACTGGAGTACACTAATTATTTTACATCTCAAAGTAAAATAAAAGTGATGTCTCCAAAATGACTTAATTTACCATCATTTAGAAAGTTTGTATTTAAATACAGCAGTGATCTTTTTAAGGTCACGCGTTTCTGCACTCCGGGCCTACCTGTGAAAATGGGCTTTTGAACCGCACAAGTGCCAGAAATAGATGGGTTACTCTGGAAGACAGAGGGAAACGGCATTCCATAGAAACAAACAACTAATGGATTATCCGGTTTCCTGGCATTTTAGAAATGTAAAATCAAGGGAGAAGCACATTGGTGTCAACACCTTGATACACCTAAGTGTTATCTCTTCATCTGTGAAATGATCTTTGCAACTTCTTATTGGCAATCAAACCTGTACTATCCAAAAAAACAACAAAATGCAGTTTTCCCTCTCCAATTCAGGATGAGCTGAGAACATGGAGAACTCTTTCCATATTGTACTAAAGATAACCTACTAGAGAGAGGAAAAAAACAAAACACACCACAAACATAACAGGTAGGTGTTCCTAAAAAAAAAAAAAAATAACAGCCATTGTTGTTATTCTGAAAGATCAGAACGGCCAGAACTTCAGAACACAGAAGACTTAAGAAGGAACAAAAAGTTTACTCAATTAATTTTACAAGCATAATGCAACAATGGTGGCTGGCACCTTTAGTGCAAATGCTGTCTTTGCATGTCTTTTCAGGGGATATAGTGAGTTTATCTATCGAAATATGTAAAGCTTCTTTTTTTTTTTTTTTCTCTTTTAATATTATACTCCCATTGATCATCAAACTTCCAAGAAAGCATCTAAACCACTTATTTTTAGAGACTTCGATTACAAGTATAATCTATTGCTTTCCCTTCATATTTGAATGTAAGCCTACTAATTCAGTCAAACTCACCTATATACAGTGCTGTGTGACATACTGCAAATGCAATATCCCTTCTACTCATCAGCTTTCTCCAGTGAAACGACGAGTATGCATAAGAATGGCGACCTAAAGAGACAGTCAGATAATGGGCTCCCTGCTGTTCTTTGTCTTCTTCAAGTCATAGGGTATTTCTACACAGGCAAGAAACATAGCTGAACACAGAAAATGCAAATAGAAGTTATCCCTAGCGAGGGGATCAATCCTCAAAGTGTGTCCTCAAACAACACGGATTAGAATAGCTGAGCTTTCAGCACAAACTGCGCTTGGGCCTCTGGATGCACTAAGAATTGGGGAAAGAAGAAGGGCACAGACCTGCTTCACTATCTATTATTTTAGTCTGTGTGTTGGACGCTAGAATGCATTCCTGAAAAGTCACCAAAAATATTTATGCATAATAGGATTATTAAGAAAAAAAAAACAACAAATTTCTTTACTGATATTGAGGCAAGCACATTTCAGCATTGCGTTTAGGAAAGTCCTCCCCTTTTTATCCAAGTGATAGAAAACATATCTTCCTATCCAAGATTATATTCTGTCTCTTAAGCAACTCCTGTGAACCTCTGAAATTCATCTGCCTCTATGTTGGAACAAAGCATCATCTCTACACCTAGCAGGTATTTTCTTCTTTGACATTTCTTCGCTGCTTAGCGGAGAGGCAAGTGATATGCCTTGACTCATAACATCATACCATGTGGGGACAAACATATTTGTCCAGTTAAAAATAAAAGCTGGTATTCAAGGGGCAAAACCAAACAAACAAAAAACCAACCAGCAATATAGTTTACCACAAAGCTCTAAAATGAAAGCCTTATGCTCCCTATTGAATTTTCCGTAACTCAAGTCCCAGGTTTTCTTAAGAAGTGACTCAACTGCTTAAGCAAACACAGTCATAGTAGGTTTTTGTGCCCCCACCGATCTCAAGTCCCATTTCAATTGTGCAAATTAAAATACAAAACTTAAACAGCCCCAGCATATTAAAAAAAAAAAAAAAAAAGAAAAGTATCACGTTACTCACAAAGACCATTTTTCCCCACATAGACCGCATTGCCATCAGGAAGCAATTTTAAAGAAGTTTGTGATGATCAGGAGAGATGCAGTTTGCGTTTATGTAAATATTTATGCAGAATCCTTCAAAGGTTCTCTGCTGCTTTCAAGTACAACAGACCACTAGCAATAAATAAAAAAGTCTACAAAAAAAAAACCCCAAACCTTAAAAAGAAATTAATGTGGTAAAGGTGATAGTTTCCTAAGATGCTGCATCCTACATCAGCCCAAGATTTTCACGTTGCAAATTAAAGCTGATTTCCTCCCCCACAGATCACTGACTCTTCCTTTACTTAAAGGAATAGTGAACAACTGGTTCAACATTTGTGCCAATTTATATATACACCAACATCGCTGAAGGTAAGTTGATTTAAGAATACTCAGTATACCTCTTTTTTAAAAGATTTAATTTGATTTTTATCTCAATACCACAACTTGTGGAGGTGGAAGATTAGTATAATTGTTTTTGATGACTCACAGGTAGAGATGAGTTTAGGAAAAGAGGTAGAGACAATACTAAGTTCAAAAACAAATAAGTAAAAATAGTCTTAATAATACAGTTTTGTAACGATACTGATTGTTACAGACCCCTCCAAATACTGCAGGGCTTACACTTGTGATCTCGCCCAGACATTGCCCCAAGCTGTGATGTCCTGAGGCCAGAAACACCCATCACACTCTGCTTCTCTGTGCCAGACTGCCCGTCTGCCTCCAACAATCCTTATTCAGTGTCTAATGAAAGCTGAAGCCAAACTGGAAGCTAATAAAAGAGAGAAGCTTCCCAAATCAATCCCTTGGTGATAAACACAGCAGCTGGCATGCGTTTACTTCATATTCAGTCCTACACAGGTATGTGTTTAAAAATTCATTTACAAAGCATATAAAGCCTAAAAGTGCACAGTAATTTCACATTGTGTTGTTTTGCACGGAGACTGGTAAAAGCTATCAAGAATAATGTCTTCGTGAAAGACAACAACGGCTTTTTTAAATGATTGCTGATGACATGTGTCCAGCGTTATTTTTAACGCTGGCTGCAAAAATCAGATGCAATCACCTGGAAACAGCTTATCAGGAGCCATTTTGTACCTTCGTTTAGTCTTTCAGAACACTGACACTCGTTCTCCTTCTAATTAACTTTCTTCTTTCCAGATTTCCTGTTACACGTTAAAACACAGTAAAACTTCTCGTAAACGTATAGTAACTCTTCCACTTTCATGTCTAAGAATTTTAAGAACTTGAAAAAAATTGTTTCGTAAACATAGTTATGGCATTCAATGAAAGCACCGAGCATTACAGCCAACTGAAACGGAGGCCTTCACTCCAATTTCATTTTTCCTTTTTGTGAAAGATAACTAAATACTCTGAACAAGAACCACCTGATCCACTGAGAGAACCTACTTGTAGCATTTCAGCATCGGCCATAGCTGCAGTCATAATGGCTTTCCAGAACACATTTAGAGTAAACATCAAAGACTTAGAAGAAACTTATTCATTAAAAAAAAAAAAAAAGAAGTTGCAACACATACATAAACACTTACTGTTACTTCCTTGCTGTAGAATCTATGTTCTCAATGAAAGCATGAAGTTAAAGTCCGAAGTTATTGCCTGTTAAGAAGTCAAAACAACATGAATATGTTAATTTAATACAGAATAAACTTTGAATTGCAACAGCTAATAGGAATCTTTTCACACCATAAATAAGAAATATACCCACAATAAGGCCTATGGGTTTCAGTTGTTGGGTTTTTTTTTGTTTCATGAATTAAGAATCACAAATGCAGGACAAGTGGAAATTATGTCTTAATAGAGACGTTGTCACAGAATGAGCTAAGAAATGCTGCCTTGGGACCGGAGGAAAAAACCTTCAGAATGTGCACAAATAAAAACCTAATGAAACGAAAAACAAGCTCTAACTCATTCTAGTACTCCAGCAGTAGACAAAAATTATTAAAATAAGGACACATTCTCTTATTACTGGCAAAGTAAAATTCCGAGATTAGGACCAGATAACAAAGATATGCATTGGACATAACTCTGCAGACTTTTTAAAACATCAAAACAAAGGTGATGGTATCTCCAGTTTGTCACTTATTCCATTAGACTTATCAAAGGTAGCAGAGCTGAGAAACATGTAAATCTGATGACACTGCCAACACCAGTTTTCATATCTTGAGCCAGCGGTTAAGCAGCCCAAAAATAGGTTCTCTTACATTGTTATAGTCCAATTTTGACATAAAAGGGGTATTGCTACAGCAGAAAGAAATAAACAAAAAACTAAAACAAAAAGCATTTTGTATCATTTGCTCATCTTACAGGTGATCCTACTTGTGTTTTCCCTTCCGTATAGAGAAATACCACTTTCTAGTAACTGAAATAGCAAACACGAATTGTATTACTCATTGACAAAGTCAAATCTTTAAGATCCATGAAAGCAGTTAACCCCACAGATAACTGTGTTCTAATACATGAAGTGTCTCTGAATTCTTAATGTGACTCCTTACATGCTATGGTAGTATGAAAAATCCACGTCCATGTGCCCTCAGCTATGAGATCCTAAAATTATAGAAGCAATATAAATAAAAGTTGTCATTCTGGACCAAAATCATAGAATTGTTGAGGTTGGAAGGGACCTTTAAGATCATCGAGTCCAACCATTAACCTAACCTGACAAAAGCCACTTCTAAACCATATCCCCAAGTACCACCACGTCTGCCCTTTTTTAAAACACCTCCAGGGATGTCGAATCCACGACCTCCCTGGGCAGCCTATTCCAATGCTGGATAACTCTTTCAGTGAAAAGATTTTTCCTAATATCCAACCTAAACCTCCCCTGGCTTAACTTGAACCCATTTCCTCTCGTCCTCTCACTTGTCACTAGGGAGAAGAGGTCAGTCCTCATCTCTCTACACTCTCCTTTCAGGTAGTTGTAGAGAGCGATAAGGTCTCCCCTCAGCCTCCTCTTCTCCAGGCTGAACACCCCCAGTTCCTTCAGTCATTCCTCATAAGACTTCTCCTCCAAAACCCTTCACCAGCTTCTTTGCCCTAAATGATCTTTCAAAGTAAATATGTATTTACACCTATTAAAACATCTTAGTTTCAAGTATTATTCCATCTTCCCCCCTCTGCATGCAAGTTCTAGGATTATTTAAGTAGAATTATGTTTTATTTTAAACTCTACCAGCACGTTACAGGCTATGTAACAAAAAAGCTGAGATTTAATACAGAAGGCGAGACATAGTTACCCTGCAACAGAAAACACCTTATTTGCAGGTTTATCAAGAACATATTTGAGGTAGAACTCTGTATTTCATTTCATCTGGCCTCCAGATCAAAATGGGGAAAAATTAAGTTACACCAGGGGAGACTTGGGTAAAAGACTGTAACCAAGTTTAGACCAGCAGAATTTTGGGCGAGTGTCAGGACAATTCCATGATGAGAAGTAATAAATGGAAGTCATAAGTTGCGCAGCAATAAAGCGTTTTTTAAAATAAACCTGCATTTTCTTTTAACGTATTTCCCACTATGATAAACCATAGTAACAGTTTCCAAAGTGAAAACCCATTTTGCCTATTTCAAATACTAGGATTATGAGGAATGAGCCTTCTAAAACACAGGAGAAGCATAGTCATCTTCCACTTTCCTGTGCAGATTAAAAAACGTGTAATAGAGAGTGTTTATCTCAATATTACTCAGTAATATTCATTCAGATCATGCAACTTAGATAATTTAAAGATCACTGTTTACAGATTTGCTAGGTCATTAACACAGGAGATGTTCTGGTACAAGCTGAGATGCCCAAATGCAAGATAGTCAGTCTCTGTCTCTCAAAGTTTAAGCGTTTGGGGCTTGTTTTGTTTTGCTTTATTTTTGTTTTCAATCTACTCATTTAACAGAGTTAACTCCTGTTGTAAAGCAAGAACCAGATATAATTCAACATACGAATTAACAAAGGACAGCCTTAGTTCTTTATAATATTAGCATTATCTGTAAGAGAATTCTTTGGTTTCTCTCAAGTCTCCCACTTCCATTGCTAAAGATACATATGTATTTGTATACACATTTTAATTAGCAAGTCTTTACTAACACATGAGAACAATAAAGCCTATAAACTGGGCATGACCCGCTGGTAAAATACTGTTTTCAGTTTTTAATTAAGTTTGTTATTCTACTTAAACCTCGGTTCCCAAATAACAGCTTTCTGCTTGAATAGGAGCAGCGTGCTAAACAGAGGTTAAAAAACACGCTTGGAAATTAAACACTTTGCAGTACCTGGTAAACATCAGTTTATTGCCTTGAACAGGAATATTTGTAAGCTACCTTGAAAAAATGCTTATCCCAGAAAAGACGCTCGACATTAATCTCAGAACACAACTTGTTCAAAGTTGATAACTCTGAACACCTCTCCTGCTGACCTGCTCTGCTTACACCCCTGCAGCAGATGCGAGAGCAGAGCAAGCATATCACTTGGATATTTGCAAATATCTTTTATTTTATCAATTATGGAAAACCACTGCTACAGCTTTCCTTGTTTACCTCTCTCAGTAAAATTCTGGGCCAGTGTACGTAGTTACTTTGCTTTTTGGACTGCGCTATAGACTTGGACTATGATGTACAGCTGCCTTATTATATCACAAGAAAATAAAAAAAAAAGCTCAAAGCCAAGAATTCTATAAGCTGTATACAGTGACAAACAAGTGACTCCAGCTTCCAAGTGGCATCCACCTGGGACTGCCTGTGTGCAGTGTAAGGGCCCGATTATAAGATACAGACAGGTAAAGCAGGATTAGAGAAGCAGAACGTGTGCCATGTTAGCTTCCCACACACACACACTAATAGAAAAAGTAGACAATCTTAAAACTAACACTTAAAATTGCACACAAGAACTAGAAGACACAAGACCCATGAGTAGAAGCTCAATCTATGTTGCCTATCAATGAGAAGGTTAAGAGAAAAATAGCAGCAACATGAGAAGATGGCTCTCTAATCGTGTCGATGTGCTTAACGGATTTGTGTCTAGAAACAGAAGTTAAATAAAGGTTAAAAACTGTATCCAACAGAATAGGGTTAATAACCACTGGCATGACTAATCAAGATACTGAGAAGACTCTCCATCCACCTGGACCTTACACCAAGACGAGATCTTTTCTCAAAGGTAAGCTTCGATTCAGTCTCAGTGCTAGGACTTCACGTGGGGGTTCTTCACGGTACTCTGTTCCAATAGCCACAGGGGCCCTTGTGTCATTACTCAACTTGCCTCTCCGAATAACAAGTGTCACTACACGACAGTTCTGTGTAGAGCTGTAAAAATAACCCCCCCAAACCCCACAACTCTTTACCCGCACTTCATCTGTGTTTAAACTCGGTAAAATTAATACTATTAACACATTTCCAATATGCTCTCCTTCGCCTC
This sequence comes from Ibidorhyncha struthersii, assembly GCA_013398815.1. Lineage (NCBI taxonomy): Eukaryota > Metazoa > Chordata > Aves > Charadriiformes > Charadriidae > Ibidorhyncha > Ibidorhyncha struthersii. The sequence continues at coordinate 259,786 of VZSZ01009857.1, forward strand.
CCAAAACCTCTGCTTTAGCCCCAAATACATTTTGACTTTTTCCGCTTCAGTTTCTATACGCTACAGAAGTTCTGGTTTGCTCTCTGTGGCTGCCAAAGGCCACTTCTGTGCACCCCTGACAGCAAATATGCCCACAAGCACGCAAGTTAAAAAAGAGCCATTGGTTGCTCTGAGACCATGTCTGGACTCCTGTGTTTCCCATCACGCAGAAAAATTGAGTTCTACACCGAGGGCAGTATTAAATGAACAAGTGGACATTTTTAAGATACTTAACACTATGGAGCAGAGGCACAAATTCTTATCTTACATGTAAGTGAGTGAAAAATAACATTCAGCAACCAGAGGAGCAAATTCTAAGCTTAGCTACAATAAAATGTATTAAACTTAAGGATCTGTACATAGAGTATAGAACCACAGGTAACATAAATTTTTACATTACACGTGCACAATTAAGTAATACATCTGAGGTTAAAAATGCCTAGATCGCTCCTGTAAGCTAAATTTTCTAAGCTGTTGCGTTTATAGGATAGGTGAATTATAAGGCTGTAAAGTAATTTTATATTTTTTTTTACCCACAGTAATCACTAGTTCTTCACAATATTGACTGTAAATATTACATTTTTCTTTTCCCCCTCTTAGGAAAAAAAAAAAAAATAGAATGGCAAACTCAAAGTTTGCTGCTAGGTTGAGGATATCTGATCAAAATCCGGTAAAGTAGAAGTGCTCTATTTACTCCATCATTTGAATTATTTTCTGTAAAATGTATAGATCTTTCTGTTTAAAGAGAAAAGATGGTCACCTGCACACTTTGCTCCTTGGGCGTTTTCTTTCTTACTTTGTTTTATTAAATAAGCAGGTGTGGGTGGTTGGGTTTTTTTTGGTCAGGTGAAAGGCAAGATAACCAAAAAAAAAAAAAAGTATACACAGTTGAGATGTGGGCAAGATTTAAGAACAAAGCCAAGAATTTAACTTCAGAGCTAGAATTTGTTCTTTTTATACCAAAATCTACACTGTACACTTCTTACAATGCAACAACTCTTTATATTTGAGCACTGTAACTCGCTAACAGCCATAAAAACAACACCACAAAAAAATATTGAAGTTCACACGCAGTTGCATGTGTTTTCTGCAAGAACTGAAAATAAGTTATCATCAATTAAAAAAAAGCAAACCAAAACACATAAAGAGTGAACTGTAAGGATTTACTCCCAGTTTTACAAGCCATACCCTCCAAAATAATTGCTTTTCACGACTAATCACAATGGAACCTGTGCAACAGAAAATCATGTGAATACTGAAGGTCTGTTCGCTTTGAAGAAAAAAGTTGGAGACCAGGTATTCCCAAGCAATTAATTATTGGCATATCTAGTTAGTGATGAGCTACATTTTTTTCTTTTTGCACCTTTGTACCACAAATTGCTCACATACACCTTACCGTGGAATGCAAAGTGCAAAATCAGCCTTGCAACTTGCCGGTAGAGATGTGGCGTGAAGCTAGTTACTGGCCAGGCGAGTAGAGCTGATGGCCCTGCTCTGACTGAGATAGACGCATTTGTAAGAGACTAAAGCAATGTTTATTTTAATTAAACAGCCAGACTATTTGCAGGACAGAAACCAACAGAAAGAGAGAACTTCAACTGAAAGACTGAACCCATCCGTAAGATTTGGGCAGACAGAAGAAGAGAACTGGCTCAACCCCCTGACAGCCCCTTGCCCAAAAGGGAAGGCAGGATGCCTGGACATGAAAGAGGAGACTTCCAACAGAACTTCAGCCTGACTATATCAAAAACATTTATTGATTTTTACATTTTATAAGCTTTGTAACTAAAGTCCGTTTGGAATCTGATTAATAAGTACTCTCATTTTGTATTAACTTGCCTGGGGTTAAGCTAATCCCCAAACAGCCACATGAACAGCAAGGATTTCCTCGTCTAAGGCGGCTGTAAACCTGCAGATGATGGCAAGTGAGCACATTGGGAAGTGTCCTAGCTGTCAAGCCCACCTTCCACTCCAGCTCAAACCTCGCAGCACGACACAGGCTCCCGTTCCAGCTTGGTGCGTTGGGCAGAGGAGAAACTGGAGCAGCAAGACCTGTGATTACCAGTGACTGGTGACCATCAGGGGCTGACAGGGCTTAAGATGCTAAGGTGCACACATCACGTTCTGACAGGCTTAAAACACATTAAAAACGCGCTTTACAAGAAACGAGTTAACCCCAGAACAATCAATTCCTTTCCCTATGCCCGCCGCCGGCCGGAGCTCACAGCAGGCAGCTCGCTGGGTTGCTGGTCAAAAGGCATCAAGCTATTGAACACGTACCCGATCTTCAACTGATGGATATAAAAACACACACGCAACATCGTGCAGAATAAGGATAAATACATTAATTTGAATTCAAAGTGTCAATGGTTTATTAACTCACTTAATAAACTCTAAAGAGATATTTAATACTTTGGGGAGATCCCTTTCATGACAACTGTGTGAACACACAAGAACAAAGGCAGAAATAAAAAAAATACAGCTTTAAGGAGCAATTTAAGGAAGAACTAAATCTGAAAAGCAGTAATAAAAACACGCAGGAGTCAGCAAAAGAGTTCTACAGAAATCAGTTTTTATGTGGTGAACTGTAAAGAGATGAAACTTTTTTATTACGCATAGGCAATTTATCACATATATATGAGCAAAGGTCAGTCCTTATGGAAAGGGAAACTTCACACTCTTTCTGACTCAATACAGGCCCAATTTGCGCTTCAATTATATTTTATACCTACTCATTTAATGCAGTCCCTCAGTCGCAGTTATTTCATTCACAAAAGCTCAGACACAGGGACAGCGAGAAGCTGAACTGACTGGGTAAAAAATTCTTGCCTATTTTTGAAAACGTGCACAGTGGTAAAGGGGAGCAAGTAAATATGAATAGACAAACCCAAGAAAATATTAAAGATAGGTATAACTTTTGAAGCCAAACGTTATCTAGAAAAGGCCCTGGAACAGCAAGCACGTCCTCCGCACAGCCCAGAATATCGCAGAGAAATATGTTTCCAGGAGGTTACCGGCGCCAAAGTTGTACATTAGCATAGAAATCTCCATGTGGATCCATGCCTGACCTAACAAATCCTACAATTCACGGACAAGGCTTGTACTCCTGCACGCCCAGCCCATCAGCAAGGCAGACGTATCACCGTTACACGATATAACCATACTGTGCTGCACAGAATCATCCAGATGATGCAGGAACTCAGGCCAGCCCTGGCTCACATGGCCACGCTACCTGCCACTGAGCGGCGTCAACATACCCTTACCCTGGGTTGGGTTCTGTTTTGTTTATTAGAACCTGGTACAATAACATCTCAAACCCACCTGTACCAATAAATATACTGTAGCCGCAGCATATTGGTACCCTCACTATTGCCTCCCTCCCCATCACAACTGCTGTCTATTCATCTGCTACTGAGTACAGGACCTACCCTCAGGACCAAGCTTATTGCTTATTTTTCCTAGGTTTTCACATTTCCACCAGTGCGCCTCCCTATTCCCAGGGAGAGAGAAAGAGCCCTCAGAGGAGAGCAAGACTTCAAGGACCGTAAATGAAAAGAAGCCGTTCAGTACTAAAGTAAGCAGCCATTAAAGTGCAATAGACATGTTAAAAAAATCCCCACTACAACTTAAAAAAAAAAAAGCTTTAAAGCATTGATGATTAAATAAATAATACTTCCGAAAAAAAGTTTCTGCTGTCTAGGTCAGAGATCTATAGTGTGTCATTTAAAATAGGGTTACAAGAAGCAGTGTTACACGGTTAGCGATAATTAGCAGGAAATGGGAGGGAAAAGAAGAAAGTTCATCTTTTAAAAGCATCAAAAAAGAATATATAAAGAAATTTATCTTTCACTTCTCATGCATCTGACATTTCCAAAAGTGTCCCTATGCCTTTGGAAAGTTGATTTTTTTTTTTTTCTTTTAAGAGAGTCAGAAACAAGCTTTCTTATAAAGGACTAATTGGTGTGACCCAGCTTTCTATGGTTGCCAACTGCTTTTAAAATCATAGACATAACAGTGAATTGATATTTACTCTAATTTTGTCACTGAAGTTGCCTTTAAAAAAAAAAAAAAAAAGAAAAAGGATCCTATTTACAGTTAGCTTTCTAATTTACACTGTCTCAGGTGTTTCCCCTATTTCAACTTCCCTCCCACCAGACAAATACTTGTTGGCCAAGTGGCTTTCACCAGTCTGAGGCATCAGCTTATTCTGCAGTTTCCATATGGGCACCTGCCGTTAGGAATTGTGCCCACCAAAAATCATTGCAGGTTAAAACCAAACCCCTTAGCTTCTTGCAAGCTTTTACACAGATGTCTTTGCTTAGGCTTGACTATGCTGTGAACCAGCCTATCTTTATCTTTAACATTTCATACAGAAGGGAATTACAAGTGAGTCACAGGAGAAAACACGGTTTGGTAATTTGCTTTAGCAAGTACAACTGGTTTGCTAGTAATTAGAGGAAAGACCTTTAGAAGGGAACTGGCGAAGTATTTAGTTCTTTTATTTCTTACCTTAACAAACTCTCCTTGAGAGATACGTAATGAGAACAAAACAAGATAAGAGAAGAAGATGAGATGTGGGAAAACAGGACTAGGAAGTGACACACGGAGGGAATGGGAAAGAGCTGGAAGCCAAAATGGATGGTGATAAGAAAATGTGCTCAAGGAGGAAAACAGCAAAAAAAATGA
>VZSZ01009857.1:264543-345870 GCA_013398815.1 Ibidorhyncha struthersii
AGATTAGACTTCAGCTGGAAAGAATGACAAATGTAGCAGGGAAGGGTGTAACGCAGTGAAGGAGTAAAAGAAGACATGCTAGGAACAGGACTTGAAGCAGCAAGCAATAGCAGCAAGGCTCCTCACGCCTCATCTCCTGGTTAAGGCTCAAAACTCGCTACACCAGGAGACGGGAACTGTTCCACGGAGCTGCCCAGCCTGGGAAGGGCTCCTGTAACATCCCTCATTCACAGGTAGGGTTATTAATTTAAGAATACTGCACAGAGCAGCTCAACACAAGCTGCAGAAACGTGGCCTTTAACCTTCAGCTCCTGCAACGGACCCAGCAGCATACCTACCTCTGGAGTTTGTGTTTACAGCTACCTTGCTAGTCCTAAGATATTTGTTAGTTTACCGAGCAGGCTTGCAAACAGTTACGAGACCATGGAAGAAAGCAGAACAACTTAAAGCACTTCATGCCCACACTGCCTTCCCTGGTTTGCCATGCCCAACATCGGCATCCTGCACCACGTGCTTCACCCCGAGCACAACTGGTCCTGAGCCATTTGTTCTTGGTGCACCTCCCTTGCCAAGCATCCTTGTCCTTCTGTCAAGATCTCCTACAGTTTTGATAGGCAACATCTTCCCCTCAGGCAGGGGAGGGGGGGGGACACAGGAAGCAAAGCTTCCTCTAGGGTTCTCCAGGATTCGTACACCAAGTTTTACAAAACAAATACGGGACCACTTACTCCAGTTCCAGTTAACTCATTGTCCTGGTTTGAGGTAAAACAGGACCAATTTTGTTCAGTAACTTTGCTTCTTAGCTGGGCCTCTTGTTGACCACTCCATTTACAGTTGGCGTGTCAGTATCAGATCCTCCCCAGACCACTGCTGACAATGGCCGTGAATACAGTGATGGTGCACTTTGTACAAACTTTTTTTAGGATAGATCGGTTGCGTGGCATTTCATCAGGATCTACAATCACATGCCCATCACTATAAACCACCTCTCACACAGCCAATTCTCTCGGGTACTTAATATCTTTTTCCATGTTGGTCCATTTGCTTGGGCGGCGTTAGATACCATCCTTAAAGGGATACCTGCACTTTAGGGCTGACACCAGTCGCCTCCAGAGACCGAGAGCGTTTGTCTTTCTCCCAATCCCTTTATCGAGATCTCCATCCCTGGCCAGGCTTCCCAACTGCCTGGCTTCTCTGCCATCTAAGTCTATGGTATCAGCCCCACTATCCCAGCATCAGAGCAACCGGGAGATAAGTATTTCACCTTCATGATGACTAAAGTCCTTCCTTATGTTTCTCAACTCCTTCATAGATTCGTAGCATCAGCTCCTTTTTTCATGCAGGGTATAAGACTGTTTCCAAGCAAGCAGGTTTATCACCCAAGCCCAGACCTACCTCGTTCCAGAATCAGCCGGGCTCTCTTTGGTCTTCTGCCCCACGTATCGCACGTTACTCTGCTGCTGCCGTGCTGTCTTCTGCTCAGCCACAAGGCACACGGCCCTCCTGCTTTGTACGGCCTTCACAGGAGGAGCATCTAGGCTCCTCGAGGTTTTTCCCCTCTAGTCACAAATACCTACTCTTACAGGTGTAGGGTTTTTTTTTTCATTAGCAGGCTGTGGCACTATCTACATCTTTCTTCCAATCCTTTCCCCAAGTTTTTTCTCATTTTTCTTCTCCACTGCTTCAGCTCCTTCTCCATTTTGCAGCCACCTCCACAAATCACCATCAACCTGTAACTATGTCATCTGTTTTCCTAGAGAAGGCTAGTGCTTTGCTTCATATGCTTTCAAAATATAGCAGATCTCATTTAAAAAAAGAAAAATACTCTCCAAAGTAACTCAAACAAACTTATTCCTCCACCTAACGCTGGCAACAAACTCCAGAAATGCACTTTCCTCAGAGCAGGCCCTCAGGGATCTCCTGAGGGAGTGGTCCTCCCAGGTGGGCTCCATCAGCCTTGACAGGTATCACCTGCTTTCTCTCCCACTCTGGTTTCTTTGTCTGGCATTTGCTCCTCTTTCCCTCCTCCAGACTTCCCAGCTTGCCCAGTAACGCAGCCCACCTGCCTGTCCCAGCCTCCCCTCTGCCGAAGGCCACACGCCACCTGCTGAGGTGCCACGGGGCTGGGGGAAAACCGGGCACAGGAGAAAACCCACCCCACACATAAATTAAAGCAAGACTTGATGCTAGGTTTGCTTTGCAAGAAAACAGAAAATATGTCGCTATTATTATAATAAGCATCTTAATATCGTGAGCCTGTTTTCCGTAGCAGGATAATAGTTTTCCTGACCTGCTGGGAAAGGTACTCTTAGGGGCATCGGCTGCAGAACCGATTAGACAATCATTAGACAATGTTTTTCTTTCTCCCACTGACTGTAAATCTTGGACAATGCTCCGGATCATCCTTTTTGCCCAAACTCCCACTTTTTTCTCCTTTTTTTTTATTTCTCACATCTTTTTCTTCTCGCATCTTTTAGTTACTTTCTAAACTGTCTTTTCATCGTGCCTTTTCTAGGTTTTTGCTGTACGTATCACTTAATCTGAACCTATTTATGGAATTAAAAGAAAGGAAACAAAAATGCAGTATATTCAAATCATCACTGTATTTGTGATTCTTTTAATTTTAGCAACCCTTTTTTCACCTGGGTATTTACACTGTCAAGCTCTTAGTACCTTGTTATATAGCAGGCTGGAGCCCCGATCTTCACTGGAGTGCAATAGAGGCAGAATTATAACAATAAATAGTTATGTGCTATCTCTTTTCTGCAGTTATTTAACACAATTATTACCAGAGTAATACCATTACATGTCTATCTCCAGATGCTTTTCTGAGAAAATGGAAACAATAATGTGAAGCACGGCCTACCATTAAACAAAGTGAAAATATACTGTTGGGAAAGAATGACAGTAATGACAGAGAAAGGTGCAGCACGGCTCGTCACAAAGATAATTTCTTTTACGTTAGATGTAGGAAAGTTGGCATTTCGGACAATTACTGGCGTTACCAATAGGGGAATTAGGAGAACCTTGATGTATAGACAACACTAAGGAAGGGCATTCGGTAACCTGGAAAGCTCCTTGTGATGTAAGGTGTGAGTTGTTTTACATTATTCATGCACATAAACTCCCTCAAAGAAGAATACACATTTGTTCATGCGAACATACTATACTTCTGGAAATTAAAGGAACTGACTGACTTCTGTTCATATTTTCCCAAAACAAAATTCAACTTTGGAAACAATTTAAGCCTATAAAATTTTAACTACTGGTTGTGACTGTTAGGGGAAAAAAAATGAAAAAAATAAAAAAATTGCTGGGGCTTTGCTTCCCTGACAATGTCATATACGCAACTGTGTCCAACTTTCCTTTTTCTGAAGTACTCAGAGAAAGTGGATTCCGACTTTTTCCTCTCTCAGAGCGCCAAAGTAAAATGAAAAAATATTTTCTACAAATTGCTTGGGTTCAGAATTTATTCGAGCTTTAATCTTGATGAAAAGAACCATCATTGCAAATGTCAGTATGATACAAAAAATCAGTTCAAATTGTTCTACATTTTGTAAAGTAGTTGTCTTACTGATCAAACAGTTCTGACTATTCACGGCAAGCTTTTTGTCTTTGTAGGTAATAGTGATAGCAAGGATAGACATTCATAAAATATATGCCAAAAATATTTAAGCTGAACAGGGAAATGTATTTGAACAGAAGAAAAAATGAGGAAAAGGCAATTCTAAGTATCTGTAGATACATTCTGCTTACACACGTAACTGCTGCCAGTTCTGCTTTTCCCTTATTTTGTGACCTCAGCTTTGTATCTGCACACTGGCACTGACACACTACCAGACAGAGGTTGAAATTGCTTAGCGCATAATCTACGCGTATTCTTTTCATCTTGTCCAGCTCTGCTTACTTGACTACATTATGCGTTTCCTGGGAAATTAATCTTACCGAACTTTATAATATTCCATCACAATCAGAAAACTCAACTCAGGTTGCTCTTCCAAGTGCATTTAATGTAAAAAAAAAAAAAAAACAAAAAACTCTGGGTGTGTTTTCTAAGGTAGATTATACGATCATTTCTTAACATCAGTTCCAGTAAACGTGCACTTTTTGTTACATGAGATGCAATATTTCATCTTACGTACCCTGACCGTCGGTAGTGAAGAAGGGTCAGGTCAATAGCATTTATCTTTTTGCACACCTGTAGTGTTTTCTAGGATTTTTCTAAGTTTCTATATACTACTCCCAAAAGACTTATTTCAAAACCTCTCTGGTTGTACAAATTGTCTGAATTTACCTTTGAAAAGGAAACACCGTGAATAAAACGGTTCAAAGACATTGACATTCAATGAATACAGGATACTGAAAATTATTTTTTAATGCTGGAGATAAGATTAGTGATTGCAACTATAGTAACGTAACTTCCTACATCTACCACGACAATCTCCCTTTACAGTGAATGGCAGTGACACTGAGCAGAAGTTTACAGACTGAATAAGTATTACCACTAAGCTGTTAATACACATTCAGAGATGTGCTACTCTTAATATTTTCTGAGATTGAGGAGAATTTTAAAAATGGCTTAAATGTCTACCACAGCCATTAATACCCACTATGCAATCATACTCTGATCAGAAATGGAATAATACTAGTTGAGGGCTTTGTTTGTATACAAAAATGAAAAAGCAAGTCTAGGGACTTTGCTGTTATTATATGGAAATATTCTGTATTTGCATTCTTACCAACTTCTCTTCCATATGATAAAAATAATAACTTTGCTTTTAAAAAGCAGTATGTAGTTTCTATATAAGAGAGAGACTGAAGAGAGAGAAAATGGAAAAAACACTTGGGTAAGCAAGTGAACAGTTCATGAAGTGATCATTGTAATGAGGAAATCTCAAGACATGGTGCACAGTTTTAGCAAATAAAAATATGTCAAAGATGTTAGTTCTAACACCTGAACTTTAGGAAAGTACTTTGCAATTTTTGCCAATTTAACATGATTTTAAATTATATTGTTTGCTTTGGAGGTGTTTTGGAGGTAATTAGTGAAGTAAGTAACGCAAAGGCCATTTACTTAAATGCTGTATTTGCATTTATTCAAAATGTAAATAATTCTTTTTAAATTCTGCAAATTAAAACTGCCTTTAACAAAGTTATATAAACTTTTATGCAAAAATGTCTTTTTTTCAAACTCGAAAAATAATTTTTATATAAACCAAGAATTCCTTTTGCTGCCTCTATTTTTTCCCTTCTATTTGTCCTTCTCTAATGTCTATGGAAATACTAGCAAAACTTGGGAGAAAAGAATGGATGAATATTGCCACTGTCTTTTACTAGAAAAAAATCTGGATTATTAATTTTGAAAAGTATGATTTTATAGATGGAATTGTTTAAACAAGACATAATCTAGTCTCTATGCTTTGGTGTAAGTTGTTCGGAGTAACGCTGACCGAGCGTACCCTTGCACAAATTCCTCCTCTAAACCAGATGGCACTATTTTACTTCACACCCGTAACCTTTTGAATTAAGCAGCTTTGTTCAAGGCACTCTATTTATTGAACACAGAAGGTATGAAAAGCTAGATCAAATGCATTCTACTTCTTTATTTTTAAATGGCTTAATTATTAACTTGAAAGGAACTTTAATGTTCAAAGACTCCGAAAGTTTGTAAGGAGTCTTTCTAGTGAACGTCAGCTTCTTAAAAAGGGAGGTCACATCTGGAGAGCCCTTCAATTTACGTACCAAATCCTGGTCTCAGACAAAACACATCAACTAACTGCTGCCACATCAGTAGGTTAGTAGGTACCTGGCCCATTAGTATTGTCAAAGAACAGAAAGGATTCTCGTAAGCTAAAAAAAATTGTTCCTTTGCTCATCGCGCAGACCAAAATGCCCAGAAGCGTGAATTTATACCACGACGTAGCAGCAGTGGATTAATCTGGTGAAAGGCAGGTTAAGAGGCTGTTCTTTACTGTATTCTATCTGAAACATATTGACTAGTGCTTTAAGTTATCCTCTTTCACCTTCGCACTAAAACAGACTGCGCGCACTCATTGTCAGTTATAACCCAAAAGGTGTCCTTACCAGATGTCACACGTATGAATGGTTATTTAATCTCAGGGCTTCTGTATGGCTGCACTTCTTCAGGAGATTTAGTCTGCGAATCCTTATCAAGGATTAGGGAACCTGACAGATGGACGCTGTGCAAGTGTGGCCACTAGTACAGGATTAGAACCATACTAAAAAGGATTGCATTTGTGCTCATTGAATTTCTTCCTTAGGAGTATACCTGCCGAGTTTCCAGAAAACTTTTCAAAATTTCCAAATTAATCATCGTAAGAGGAGTCAACATAAATTCTTTCCTTTTAAATGCAAAAGATGTATGATCAGGAGCTTTGAACAACCTGATCTAATGAAAGATTCTTCCAACCCAAACCATTCTGTGATTCCATGATAGTGAAAAAAGGCAATTCTTCTCCTAACATCCTGAGTGTGAAAACGAGGGATACATGCCTCCCATATTCTACTGCTGCATTTGTTAAAGAAATACTACTATACTAAAAAGAAAAAAGTACTATACCTCATTGCCCAAATTGTATGGAAGGGGTCCTTTAAAAAAAAAAAACAAAACATAGTCAGGATGAGTCCCTCTGCTTGGTAATAACTCTAGTGTCCTCTTAAGCCTGCTTCCTCTGTGAAGACTTCCTCCCATGTAGCAAGGCTTAGGATCATTGACATTCAGTGCCTTTACAAAAGCAAACCATCATCAGTCATCTTGTGTGTTGTTTTACTCCTTCTCAGTGCATGATAACGCAATGTAAAAGGCAACAGGTCTGCTGAAATGACTCAACAGAGAAAACAGAAAATTAATTTTGATTTAGTACAAATAAACAAAATCTTTTACTGTCCAGAAGTGCTTATCTACATCCATCACAGCTCAGTTAATGCCTTATATTTGTTCCTAATAGAGTAATACATTCCAGCTGCCTCCTAGCGCTTCTTCAGAACATTCCTCTGCTGACAGTAGGATTCAAAGTCTTGCTCAGGACTCAGAGACCTGGCGAATACAGGCTGTGTCTGCGCTGAGCAATGCCTTTGCCCCACCGGAGTGATACAGCTTGGCCCATCTCCGTATTGGGAAGGGTTAGTTCTCTAAAGCAGCCTGGTACACCCACACAACACAGTGCTTGACCAAGCTGTGGTGGTGGTGCTGGCCCTGGGTGCACCTTGTGATGCATTACAAACCTAAGAGATAATAATTACCCTTTTGGGTTCGCTTTTTCTGTCCAGTATCTCTGAGGAGTGTAAAGGCAGCACTGCAATCTACTTTAGTGTTATTTCTGTAACACAAAACATAGGACTGAAGAGATCGATGGGCTCGGTGGCGGCTTCCTTGCACTAGATGCCATTAAACCTATCCCGGAACGGGTAAGTTAGTCATGGTACTGGCTGCATCCTATCTCTTGTGTAGGCTTATATGTCCCTAAGCTTCTTTGACTTGATAAAGTACTGTTCCTATCCGTATCCCCCTTAGTGTGAGGATGTTCTCCGGGCAGGGATTGTTTTCTGTAACCAGGCAAACTCAGCCCAGGGTTCAGGACTCTTATGGGCTACAGGTTACAGTTCTCTGTATACAAACACAAAAACATGTGAATACATGGTCCTGCTCTTTATCCGGTTTGGTTTTGCTTGGGTTATTTTTATCTTTCTGAAAGTGCCTATCTTTTCATCTCAAATGCGGAAGCAACTAAGAGAAACAAGCATCCCATCCTAGGCATGTGAGTTACCATCACAAGTGCAGTGAAAATATTCCGGTTTGTCTCTCTGATTATTCAGCCTTTCCCCTTCAGTTTGGTGGTAGATCTTTCCATCAAAGCTAGCTCATTTAGAACTGGACTGGCATAGAGCATTTCAGTTCAAATAGATCAGTCACTCTAAAGGATGATGTATAGAATCTATTAGCAAAATAAAACCAAAGAGAACAAAAAGATCACAATTACCATCACAAAAGAAATCAAGGGAGAAAGCAGTATTTAACTAAATCATACATTTCTACTATACTACGTTTTCTAAACAAAGGGCGTAGATATTCTCCTCTGGAGTCTGAGGACAAACTTTGCTCTGTGCCAATGACCCCATTGGGGAAAAAACAAACAAATCATATTTTTCCTAACCAATCAGCAAACTCTCTCGAATTCTTCCTAGGAAGGGCTCAGAATGCCAGAATAGTTTCATTATCTTTCTCATTTAATAATAACTGGTGGGAAATTACAGACTTGTATGTCCACAAAACTACCGAGACATTTATTTCTGATCCTCTGACTACTTGAGATAATTCTTTCCCTTTTCAAAAGCATAATGCAGAGAGTGGTGTGAGTGTTTACACATTCATTTAGATACACATATACATAACACACATGCATGCCTTTGAATGTTTCTATTCCCTTAAATTTCCAAGGAGTGTGGGACACACAGAAATGAAAAGCCACCTTTTCATCTTATAATTATGTCTGCGACCTCACAAGTTGTGTTTCTCTCTTTCTTATACCACATGAAAGAGAATAGGAAATGTACAAAAAAGTGGAAGGGAAAAAGATACCAAAAGAGAGTAACAGAAGCAGAAAAATAAAACAACATGGATGGTAAGGAAGAGAACAAATCTAGGAAGAAAAGAGAAGAAGAAACAGAAATAAAAGCAGAGATACGTAGGATACGAAATGAAGCAAAGTAAAAGTCCGATAAGAATGAACTGGGAAAAAAATGAGATTGGATTAAATAATACAAAGTATGTGAATAAAATACAAACCTATAAAACAGGAATGGTGAGTGGCGGGAATTAGTCTAAAAGAAACTTCTAGAACCAAAACATGAAGAGAGAATATGTCCGTATTTTTGAAGTAAGATTAGAAGAAGTAAAATCAGGACAACTTGACTGCAGCTGATCTTGGAAATAATTGCCAGAAAGCTTTTGGTGCTTCCATCCCTAACATTCAGTTATTCTCCTTTGACAGTTTTCCACAAATTGAACAGATGATACAGTATTTCAAACGCCAATAAAGTACTATATGGCCAGAAATAAGCTATCTTAACTAGTGCAGGAAATGCTGAAGCAATTACGATAATAACTCATCATTAAAATTATTCTTCTTTTCTGAAGTGGTCATAGCTGCAAACAGCTTATGATTACCTGAAAGTAGCCAGTCTTCAAAAGAAAGGGCAAAAGTATTTTTGTTTAAGAAGTCAATTGAACGCTCATTGTGCCTTTTACCATCACCCTTTTCCTACCTCAAAAGGGTTATTTCCTCCTTTGTCACCTCATTTATATTCCACGGTATAAGGTTCATTGATTACAATCAGGAGAAAAACTTACAATGAAGTGAATTATAAGTTTTATTCACAAAGGCCTCTAGACTTGCCGTAAAAGTTGCAGATAATATCCCTAAGGCTTCTGAGATACAGCATGGCAGAAAATTGCTTCATATTGCTTAATTTCGAAACATTAACATAATGGAAGACAATCAATAGGCTCTAATAATTACAGCAAAACCACACAATTCCCACAAGTAAACATGTGCTTTATGTGGTATACAAATTGCTATCCTGTAAAATGCATAATTACATTCTCTGTAAAGCTATTCATCAGAAAACACAACTATCTTGTTATGCTCTTGAGGGTATTTCAAAACTTCATTCGGTAATACCAGCAGTATCAGTTAAAACAAGGTCTAAGAGCACACAATAGCAAGCAGGAGCCGTGACAGTTCCCTCTTCAGGTACCTGAACACAATAAACAGACATCGTGGGGACAGAATTCCTAAACTCGCTTCTATCTGTAACTAACAGAAAATGAAAAAAAAAACACCACCAAAAAAACACCCACAACATTTTAGAGGGAATGCTTGGGCTTGACAATGGGAGGAATTCCCTCCACACCCAACGCTGACGGATGGCTTGTGGAGACGCCTCCCGAGCAAAGGGAAGATGGTTCCTCGTGCCATTAAAAACCCGTGAAAGATCTAGAAATACCTTTCTGTGAAGAGGCTTACAGTGTCAGAGACGAGTAGGAAAAGATCCAGCTTTTTTATCTCAGTGTAAAACCTTTGCTTCTCCCATATTCTTCCCACAGGCACTGAGGACATTCTTCGTGGTTTTATGTACTACGAACTTTTACTTTATTATAAAAATACCGCTGGAGCGGTCTAGCGACAATAAAAAGACTTACTCACTGCAATACCCCTAATTTTGATGAATTGCAGTTCATCAAAAGTTACAATGCAGCTAAAAATAGAGTGCCGTGCTTTATCCTTAATATGTGAGCTGAATGCAGAAGTGCTTCTGCACTCAAACATACAAGCCTAACTAGGTTTAGGGCATATTAAGAGAACGGATATGGGAAAAGTAGTAGGATTTTGGCTGTATACCACAGAAGGGGTTTTCCCAGGCTGGGATGAAACCCTCTAAACACATCAGCCTACTCACAGGCTAAGTATTTTTGCATAACCAAGACCCACGTACCAAAGGCAGAGCCTTTCTCCCAGCGTATAATGTAGCTGCTAATAATGCTGCTCTGTGATTTAGTCGCTCATTTGCCTTATTGACAGAAGTCCCGTGTGGTCTATGCTCTGACAGCTATAATTAGTTTTACAGATGCTAAACAGTGCTTCCTTAAAGTACAGAGAAGTTCAAGTACAAACAAATATATATTACACCTGATTTAGGAGAGCAAATCTGAGGTTGAAAATGGCAACAATTTCCCAACATTACAACTCATCACACAGTTTTGCACTGGCTGCTTTCCTGCTACGTTTTTCTACAGCTTATAATTATTTGATCTGCTCTGTCTTTACCGCAGCTAACATATGCGCATGTGGGCTACCTGAATCCCAGCACCTTCTGAACTTTAAGTTGTCAGCTTTGCAATTGTTAAAGCACATAAAAATAAACTACGTGCTCATTATTGATAAAGAAAAATAAGGAAATGCCCTAGAAATGTAATCTTTTGACTGTACTTAACCCTTACCTACAATGAAGACCAGAACCTTTAGATTTGCATCTCTGCCTGCTGCTATTTGAAGTAACATATTAACTTAAAACTGCAAAGAACTTTTTTTTTTTTTTTTTAGCATGAACCAATCACTAATGGCAGAGGAAACGCAATTATCCCAGAAATTATGAAGCTAATGGGGATCCTGGATTTGGTTTCTTCCCAGAGAATGGTCTTTAAGAGTTACAGACTATCTGTTTCTCAAAAATCCAGTCCATGGGCACTGCCCCACACCAATTTCGGCCCTCCTCTGGGTTCTTTGTGTTTTCTTTACCCAACACCAGCTACTTCTCCACTGCCTCCTGTCTCTGGTCCTCCCTCTGTGCCTTTCCCATTCTTCCTCTCTGCCCTTCTACCATTTCTCCAGCTTTTTTCCCCTATTTCTTCTTTCCGCTCTTGTTCTCTTTGCACTTCTTACTGAGCTCCCTGCATTTCATCTCCAGTTCTCCTCCTTTACCCTCTGGGCTGACATGGTAGTGCTGCTAAGAGAAACTGCAGGTCCTGCTAAGCCCATGTCACTCTAGAAACATGGCACACCACAATTGTCATGCTGAAGCTATGGAGAACTGAAACTCACTCAGAACACGTTAATTTTGGCAATAATCAAACTGAAACAAAGTTGTATTGTACATAGGTATACAATGATCTTCTCCAAAGTGGAAAAAATTTGGAATTTGTTGTGAAGTTGCAAACCACGAGGGCATTAGCATGAGGAAACTCGTCCAAAATTAAGTCACTGCTCCAAAACATTCAGGCATGAAGCTTACCAGGACACAGTCGTGTGTTTTAACAGAGAAACTGTATATTTTCTCCCACTGCAGAACATCTTAATTAAAAGAAAAACAAAAATTCCAATCTTAAGAAAGACACTGCAATTGGAAAATGTAATCCCAAATAGTTCAGCTTCGACAAGCCTTGGCCAGAATGGTTTTAAAAAAGAAAAAAAGTTATGCAGCTATAAATATAGTTAACATCTCAAACGGTAAGAAGCAATCGCAAACTTACTTGTTAACCTACTTTACGCTCGTTGAAGCCCAGCTAAATGGTGCAGCACATTCTGGTACAATCACCATGACAAGAAAAGACGAGAGCTAGCTAGTGGAAGACAGACAGAAGTTCTTACCTGACCGATGGGCGAGGACAAGCCACCACCCAGTGTTTACCCAGTGCCTGGCCTGTTCTAGTACGGTGCACGCTGCTAAAGATTTCACCGAGGTTGGGCACGGACAGAGAGATGCCTAATCTTCTGTTTGTATGTCTTTTTGTAGGAATTTAACTGATCGATCATAGGAATTCAACTGATTCTGATTGTAGCACCTTTTTTCCTCTTCTCACTGTCTTTCCTCACTACCTAATTTCTCTCTCTAAAACTATAATACTAATAACAACAGCAGCCACCAATAATACTTAGCTTTCACACACCCTGCTGTTCTTACTGTGGTGAAATTCCATTTGAACTCAATGGGAGTTTTGTCTGAGCAAGCGCTGCAGGATTCTCTCCTTGATTTATAAAGAACAATTCACCACAGCATCTAGATGCTTTTTTGAAAAATTAAAAATAGATTACACAACGCTACTCACAATGAATGCTATTTAACAGACTGCTATTATCACTAAGAATATATTGGTAATCTTGGAGCCGGTGGCAGCAGGAGCATTTGATTTTTCTATTGTTATGATTAACCTCAGTAGGGAATATTTTGCCTTTTTTCTCGGGTATGTCTATTTTACAGACTCCTCACAAGTTAACAAGACTGTTACTGAAGAGTGATCTCTATAGGTTTATTCTTCAAAGCACAGTAAAACTTAATTTAATCACAGCTTCAAAATATCATACAATAAAACTAATTTAATTACACTTAGCAATGGCCACTAGTCTCATTAAAATGCTAATGAGGCTTATAATTATTAAATTGCTTAATGATTGTTAATAGAAATAAATGACAAAATAAAGCTTAAGCAGAAAGTCAGAATGCCCTCAGGCAATTTTTCTTAGTGGCGGTTTCATGTGATATAGTTTCTTTGCAGTATTCAGAAAAACAAGGCTGATTAAAGTTTGAGGTAAGAGGATATAAAAGAGAAGAATGCAGTTGGACATGCAGCCAATCCATTGTCTCCTCTTAAAATACTTAAATAGAGCTGATAAAAACTTTCATTGTCTGGAATCTTTTAAAATGTTTGTTTTCATATCATGTGCCAAATATGGAAAAATTGAATGTAGATCTAAAACTCACAAAAAAATCCAATTCACAAGAAATATTTTTCTGACACTATTTTACAGTAGTGTCCTAATATCAGCATCTGCAAGAAAACCACCATAACAAAGAATAAAAATGGGACCTGTAAATACTCAGAGACAGAGCTAAAGATTACTTTGTATTATTTAAAAAATCTAATGGATACAGGTACGGATTGTAAGATCTGTTCCCATGGCCAGAAGGCAAAGGAACTCAGCCACTGAGTAATGAGAAAAGGAGAGCTATAATCTTTGTGTCTTCCTTATATCTAGTAATGCAAACAGGAAAATCACAAAGCATGCTGGTTTTTCGAGGTAAAATATTAATGGAGATGAACTGACTTTGACAAAACTTATGCTAGGCTATAAGGTGAGAAGGAGATGGGGTGCTTCGGAAATGAGAAATATGTGACTCAGAAGTAGCATTTGCACACACAATTTGCAGTGTGTTCAAAAGACGCCCTTCGTGTCCTAAAACCAAAACACATTTCAAAACCTCAAAAAGCAGCTGTTGCCATTTGGCCAAATGCAAAGCAGCCTGCCCTGTCCCCACATTTTGATGGCCCTTCTGTGGCTCCAGAGCATCGGGCAGAGCAATGTGAGCAGCCCCAGCTCAGAAACAGTCACCCTAAGCCCGACTGCGGCAGCTCACCGTCTTAGCAGTGAGGAATTCCCCCAGCTCTTATTACGGGGAGTTTCAGAGCCAGCAGGCAGCCGGGGAACTTCTCCCGGAGCCTTATGAATAGCGACAAGGGATTGAAAAGCAAATGAAAGCCAAGCAACCTTGACTACTTCTTGGGTCTTCTGAAGTGACTACACTGACAAAAATGCCCACTGAATAGCTTCTCTGATCCTCCAGTAGGATATATTTGGGTCCTCAGGATATAATGTTAAGTTAGAGCATGTTCCAAACATACACATTATTCACAACTTAAAATGTAAGTGGAAGGCACAGCCTTGCCCGACAGAAGCAACCATTGGCACTGGAATGGCTGGCACTCGGCTTTTCCAGCAGTCAGGCCTCGTTAAAGAGAAACAAAACCTCTCACAGCTTCAGAAAATAAGTCTCCCTCCTCTTCAAGACCACCTTTTATAAGACTGATGCATATATCATTATTTTTCTTCATTCCTATAAAGCACTGTTTCTTGTTGAAGTACATTCATCCATCCTTCTAATCAAGAGAACATTGTCAAGCATCGGTACCTCATCAAAGGGGAGAAAAAGTTATAAAATCAAAGTCTCTGTACCAGTAGAAAGCTGAGTAGAAGTAATACGCATTAGTTTAGCCATCTAAATCAGTTATTAAGAAAACCATCTCACTTTGGGAGAGCAATAAAGTCAGAATTCACAATTCTAAACTGTTCTCCAATCTGTTATTTTTTCTTCATCAACCGTAACAATGCCTAGGTCAAAGTTCACTTGACATCACAACGTAGCACTGAATGTCATTCAAAAATCTCAGAGGTGAAGGCAGTCACTCTGCATACACCTTGGCATACGCCTTTCCCGTGTTACTTTTTTGAAATACTGAAAAATAAATGTTTCTGGGTACATGCCTAGTCAGGCACTACCAGAATCCATTTTGATTACTTTAGAATCCAAACAGAGTTTAGGTGATTCTTTTGGGCAAAAGTATTAGTTAATGAAGACTTTTCTAGGATATCCTAGTGGACTGGGAATAAATCACTCACTAACTTTATTAGTTTATAGCAGACAGCAATTGGAATTGCTGTGCTCTCCCTTTAGCAATTCATCTGCAGAGAAAATTCATGAGCACAGATTTATTCATTTGGCTGGAGGTTATCAGTAGCTTTCAGATATTTGGAGTTTTGCTCCTCAAGGCAAATGCTAAGCAACAGTTTGGGGGCACATCCTGAATAGTACATCGCAGTAAAATTCAATAAATGTGCTGCAGCCAGTCATCTTTAGGCAGCTGCCCAAATGAAAACCAAAGCTTTGACAAGTAACAATCTGGGTTTGGTTCACACCAGAATGGAGGAATCAGGCAAGATGTAGGGTTNAGCATCATTGAAAAATTACGGGAGAATAGGGAATGGATAACTGGGAAATCTATGGGAAGGAAGAAAAGGAGTCAGTGTGAAGACAGGACTACGGGAAAGATGTCATTTGTGGTAAAACAGAGGAATAGAAATGTTGATACCTAAGATGTCCTCACTTGTGGAGAATTGAAGTTGGTCAGATGACAAATGCTTGTGTATCTAGCAAGGAAAATTGTGTTGTTTTGGGATAATATACTAACTGCTGGCCAAAGGCAAACAGAAACCTTCCTCGTGGTAAAGCAATTCAGAGTTCTGTTCTCCTTTCTCCATACCCAGGGAAGTACGGCCTGCTACCTCCATCTTGGTGGGTTATTTTGTCACCCCTGAAGCTTTGGAAACCATTTCTGAGTACATTAATCTTCCATTTAGTGGCTGATCAGAAATCAGGCTGGGCCATTTGCTGTATTACAGGAGCTCAGACTGTCCATCTATGGATCAAAGAAGCCCTTCTGTTGTAATACCAGTGGAAAGTTGTTTTACTGTAATAGTCCTACTTAGAAATGGTAAAATAATTTCCTGTCTGTAGCCAATTCTTTAACCAGTTTTTCTGTCAGATATATAAAGGACTGAAAGCACTTAATTTTTCACAGACACGTTCACTAAGATCTGGCAATAAAGGGCAGGGGGTGGGGGAATTGCTTTGCACAAGTGCCGTGACACCGAGTTATTGCACCAGGCTGGTTGTGCGGGTATTCTGTATTGACGGAAAAAGCTATCCACAGTGCTGAGACAGTAAAGGCAGTAGAGAAAAACTCTTACAGTTGAGGCCTTGTATCCAAACTACAGTACAGTTTCTTTTCATAAAACAGGATGATTTAAAGATGTTATTTTTTTCCCAGAGAATTTGCATTTCCATTATAATCATTACTGGAAGAGTCATGGAACGTTTTCCTGAAGTGCAGAAATATTTTGCTTCATATTGTCAATCCTCAGAATGACAAATACAAAAGAGTTGATGATGACAGCTTATTCTTTGATTCCTTGTTTTAATGACATCAATGTTGAGCTTAAACTTGACAGAGACGTTTCCCTGCAAACAACATATTTCAGGGTATGCCTGATGAGGTAAAAGTGCTTTAAGGCCAACTTATGGAAGCATTTACACTGTCCTGTGTGCCCGAATTAATCAGATGCAGACAAGACTATCAACACAGGCAACACAACAAAAAAAAAAAAAACAAAACCCCAAACCACAAAGCGGCTAGGAGAATAAGAAGAGAGTTACAGAGAAGGTGGTTTGGAGAATCCAGGTCACGGATATGATATCAAATGCTCAGGACCACCTCAGGAATTGGAGACATTTTTCCTCGCTTAGCTCCTAAAGGAAGTTGGGTTATTAAAACCACATAAGAATAGGTAACAGACTAATAAGACCACTGTATAGTGACCCACAGCAGAAGTCCATTAATTGAATGACGACTTCTGTCTCTGTAGGAAGAAGTGAGTGAGGGTGCTGTCCCAGAAACGGGAAGGAAGGTCAGCCTCAGGGAGATGCAAAACAGAACATGTAAAATAACATAGCTTGAGAAAAAGGGCAGTGAAGATGAAACGGTGCAATCTTTTGAAAATTTCATTAGCTCAAATAAAAGGCAAAAGAATTAGGAAGCTATGTTGGTTTTAGAAATTCTGAATGGGACTAGATTGTTCCTTGGGTACAAAAAAAGCCTGAGGTGAGGGCAGGGATGGTCCATCTCACAGCCAAGGGCCTCATCTACTTAAAGCCGATATGAGGTTCTGCCTGTTGCACCGTTCTGGCACGCTGGTTCCTACGGAGGCTTCTGTTAGGGACAGTTAATATTTAATCCAGTGACACGATGTTCAGTAATCAAAACACCCTTTCTCAGGATATCTCAAAAAACAATTTGTGGATAAAATCATTTCAGTTATTTTAAATCCTGTCTTAGGGGCAATTTATCTTCCTTCAGAGACCCTCCAAGAGCTTCGTCTTCGGAAGTTCAGTAGCACGGAGATCCTAGCATAGGTCCTCCATGTGGTGAGAGGAGAAGCACACATAATGATTTAATTCTAAAAATAGACTCAGCAAAACTGAGTTGTAATAGATTGGCAAGTAATTACCTTCTGAGTAAAAATATGCAGGTAAATCACATTCACTTATATGCAGAAAGCTTGTATGGTAATTATGACTCATCTAAAAAGCTATTTAAATCATTTGTTTTAAATCTTAGATGAGGCTTAAGTGATGCACATTCCTTTGCGTTCCCCAAGTGCAGCCCTTTGCGAAGGATCCAGTTTTATTCTAAGAGTTCACTTCTAAAGGAGTGAGCAGAAAATAAGCTGTTGCACATTCTCTCTACAAGTAAATAACATAAGTTCTGCTGGGCATTTGCAGGGGGAAGGAAAGAACAGATATTATATATTGATGTTTTGAAATGAAGAAAGTAAATGCATGAAGTATTTGACAGAGACCATACGTACAGGAGACTCCAAGGTTATTGGAAGCGACTGAGACCGCAAGATTTACAGCATCAAATGTTCACTATGAGTTTTTAAATATGACTTAAATGTGACTTAAATTAGTAAAATAAGATCAGATTTTAGAAAACAGGGAAGTCAGAGAAAATTCTGACAGTGTTGAAGCTGAAAAATAGGTAAAGAATATAGTCTTGCTTAGGTAAAATAAGAGAAACATATTTTTATTCCTACTGGAAAAAAGTTACGAAGAGCAAGGCAAATACTAAAAGGAAGAAATTGCAAAAATTGCAAGAGTGAACATTTTTTTTTCCCTCTGTCAAACATAATTCTCCTAATGCCCAGTCTTCTTCTAGCCAACTGCAAAGGAATTTATGAATGAACATTCAATTTATGTTCTGCAGTTTGCAATATTCTGTAGTAAAGATAACAAAAGTATCAAACTGAAAAGTAAATCCAGAAGAACCTCCAAAAGATATCGTATAACCTGCGTGTTCATGAATGCTTTTTCCCCAGCAGCATGCACTTTAATTGTAAAGTCATGGAACTAGACCCTATTTTGGCAAGCACTAGATCAATACAGAGTAAAAATACCTGGCTTGAATCGGTTTTATTATTATTTTTATATGACGAGACAAAGAAAAGCGTAAACGAAGACTGTGAAGTGTGAGGGAACAATAACACACTATTAATATACATGATGTTAGTCAGTGCTTTCAAGACATCAGCAGCCTAATTATTGTCAAGCAAACCGTAACGTGGATATATATAGGAAAGTTCTCCCATGTGAGAAAGCATGGAAGTGCTGGTTTGAAAATGTAACAAGAGGGTGATAGAAGCTGGCATTGTAACGCGGTATTTCTTTTTTGTACTGTTATGCAAACTGAATGTAGCACTCGAGCGTGGCACAGACCCTTCAGTTCTCACTGGCCCAGTTAGTGCAGCCCGCCACCACGCTGCTCCAGGCTGGAAGCAGCATGCCCATGTTGCTGTATTTTAGCTAATAAATCCTCTTTCCTGCCTTCGAACATTAATGTCTTCTTTTTTTTTTTTTTTTTTTATCTAAATTGTTGCTGCCTGAGAGCTGTACCTCTCCACCTGCTGTACTCCCCATTGCTTCCAGTACCAAGTTCAGTTTCCGGTTCACTTGGAATTTCCTTGAGGCAAGTATTCACAAGGTCCATTTGCTGCAATTGTAAATCTGTCTCCCAGTCTCCCTATACCGTGTAACCAAGCTGTAACTTGCACTTATTTGGGCCTTTACCAGAATATCCTCCACACACCGACTCAGCATGACTTTTAGTCGGTATTTGACCGATTACCGGGCATGAAGGTGTCAGACACTGACAGCAGTCCTCCAGCCGCAGCTGAGAAAGAAAACACATTTGGAACAGAGAGTTGCTCTCGAATAAAAGAGGGGAGAAAAAAAAACCCAAACAAAACGACTAGACGGCATCTCCTCAGACACAAAAATACGGAATTGCACCTTAGGTATAACTAGCTTTTTATATTTCCATGTCCTCTGTTGAAAAACTGGTTCAGACCTTCACATATATTACAACCAAAACCTATATTCCAGACGAGGTGTTCTAAAGCACACTGATTATTTGATCATTTGCGTTTCACCTGGTGCATCTTCGTTAGTTATTTTTTTCATAGCTACGATGGCGGGATAGCTTGTGCCTGTTGCAAACCTATTTCACTTTCAGTCCCTAGATACAGGAGGGTGCACTCTATGCTACTGTGTTCTCACGTACATTTTCATCCTGGTCCTTATCAAGGAAGATTCCCACACCTGGGCTATTACAAAATGTTATTAGCTTGCTTCTACCTTTCGTGTCATCCTCCATGAAAATACGAAGCGACCACCCAAGCCTTTAGAAACTCTGCTCCTTAACTTCTCTTCAGTGCAAGATAAAAGTCTCAACCTTTTTTTTTTCTTTTTTGCTCAAAACTTTATCCACGTTACAGTTACTCTAACTTCTATGTCTACTAATTTTCTATCAGCAGACACTTTCATTGCATTCAGTACGGCGTCGCTACATGAAATGCTTTGTTGAAGACCAGATTGATAAGATCTATCCTTTTTGTCTCATCTAGAAATTGGCTCAAATAAATGTCGTGTGTACAGATGTGTACATAATTTCATTTTACTGCAAGTTATTGATGGGTCTCCAGGTCTAAAACCAGATTTAGCTGAAAGCATTATTCTCTTTCATTTTAAAACTGTGTTTCACGTGTCTCACATTTCAGTGGTTTTACGGTGGTATACAAACCAATACAACTGCTTAATACCACAGAATGCAGTAATGAAAAACATGCAAGTGCAATTTCATGCATCTGTGTGTGTATATATACTTATTTTATGGTTCATATTTTAAAATTCATGGATCTTTTAGGATATCCAAAGAGGTAACACTTATTTTAAGAGTCGCTGCAATACATATAAATTCCTGCCTATAGCACTAACATGCGGAAAACTATGATGAGAGCAGAGAAGATGGGATTTACCCATCTAGCTTAAAAAAAAAAAGTATCCAAACAAAAAGTATCCGTTTTAAAATCTGACTCAGAATCGTCGAGTTCTGTAAAACATCGTGCAGATCATAATGCAGAAATCACATACTAGCTAGGATTATGTTCAGGTTCGCCACGTCTTAAGAATTGCGGGTTTTTTTCACTCAGAATAAGGGTACATGGAAAAGCTTTGATTGGATTGCAAGTTTGAAGGTATTATCTAACGCTAAGGAACGTACTCATTTTTACCAGGGAATCTTTAAGATGCCACAGTGAAACAAGACAATAATATCTGAAAAAGGTACAGCTGAACTTTTTGATATCTTCAGGTAAAGCATTTTAACTTCTGATCTCTTAGTGTTACTTCTGTGTAAATACTTCACGCGATACCTCAGCAGAACAGGAGCTTGGATTCAGACAATAAATTAAAATGTAATATATAACAGTCTGAGAAAACACAATAGCAATAAGCCATTTCCTGTATTTTTTCCTGCTTCTATTGCAACTACGGAAAAGGATTTTTTATTTTCACACTCTTTTATCTTCCCTCTTTTCTAAATTTAAGCTCAGCTTCAGGGCACAGCAGAAATAAAAATAGTACTATGTTCCTCATTCATCACAGTATTGAACACAGTTTTATGTGAGTAGTTTCATTCAAGTCCATGGGTTTACGCCAATGTTGAAAAAGAAATATGTATGTGTGTGTTTCTGTATAAGTCAGCATCCTCTGCCAATTAAGTTGTGAAAACTTTTCTAAACATTTCTCCCATAAAAACCAAAGAACAATGGTTTGCGTTTGGTGTTTTGTTTTGTTTCGGGGGCGGGGGGAGAAATCCTGAGTTTGCTGAGGAATAAGCACTACATCACGAGCACTTGTGACTCTGTGAATATGTTCACTTTCTTGATATCCCTGCACCAGTTTCAGAAACAACTGAGCAGAATAAAAAAAATACTTTCTCCATAAGGCCTACAAATTCATACTTCCAAAGGGAAAATTTAATTTTCACTCTTTGCTTCCTGTTTGTGATTTGTTGGGTTGTTTGGTTTTTTTTTTTTTTTAGGTATTTTAAAGTAGCCACAGTATGTAAGGTATTACAGATTGAAAAAATAAATTTAGGGGGATTTGGTGTTTGTTTGCATATAGCACATTTAATGTGAAACAAGACATGAACAGAAGAAATCTAATTTGGTGTGAAGGTTTATTCAGTACTATCCTTCAGTGGCATGGATAGAAGTCATCAATTCTAACCCATCCATCCTGCTAAGGAAATAAATTTTCCATTAGTTGGTCAGAAACTTAGCTGAAAAGAGATAATGATGTCAGTTTAAGCACCTAAAGGGTAGGAGAGAGCGTAAGTAAATCTCTTCCTTCTGAGTAGCCTTAGTGAATAGACAGTGCAGAATAAGGATGGAAATTAAACCACTAAGTCATCTTTTAAGTGATCCTTGAAAAACTAGGGCATAATACTAAGAGTACAGAAACTTACACTAACAATTCTTTTACTATATTTATAGACACTGATTTGACAGTGGGAGTCTATCAACAGATCGAATGACAGCTATGTCAGACTTTGAAGACAGATAACATCATAAGGTACTTTAATACCTCCTTTCTATCCTGACTGATTCACTAATAGAAATTTTTTTAAGGACTGCAGACCAGATTTCAGGCCACAGCTTATGAGTTGCACTCAAAACAGAGTTAAAGAGCAGCCCAAGGATACACTCACACAGCACGTGAGAAATTAATAATATCAATATGCTGTCTTACCTTTATAAAACTTACTTTTCTCATACCTGAAATATACTTTAGCAATCATCCTAGAGATAATTATGAGAGGAGAGATTTAAATAATCTTTTCCCTCCCACACTTTCTAATCTGTTTGGACTGAGAGCTTCTTTAGCAAACACTGATTATTATTCCCTGATTGTACAAGGTCTAGCGCTGGGGGGATGATCTTAATGTGAACCTTTTAGATTTTATTGAAATATAAACAGCAATATTATAAATGAATTTTTTACAGCTTTGCATCATAATGCAGTGTAACTAATCAACTCTCCTCACTCATCTCTGCCCTATCTAAACCTGAGATTACTTTCAATGCAACTTCAGTATGACATTTGGCACGACTTTGTTACCCTTAACTGAGTCATATAAATCTAATCAAATTAGAAAACCTTTACTGAAACCAGCTATACGAGCAGGCTTACTCTTAAACGTATGTATCTTTCATATATAGAAGCAGAGGCTCGTTTACTTTTTTAAAGTCAGTATTTCTCTAAAATGAAAACCTTTTGCAATTTAATCATGCATGAAGAAAAAATAATGCACCGTCTATGGAATCTATACATTTTGGAACATATTCTATAAAGTGTTGAGAAGGATCCAGATTTTCAGAGGATAAATTGTCAATGAAAAGTCTACCTTGAAAAAAGTAGCCAATTTCTTGTCGCCTACAAAATAAGTGATTGTCATTGGCACCAAGAGGTGATTCATGAAGATAGCTTTTGACTGTGATGGATGAACAACTTCAATGTATACTGGCCAAGATTACAAAAAGCAAAGTGACAAAGACAAGACGTATTTTTGCAAAAGACTCAATGAACAGAAAGTCAAATCCTGGTAGAGAAAACCAGCGGTTTAGCTTAGCTTGGCATAAGCCTAAGTTCTAAGATGAGCTGCTTTGCATCTGAAGACCATGAAACAACGACAAAAGGTGAAGCTTGTGCTTTCTCCCCATGGTTAACTTTTTCTGTTCTCTCTTTATAAATTCTTAAGCAGCACAAAAAAGAGTTTCTCTGTCTTCCTCCTCTGTGGTAGCTAAAATTATCATTCACCTTTACCAAATTAGGAACATGAAGTTCTTTATATGCCCCCTGTCCTTTCCATATTGTTGTGTTAACTAAAGAATCCAAAGAGCCTCATAAGTAGTTATGTTCTGCTCTCAATTACAGCTGAGGATTAGATGGAGCTTACATAATGACTTCATTAAAATAAATTATTACGAAGTATTACTCTGTTTCTTATTTTTACCAGCATTCCTTTTTCTACCCCCTCCAAACTACTGTTCACTTACAAGTTTAATTTTAACTATCCTCCAAGAAGTTCCACTGTTTGATTCGAAGGCTTTTTGATACAGTCTAGCTGCACAACCTCGACACAGAGAAAATTGCTTAATTATGCAGAAGAACATCGAGAAAGTCTGCAGAAAGCAGCCACAAACAATAAGAAAGGTAATACTGCAAGCAGAGGTTAGACTGTTGAGATAGGGAGAGCTGCCCAAAGATTCAAGAAGAAAAATACTGATGAAGGTATGAAATCCTGAACATAAACTGAAGGAGTTGCAAGACAACAACTCAGCAGCATCCAAGATCAGTCTGAGTAAACATAGACAGAAGGTCTCACACGGGGGTTGGCGAGCATATTGATGCTTACCCTACAGGCTCAGTAGTCCTAGCTAGATATTGTGTATATGAGGCAATAACTAATCACTTTGTACTTTTGAATTGTGTCTATCCTGCTAGCAGAGTTTCTTTGCACATGGGAAAAAATAAATATGAGATTATTATCCAGCAACACAATAAAAAAAAATAAAAAGCCCCAAACATAATTCCTAGGCATGTAATTATAAAGAAAAGAAAAAAAAAACCAACCTAAAATAGTACTGAATAGCAAAGAGCATCTATAGACTTCACCCAAACACTTGATGGAGCACGTCAATGACTTGGCACTGCATATTTGTCAACGGCTTGGCTATTAGCACACTATCTCAAAGGTTTTTGTTTAGAAGGCTCCTCCCAGGTTGTGATTTCTATATTATGCTTTAGGGAAATATGTATATCATGGTAATCATTCTTTCTTAAGGAATTTCATTTAAGTGAGGTGGGATATCAGAAACCAGGTATAGCGGCATTCTGCAATCTTTTGGTTGAACATGTATTTTTAATTATTACCTTGTAATAAAAAGTCTACACTCCAGTGACATGAAATAATCGGAGTTTACAAACTACTTCATGTCTACTGCAGACACCACAGAAAAGGTCAATAGTTTAGGGGGTTTTATGTGTGTGTGAAAGAGAGGTTTATTTATTTTGGAATAATTATTTGGTTTAGAAGTGTAGTAATATCATTGCTACAATGTTGTTCTATGAGATAATAAGATTATGCTATCATAATACAATACTTAGCCTGTGCTCTTATAGTTTAGCCACTTGGAAATCAGATATTTTCATGTAAACGGAGGTGCAATTATGTTACTATTCTTGTATAAACAGACTCCCCCCTCAAAAAAAAAAAAAATTAAAAAATTGGAAGTTATAAGTGAAATCTGGTGATGAACATGGATCCTTGATTTACATTTCCATCCTCCAATTCTGGGGCTTTTCGCAGTTTGAAGTGTTTTTTGGTATTATTTAGATGATTCGAGGCTTCCAAGTTATAGTAGCCTCTGTCACAATTTTTGTCGGGCAGTCAGAGCTGTTACAGCAGTATGTATTGCTTTAAGCTCTAAAAACATCTGGTAAGTCTCCTGCTGGGCTAGTACAAAGTGGCAGTTCAGTACAAAGACAAATTCACCCCAGCCTGAGTGCTAGAAGACCCCTTGACAAGCAGTAGGTTGTAGCGAGAGCGAATGGGAGTACCTTCCAAAAGCTTTCATCCCTCCCTTCTTCCAGTATGGGAACTTGGCCATGAGTGCCCCATCACAGGTATGCCATGGGGCTATAAGGTAGCTTTTATAATACATTTCATATTTCAAATCATATTTAAAATATTTAAAAAACCTAATAATAATACGCTAAGATACAAACGGGGTGATATAAGCAAGGAGCTAACTTCCCAAAGCGTGGCTTAAAATATTGCCACTATTTCTCTGGTGGTATTTTACGCGACGTAATAATGAATTTTATAGTACTATGTATCAAGTAGAAAAGCATTGATTGACATGGATAAAAACAATGTCTTGTTGGTGATCAGCTGCCTGGTCATATATTGGATAACAGTATTTTCAGTATTTAAAAATACAATAAATATTGCTGTAAGATATTTTAAACGTGCAAAAATTGCTAATAAAAGTACACTTCTGAATTAACAGCACAACATACATTAACTTAAAGGATATTGCTCAGTAATTCAGTAATTCAAAATATGAGAAAAGTTTCGCTGAGCAAAAGAACAGCTTTCAAAGTGTCTCCGCTCATCTCAGTTTTGTGCAACTTCAAGCCCTCCTTGTCTCTAGAAACACCGATTCCTACAGATTGCTTGTTCCAGACAAGTTCAGCAAATTTTACACAGCAATGAAACACCTGTCAAACACAAAGTCTGTAAAAAGTTTGCTTTTAATCTCAAACACCGTATTGAATAAATGAAAACTTCAAATGGAGTTCTAGGGACACTCTTGAAAAGCAAAGAAACAAAACTCTTCCAGTAAAACTGTAAAAATGTACTGTCCTGGGACAGCACTGTGGACCGTGGTGATCAGTTTAGACCCCTGGATTATTAACACAACCTAATCTCTTTATCAATGTTTTGAGAAATGTGTTTGGTTTTTGGTTTTTTTTTTCTGTAGAGGAAATAAATATAATTTTGTTTGTGAAAAAAGGCGAACCAACTGAATACTCAGCTGCAATATCAGCTGGTGTAAGTTTCATCCTTGTTACAACTGACTCTTCTATGACTTTATTTCATGCACAAGGTCACTCTAGGTGGCTCTCAGCCTCATACTGGATCACTAGAGGCTTTTATGAGAACTAAGCATTAGCCTCAAGGGTTGCAAGGACCTCCAGTTTAGATGAATTAAAAACTGTAGTCCAAAACGTGGATATAAGATCAATTTAGGAATCTCCAAAGCTAGGTGAGACATAGGATTTCTGGGTTGCTTTCGGTCTTAAATGTCCAAATCTCACCTGATCTGCAAAGTAGTTACAGCAGCTCTTCCCCAGAGTGGTCTGTTGAAATGTGCTTTGCTGGTGCAGTACTCTGCTCTTCATCCATAAAACATTTCATCTTCAAAACTGTATCAGAATCTAGTCCTTAAGGTACAGTAAATCCCAGGTGTATCTGCCTACACATGACAGTACGTAAATGATAAACTTTCCATATAAGAAAACCCATTTCTTTTTCAACAATATCAGTTTATCCCTCTTTACATTTATGTATCAGCTTAGAATTTAAAAAGTAAATGCTGAGGATTCCCCACGGCCACAGTTCTCCTTCCCTCTGTGGAAATCTGTTTCTAAAATAACTCACATTCAATTACACAGGTCACTTGTGATAGTGACTTCTCTTGGTGAGCCTGAAGAAAAGTCTGCAGTATCTGAACCATGAAAAATTATGCACAGTATTTCATTTTAAAGATGTGCCAGATTAACAGAAGGTAATTGGGGTAGATTGTGAATGGTACCAGCTGTTTATTTGCAAATGCTACAGACACCACTTCTTTTTGCTTAGAATTTCCATTAGGTACTTTGCTAACAGCTACTAAAGCTTGTTTTTAGCTATCATGCAAAGCCAATACTCTTGATTGACTTTTTTTGTTGCTTTTTCTTGCAGCAGTTTAACTCATCGCTTCTACTACTACGTCTACAACTGCAACCCT
Organism: Ibidorhyncha struthersii; assembly: GCA_013398815.1. NCBI lineage: Eukaryota > Metazoa > Chordata > Aves > Charadriiformes > Charadriidae > Ibidorhyncha > Ibidorhyncha struthersii. The sequence continues at coordinate 291,429 of VZSZ01009857.1, forward strand.
TCTGCTACTGTTTTATGTAAGCAAAGGAGAAACATTAAACAACGAGAGATGGTTTAAGATGACTTCTTTCTTTGTAACATTCTTTCACAGATTTGAAATCTGCACTATTCTAGTGTTATTAAATGTATCTAGGTTGAATTTTAACAAAACTATATGACAATAAAAATAATTAAAAGCCCGATATTGAGTGATGTTTTGGAGGACTCCACAGGCAACCCCTCCTCCTCCCCAACGTACATCTTGATGTTATTTGCAGAACTACTTTGAAGTTACTGTTCTAATACTAGTTTGGGTTTAGAAATTAGCACATCACCAGAATGATAATGGGAGACATTATACTTTCCTTATATAGAAACAGATGAAAACTGGGTAAGTTTTAGAACTTTCTCAGGAATTTACTTAGACACTTTGCACACAGTGAATGTCCTGACCTCAAATGAGATGTCTTAAAAATAAAAAGGATTCTATTTGACTATATCCTGAAGATGCCACATCCTTGACTACATCTAAGAACATGCACCACACCGTGTTGAATATCAACATCTCTTTTTGGTCAAAAGAACAAAAGGATCACTTTCAGATAACTTTCCCACTTTCCTCTCTTTTCTATTGAAGGCTATTTTAAACCTATCATCTGAGCAGATTCCCAAAACTCTAAATTATGAATCTTCCTTGATTATCTCGAAGAGTTTTATTTAATAAAAAAACATGCCAGAGGAAATAAGATGTCCTGTAATATTATATCAAATATGCAATTTGCAATAGCATTCCTTTATTAAAAACGCCAATTATAATTTCACATAAAATTTAATTGAGGTCATTAACCTCCTGACAAGTTATTTCTAAATTCTTTCTTCTAATAAGATTTGTTATTTTAACATTTTCCACATCAATGCTTCTTTCACATCTATATACTGCTTATCTATTTGTAAAGATAATAGAAATTGCCCATCATTTGGTTGTATCATTGTGCTATTAATAAGAAAGCTATCTATTTAACTGCTTATCTGGGAGATGAGATTATCATTTATGTGTAAAATTGTAAATGTGATCTTCTTCAAATGATAATTTATTACAACAAAATTATATTTGCTAAAATATTGGTAAAGAAAAATAACGCTAAAGTTAAGATTTAATTTTTAAGGTTGTTTTATTTGTTAGTCTTGATCAAAAGGCTCAGGAAATGCATAATCTTAAAAAATAAAATTCTTTTTTACATCGGGCTTCCTGCATCATTGCCATGTACTTCACAAAGTTAAATATGGCTTGCCAAGTCATTATGTAGGCAAACAAGGGAGGTCATAGTCTTCACTAAGAGATCTCAACTACTTGTTCCTATTTTATTCAGAAATAATATATTGGCCAGGACAACTAAGATTATTACCTCGGAGGTTTCGTAAGCCTCGTGGGATGCTTTACTTCATGCAAATGCATGTGGCAGAGGGTACCCTGGCTGAAGGGCATAAAGGTTTCCTTTTCCACAATAAACTTGCCTTAGGTATGTTTGCCATTGACGTGCAAGTAGTCAGATATTCAAGACACAATTAATTCTGTTTTCAGTCCTTCAGATATTTAATACATTTGGGAAGGTCATTTATGCTGAAGTTTAGTATAAAACTAGCTCTGGACTGAAAAAAAATAATAATTCTACCATCAGTCAATCTCATCTAAATATATTCATTCATATTGTAATATTATGCATTTAAACCGCAGGGAAATTAAAAGGAGAGAGGTTGGGGTTTTTTGGTTTGGGTTGGGCTTTTTTTTCCTATGTTTTATTAATAATTGGCATAGAAAAATAGGCAACAAGGAAAAATTTGCTTTTAGTAAATAACATCCTGTCTTGTATGGTTCCTGCACGGTGAGCAAGTCATAGCTTAGTGTACACACAACTAGTGGAAACCACTGCTTTAGCGTTATAAGAAATGGGAGACTACTGCTTGAGCAGTGATTTGTGTTGCAGCGTTGAGTACTTCCACTTCCAACACAGAGTAAAGCGCTGCTGCTGTTACACCCTCCAAGAAAGAAGAGGCAGTGGGTCTCCTCCCGGACGTGTAGTACGTTGCCTCACCCAAAACTAGGCCAGTACAGTTGTTTCTTCAAAAAAGGACAACCTAATTTTATCCTCATGATGGTGATAACTGAGTGAACAAAGTAATGGGGTCTTAAGTGGATCAAGCGGAGCATATAATTGAAATTAACATCACTTTTGAAAGTTGCGCTTACCTATAATTAAGATCGTAGTATGCAAATAGCAGCTTATGACCCAATATTCCCTATGTGTCCCTTTCCCGATTTCTATTAAAAAAAGAATTGTTTCTTCTTCTAGAACAGAGCAAACACTGATAATGAACTATTCCGCCCTGAGAGGGTCCCACAAAGCAGGATGGGTGTGCGGAAGGGTATTTTGCAAAAGTTTGCAGCTCGCCTGGCTTGGGCTGGGTTAGTTTATACCCTGGTTAGCCGTTACCCAAAAAGCTACTGCCAATGTAAGGTACTAAAGAATCAGAAACAGTTTTGTGAAATACAAAATAAATGCACTGATTCAGGATAAACAAAATAATTACATCAGGACCTGTTTTATTTGCATAATCTTCCCTCTTTGAAACTCTACTCTAAGCTCACTTACTAGGTTTAAGATTCCTCTTTCTATGCCCCAGTGATACCACTCTGCCTCTTTTGAGGATGAGAGTTCTACAAAAAAGTGAAAAAAAAAAAAGGAAAATAAAGGGAAAGATGGTGAGTATGTTTATTTAAAACATATCGCATTGCGTCTAAGGAGATGGAAACTACAGTGCAGATATGAAGCATGGTGGGTCTTGGCTGCAGATTTACTTCCTCCAGACTCAAAGTCAGTAACTTAAAGTCATTTCTTTGGTAGACTCAAATCGATCACGGGGATTTTACCACGCTTTTTGCAGGAAAACTGAACTATGACTTCAGAAACACACAATGGAGAGAGACTGGAAGAAAAAAAAAAAAAAAATGACACAGTCTGCTGCCTTAATGGCTTCATATGCTTATTGCTATCAGGAGCACAGGTACCCTCAGAAAAGTGAAACAACTTTACTTTAAAACATACTGAGTCTTCCTGGGAGGCAGTTCTATACAAAACACACTTAAAAAACAAACAAAAAAGAAGACCAAAGAAATGTTGTTCCATTTTCACTGAAAGAAATATAACTTCAACTGCCTACCTTTGAGTGCTTACGTGGAAAAGATTAGAGGAATTAAAGAATTCTAGCTGTATGTCAATTATTACCTCCGTATTTACAGTTTTGGTGTAAGATTTTATTTTTCTCTTTCTAATAGTTTTCTATTCTCTTAATTTCTTACGTTTCTCTTAAAAATAGTTGTTTACCAAGAATAAAATATAGTTGGTATACGTTGCATGGTTTATTTCTTGTTAGAAAGTAAGCTTTCATCCTGAGTGAAAGAATACATATACGAGAACTGTTTTCAGCCTCATTCTGTTGCTTCTTTACATAATTATGCTGGTAGCAGTCCCGCGACGAGCACCTGCATGGCATTATTTCAAAATTAGGTTTATAAATTATCCAGCAAGATTAAATTTTGAATTGCTAAAATATTCAGTTAGAGTCATAGTCATTGTCCATATGTTAACTTTTCCAGAGAAACCATTCTATCTTATTTATCATCTATTTAGTTAACTATATTTCATATACATATAAAATATTTACATGAGGATTACTGCACTTTTAAAAATTCTGTTACTTTTTCTCCATTCAGTGGCTGACTTAATCCTAACAGATAACTGTGTATCTTTTAAAATACTTTTTATAGTGGGAACAGAAATTACAGAACAGAAGAAGAATGAAGGAGATGACTATTTTTGCACACTAATGCTTTCTTTCACAAGGAAACAAAGGACAGAAATTTATGCGTTTACAGTGAAAAATCCCTTTGCCAAATACCATTTAAAAGACCGCAGGTTTTGTTGATGTAAAGAGTTGCTAGGAGGATAGGATTTCATTCCTATAAATAAATAAAAAATATTCATCGCTCCGTGAAAGGGGATGTATTGATGCATCCCAGTCAGCCAGGGAGTTGCAGATGAAACAGCCGCTGAGATGTGAGTGAATTTATGAAAACACAATTTTTGCTACTGTTTAACTAGATCCAGCTTTGGTAACAGTAATAACTCCGCATTTTGCAACTGCGAACCAGTCCCCTTAATAATCTATTGACTTTCAGATGTATCACACAGTGATGAAAAAATACCCCATCATTTGTGAACTGTCTGAACTTGATCAAGCATATCCTAACCGATAATGACAGAAACTTGCACGACCTGTTAGGTATGGAACATAAAACCTATGCTCACTTCAGCTACTCGGTGAAGCCTCATAAAATTTTGAGAGACTTACACTAAGCTAATAATATATTGCTGCATCAATTGAGCCAAAAAATACCCATAAAAGTGTTCCTTTTACGTACTGTAGAGCCTTCTGAAGGGAGCGGAGGGCAAGAGAAGCAGGAGAACCAGATTTTTCAGTGTAGTCTAAGTAACGAGGTCAGCAGGGCTTTGCGCAAACCCGAGGACTGGCTTTCCGAGGAGACAGATAACAAACCCTCAATATCATAAATTAATAACATTTGAGTGTCACAAACTAGTGCTTTTAATAACTGACTTAAAAAGAAAGGACACCTGGATCTAAGAAATCTGCCTTACTCCATTATGTGATTTTATAAACACGCTCCATTTTGGTATTCAGTTTTGCTACTAGAGGGTAATAAGGAGGAACTTAGTGAGGAACTTCGTGAGGAAGATGGCGATATATCTCTGCTAGGTTGCCAAAGAGACTGATTCCCAACTGTATTCAGGCAGGGAAGGTATCATTTTAATACAGACTATAACAAAGCAATGAGGTATATAATCCATGTATCAAAAGACATATTTTTCAACTAGCTGAATGTACAACTCCTTCTTGTTAAAAAGTAGTTTCATGCTATTAAATCTGTATTTGTTTTTTACATTAATTTAATAACAGCAAACATATTCGATACACTCTAAAATTTTACGAACTCAGTCCCTCAAATTATTTTATAAAATCCTAAATATTCACTGAAGTTGTGAGGCTCATCTCGTAACTCTTCTCTCAGAGAAGCAAGTAAAAACATCCAAGCTAAATGACTTGCCCGCGGGTACCCATTCCACGTCGGAGAATTCCTTTGGGTACAAAAATCCCTATCCACCCCTGGTATCCAAATCAGTAAAATCTGCTTCATTCACTAAGTGTTAAGTGAACAGTGTCCTGGTAGTTTTTGGCATAATTATTGACCTTCATCCTAAAACATAGTGTTCAGAAGATAAGGGACTTACCTATCCTGAACTTTCTCAGTACTTTATACCACCAAACACTATTCCTAAGAGAGTATGCGTAGATAAAATCTTCATGACAGTGTGACTGACCCTATCCTGTTGTTTAGACCTCATATTTTCTAAAACCCACATAAGCTGCAGGCACAATAATCAAATCTCTCCTGTTCAGTTGTCTTTATTCTTTCTCCCAGAAATCTGGGACACAATTTCTGACCTCCCAGCCATGGTTAGTCTTCCTTCCACCACCCATTTCCGGGAAATTGTGATTTAGTGTGTTTTGGCACCCCAGCAGACAGCCGAGGCACAGTGAACTAGCACCGGCCAGATGCTGAAGCTTCCCCGTGTCCCTCAACTCCAACTTGGGACTCCTCTCCCAGAGCATTGCATCCAGTATTGTAGAGCTGCCCGGACTGATGATACCATTGGAACAGGTTCTCGTTCAGCAGGCTGATGATGACCATGATATCACAGCTATTCCGGCTTAACCCAGTCTGTTGGTCTCACAGCTGAGACACACTGATGGCAAGGGGCTCCTCACGTTCTGTGTCTTGCTGGTGAAGATTTTAGCCAGGCTGTTATTCTGGGCAGGTCAGATAAGCCTCAAGAACTACCAGGTGATCCTGTGCAATGCCAACCACGTGCTGCCTGTCGTGAGAGCACAGCTTCAGCCTGAAACCCCCTCATAAATATCAGCCGGCACATCCCAGATCAGCTCCTTGTATTTCTCCGTCATGGGAGAGACCAGCTGCTGGTGGGTCTCTGCTGGTGAGACCCTGCTGGTGGGACCCTGTTGGTGGGACCCTGCTGGTGGGACCCTGCTGGTGGCTGCTCCCCAGTGGAGCAGCTGCTGTCAAAGACGTGTTGGCCAAGGGGCACCCAAGGGCCAGGCAGGGCCGTGTCCTACCCCAAGCCCTCCTCGTGAGTCTTTGGCTACGAGAAGGGTAAAACTGGAGCCTCAGACCCAGCTTACTGGTAAATTTTGCACTGCAGTAAACTAAACAGCTACACACACACAAACAGGCCCCTCCAAAGCCAGTACAGATACTTGTTCTCTTTCCAGCCGAGCTAGGTGAGAATCGGGTTCCAAATTGCTTGTTCTCTTCCTCACCCATAAATCTGCTTTCCTGCCTCAGCTTCAGCGAGAGGACAGAATGCTTTTAACCGGAACACTCCTTGGCATTCCCCTGCAGTTTGGATTCAGTCTGCTTTGCGCCAGGAAGCATCCAGAGCTCAGGTCTCCACACCAGGTTATTCTGCTCCGGCTGCTAGGTTATTATGAAAAAGCAGTGACCCCAGCTACTGTCTGGGTCTCAGAGGATGTCTAAACGGAGAGAGGCAAGAGCTTGGCATCTCCTGCTACCTCCATCTACCTCCTGTTTGTGGTGGTGCCTCGTTTCAACATAAATCAGAGAAGGAAAGCGTTTAAATTTGGGTGGCTTTGATTCCACCAATAACTCTCAAGTTTTCAGGGTCTGTTCTTTCCCCCATTAACTAGGTAAGGAGTTAAGCAGATGGCAGAAGGTGCAACCACTGTGTATACTGTGTATATACCCTATGGCGGGAGAATCTCACCCCACTTCTGACATTCCAGTGAAGCGCTGGATGGAAAGTATTTCACCCACCATGGTCATAGAATCATAGAATTGTTAAGGTTGGAAGGGACCTTAAGATCATCGAGTCCAACCATTAACCCAACCTGACACAACCACTTCTAAACCATATCCCCAAGTCCCACGTCTGCCCTTTTTTTAAACACCTCCAGGGATGGCGCATCCACCACCTCCCTGGGCAGCCTGTTCCAATGCTGGATTAGCCTTTCAGTGAAAAATTTTTCCTAATATCCAACGTAAACCTCGCCTGGCTTAACTTGAACCCATTTCCTCTTGTCCTATCACTTGTCACTTGTCACTAGGGTCAGAGTTATGTACAGGCCTGGAACATCACCTACACCGACCCTTTCACTGATTGCAATTAAAAGGTGATATTTTAAGAAAATTATACTCATGAGCTAAGAGTTGAGAACCGGGTTGAGTTTTATTCTCAACTTTCAACGAGAGTCCTTCTGAAGCATGAATAATGGTCTTATTTTTATCTTATCCTTTAAAACTAGTGCAAATAGAAGAGGGGAAAAATGCACATTTTGTATTAAACTCTGAGATGACATTACCTCTGTGTTTGGTTTCTAGTTTGGAGAAAGAACCTACTGTGGAGAAACATGAACAGAGAAACAACCTTATCTCTATGACTTTACCTGCAAAGGTCTTAAACCACAGCAGGCGTCTGTGCCATTCAGACACTTGCTTTAAAACAGGAATATTTCCTCAGGATAACAGGGGATGGCAGAGCTTAAAAACTAACCAAACAAAATCAGTAAAAAATTACAGGAGCTTACTTCTGTCCCGCTTCAAGTATTACGGCAAGTCACTCCATCTCTCTTGTGCTCATGTCTAAATATGTGAACAATATTTTGCTACTTCACAGACATTTTTAGAAGTTGAATTAATGCGGTCACTGAATTGGAGTAGCCTGTCACCGTTTAGCGTTACATTCCTTCAGAGCAAAAAAAGCAGAAACAGCAGCTACTGCACCAGCAACAACATTTACAGCACATGTAATAGATATGAAAGCACAAAAACAATTAAACAAATTCTGGAAGTAATTTTTTGGAAGTGCCAGTCTTGCATACTTAATACATTTTCTGCTTTGACGGACAGAGGAATCTCAGCTATATAACTGAGGGTACACCCGGAGCCGGTGAGAGCCATCTGACCGAATGAAAGAAATACAATCAATTAGGCTTGATGAACTTTTGAGGAAACACAGGGAGAGGTGCAGGGGAAGGGCAGAGAGCTCTCTGCCTGCTGCGGCCAAGTCCCAGGTTTGTAACAGCCAAGAGGGAACCTGGACGCACCAGGAGTGCTGTCAGGGAGACAGATGTCTTCCCATTCGGACAGTTCTGGCATCTGGGTGGTATGGAAATCTGAAAGATCTCTATTTGTATAACGAAACATTCATCCAAGAACGCCCTGCTTACAATTTAGATTACTACAACACAATGATATAATTGAAGGGATGACTCCTAGACAGTAATGTGCTGTCCTCTTAATAATACAAAATTTCACTTGTCTTCGGAGCTACATTTTAATTAATATTTTATTTATAATTTGGTTTTTGGCCAAGCCAAATTTGGTATTGAAATAAAACCCCTGATCCAGGAAATTCCTCCTTTACGTATACATAAGCAAGTTTTTCCTATTCAAAAGCATAATCTCAAATAGGTTTTTATTCATACTAATAAATGAGAAAAAAGATCAATGAATATCACAGTATCTGGAAGCAAACCCACATCTTTTATAGGCATATTAAAAGTAACATGTGCAGAAACTCAAATATTTGTTCTACAGAACTATTCAACATATTACTCCCAAGGTAGATACTAGTTAACAGTGGCGGAGAAAGCACTGTGATTGTTTCAAAAGTAGGTATGGCTCACTTTTTGATCTGAAAAACTGGAAGAGGGAAGCAAATCCAAAGATTTTCCTTCCCTTTTCAAAAGATAATACTTACACTATTAATAAAAAAATGAAAAATAAAAAATAAAAAATAGAAGTGGATCTACTAGGAGCACAGGCCTCTTTTTATTCCTCATGGGACTAGAGAAGAGAGGAAGAAGGGAGGCTGCCAGTACATAAAAGTAAATATCAGATAAGAAAATCCTAGTCAATATATTTTTTCCTTCAGTCAAGCTATTTTTAATACATACAGTCCTGTCTCTTTCTAGGAGACATATGTTATTGGAAAGATTAGTTTTGCTGTACCTATTGCTTCTGCCAGCCTGCATCAAAGTAAATTTAGAGATGTGCTGACAGTCTAATACCTGCTATCAGGTTCTACCTGTAGATAAGAGGTGAAAAAACATCTGTTGAAGGCCACCCTTAAAAAAAAAATCCTGGTTGGTTGGATTCCACTAAGTTTCTAAAAACTCAGTCTGTTGAGCAATTTCTTCAAAAATAGTCAAATGCTACTATAAGTGGTATTAAAAAATAATAAAAAAAATTAATAAAAGTAATCCACCTTCTGATTTTAACGTACACAGTGATAATTCCTGAGGTTATCTCCCATAAACTTTAAAATGAGTTTCAAGTTATGAATTGCACCATAAAATACAAGTAACGGAGCCGCTGTCCAAAACTAATGAGATACATTTGCATAAGCCTGATTTGGGAGATTCTCATCCTTAAAGGTGTCTGGATGGAAAGCAGCAAACATCAGCTAGACAAGAAAAACAGCAGAGGACGAGTATGCCAAACCCCCACTGATGTGCTCCGTTCTGACTTTTCCTTGCAAAAAGTGAAAAAACAAAACCTTTTCCCCCCTTCCTTTTCTGTTTCAAATCAAACTAAACTCACAAAAAATACTGACACCTCTCCCACTTCAGCTCTTCAGGAACAAGCGTGTGCCTATTTCTCAAAACAGACCTTTAAAAAACAGGCTTTAAAACACTCAGGTGAGACCTTCATGGAATATATGAATGAGTGTGCAGATGCACACACACAACTCCTCTTCTCCTTCCAGATCAGAAGTTATCTTTGTCCAAAGGAAGGTGAGAGAATGACACATAGGATATTGCATAGCTATGCCCATGTTCTTCCTCACATTTCTCAGTTCCGGTAAAAAAAATTCATCAAGTAATTTGGTATTTTTGAGGAGGAAGTCAAGGGCTGCCCAGAGATGCTGTGGCTGCCTCATCCCTGGAGGTGTTCAAGGCCAGGTTGGACGGGGCTTGGAGCAACCTGGGCCACCAGTGGAGGTGTCCCTGCCCAGGGCAGGGGGGTTAGATACAAAAACTGTCTGAGACATCAAATACGATATCTCATTCTCAGATGATATCTCATACATGCAATCCAGTTTTTAGGCAGAGGTACAGAAACAGTTCTACCAGTTCATAAAAGTGTATCAGCTGTTGTAGGGGATGCCCGATACTGAGACCAACAATGACTGAAAGAAAGCAGGGGAAGAGTTTTAAAGACTCCTGCACACTGTGAAGAAGAGAAATACACAGTTTCAGCAATGACCCAAGTGTCTCAACGCCAGCTGAAGCTAATTTTCAGCAGTAGAAAGAGAAACCACCTTGAAGTTGCCATCAAGAAATTGAGGAAATGGAGTTTTGGTGGTTTTTTATACAGAAGCGATAACCCAGCCGAAACACCTCGCTTTGTACGGGCAGCCGCTCTTGAAACACATGAAGGTCAAAGTAGTAAGAATTGTTTGCAAATGCTTCTCATCCAGACAATTATACAACCGTGATCTAAGCACTAGAAAGCTTTTTTGAACTCACCCACTACTGAAGAAAAATGTACAAAACATCAGGTTGGTAAAACTCCTTCAATTATTGTAGAAATTTCCCTACCAGTCACTTTCATAGTGTTTCAGCACAGTATAGTTCAATCACTGAGGACTGTAAATAAACTTTATTGTTGTACAACATAATCTCCTTTTTGTGTTTAGGTTTTAATTATGTTTAATTAGAAGGGATGTTCTTACTTGCAAGGCACTTTCTGATCATAGTTTTTAAATTTATTTTCTTTTCCCTTAATTTTCACTAAACTCCAGCTCCTATACAAATATTTCTTTTGCTATTATTTACTGTCAGAATGATGCACAGCTTCTAAAATTAAATACTTGATTTTTCCAAAATCGTATTATTTTCATCATGGCATTAAAATATCTTCTTTTTTAATCTGTTTGACTAAATCAGTGTAGTTCTTAAACCAAACCAACATATTCCTTAGCCTGCCAGTGGATTGACTTCCATGAGCTGTAGTTCCAACCCCCGTTCTCACCAGTAAGAGGGATTCAGGACATCAGCGAGATCATGCAATATTGTGCTGCATTATCTTTTCCCCACTGGATAGCGCGCTGTGTATCGTGGAAGGTATACAACTGAAATGTTAAACATTCAGATGAAGAAAAGCCTCACATTTCACTTTAATCTTTTAAAGTGTCTCTGGCTTTCTTTGGCAACATAGTTGAATCTCTTGTGTTTTTCATTCCCAGTGGTTTTGTAGTCATAAAGGCTCTATACTTGTTGACAAGACAAATGGGTTGCGGTTGCACCTTTTGAAAAGCCAGTTTGGCTCCCTCGACTGGGAATGTTCCTGCCTGTCCCAGCTCAGGTGTTACGGAAAACTCAGGACCCACTGATTCTAACTGGAACGGCGCAGAGGTACTTAGAAAAGTGGAAAAGCCGCTTCTTAAGACATCTGGAATTAGTGTTGCTAAGAAAGAGCCTATATCTCTAAATTTATTATGCTTATACCAATTATAACCCTCTAAGGCTCAGGCTTGGCCAACAATATTTCTGATAAGTAAACGCATCTGTAAAAAACAAACAGACGAAGAAATCACAGATGTCTTCCTGGATCATAAACAGAGCATTCACATTCATTCTTCTTACTTTTCCAGAGTATGAATTTGATCTTTCACAACTAGATATAGCTCCCAGTTATTTCCCTCAGAATCTGTTTCTGTCTGATGTACAGGTTACTTATCTATAGACAACACTTACTAGAATAGACTGCATTAACATAACATTTACGAGTGCTTGTTTAACATATCATTTTGTTTTTCCCTCATACATATGCATGTTCTTGCCCTCAGAATTTATTTTATGATCAGTGTAAAATTGCCACTAGTGTATCACATGAAGGGTGAAGGGTCTCAGAGTTATGATTTAAAGAAACAAGATTAAGTAGAACACACCAAGATAAGAAGTAATATTTTTTAGTTTCAATCAGAAATGTCAAATAATATCTGAAAAACACAGGATAATATCTGAGAAGTAAATACTGAAAAAATACTGCTTTTAATAAGGAACAGTCTCATATTTTATGAGATTTGAAAACTTGAAAGTAATATCCAGAAATTCAGCTTCTGCAGCTCAAGACCAAGGGAAATCCTGAACAGATGAAAGGAAACAAAATAAACCCATAAGGGTCCTTAAACATGGAACGAACAGGGTGCTGGAGAGACTCTGCCACCTCCACCCTTGGAGACACTCAAACTTGACTGGGAAAGACCCTGAGCTATTGACCAAACTTTGACGTTGGCTGTGCTCTGAAGACTGTCTCAGAAAAAGTTTCTTTCCAGCCTGAAGTTTCTTCCGTTTCTGTGATCCTAATGTGAAGGAAGAGGTGGATTTAAGCGGTGGGCTATGTTTATTAATATAAATACCCAGGAGGTGAGCTGCATAAAGCACCTACCCACCGCTGAAGTGGGAACTGGTAGGTGTACCAGAGGTCTCACTGACTCTCTCTGAATGAGAAACTGGAAGGTTCCCTCTCCTGTATTTTCTACTTCCCTAGGAAAGTTCAAATCAATTAACAGATGAGTAATCTTCAAAGCCTACCCAAGGTCAGTACATCCGTCAGGACCGAAGAGGAATTTTGAATCTTGCCATCCTCCCTTTCATGAACTATACGAATTATGAATCAAACAGAAGATGCATTATATATTTTCAACATGCGGGAAAAATAACTGATCTATTTACAGCATTCACACTGATTCAGCATCACCCAGGGAGGTGACTCAAAGCAATTTTAACAGTTCAGAAAAAAAGCCTTGGAAATCCTGTTAACAGTTTTTCAGTATATTAGGATAGCTGTAAAGACAGAAAGGCTAGTCTTTTACTGAGAATTTTCTTACTGGATATGATCTTAAATACACAGTTAGTGATATCTCACTATCTTAAATTATGATTTTATATTGTTTGTATTTGTGTTTACCCCCGGCAGAAAGAGCATACTGGTTAAAACATTCAGGTTGACAATGGAGACCGAATCGCTCTATTTACAAAGTATTTATAGACACCTAGACATAAAGTAAGCTTCCACATACTACCCTACTGATGTGCTGTAAGCTGTGGTTTAGACAGTTGGGCTTCAGGACATTTAATATTTTATCTCAATTTAATATTTTATCTCAATTTAATAAACTACAAAAATATCTCACATACACTAGACGGAGGCGCTCCTCAAGAAGACAGAAAGGTTGGCCACTGGCTCACTTGACGGAAATGAAAGCAGAATTAGGTAACCATAATTTGGTTGGGATTGTCATCAGACAGTTAATACATTCAGTGAAAATCTTCGTATACTGAGAGAAAATCTGTCGGTTCCATTTATATATGAAACAGCTACACATCAAATATTTATATATATGCAGCTAGTAGATTTCCTACTCTAGGCCTAAATCATGTTAAGGAATTATCATCCTTTAATGCTATGCATGAAGACGCATTGTTTTGTAGGTAAGATACTATTAATTCTGAAATGTAGAGAAGACAGAAGAATCAAACATTTTAGAGGGGAATTCTCCAATTAATATTTACCGTAGAGATGTTTTCCCATTTTCCCTAAAATAATGGAAAGAACTTTCTTAACTTTCAAATGAGATTGAAATGAGGTTTGCTAAGGGGGAGTGAGTTCATTAGACATGAAAGTTTTCTTTGTGGATGGTAATGTCTAACTATGAATAAATTAAAATGATTGCAAATGTGCTATGATAATTATTATCACCATTACACATCAGCAATGTGGAATGGCCAAAAATATGTGTACAAATACTGAAAAAGTTGCATCTTATTCTTTTCTTGCTAGAAACCGAAGTGGCAAAATATTCCCTGAAGGCTGGAATTACCTCCCTCTGGATGGAATCATTCTTGTGTAAGCAGGATCTTGATCAGTACTAGGAATCAAAGACGAAAGGATTACATGGCAAATCCATGTAATGAAAATACAATTTGTGAAAACCTGCATCTACACTGCAGATCAACCAAAACCTATTCTGGATGAAAGTTCTAGTAATATCGAGCATACACAACTTTGAGGAAATACCTACAAAAAGGTAGCAACGTTAAACCTGTAAAATGCATCCCAAAGAAAATGTAGTTTTGGGACTCCAACACAGCAAACAAATGAGAATCTCTTTATCTATGATTTTTGCTCTTTTATATTAATGCTGAAGCATTTTCCGGTAAACTGCTATGTGACTTTTTTTAATTAATTCTGCAGTCAGAGTTAAAAATAATGCACGCACAAGTACGTTATCTAATTAGAACATGCAGTTACAATGGTTGTCATCAAAACTCTTTGGTACAAATAATCAGAAATGTAGGTGGTTTGACAGAACAAGAGATGCTCACTTATCATACACTGTCTTAGTGTTTTATCCTTCTTTTTTGTGAATTCACACATGGGTTTGAGTAAAAACAAGGGGGGATGGGTCTTATCTATTGACGTCAGTTAGGCTTCAAGATTTTCATAATACATTTTCCTGAGCACACCTCATTTGGAGTAAGAGCAGGAATTACTTTCTGTTATAAGTAATGATTCCCAAAATCTTTGAAAGCATTTTATAGGCTTACAGACTTTGGAATTACTTTTGTGTATCACCTGAAAACCATCTGTTCTCGTTTTCATCCAAATTCCAGAGTTCTATACACGCTTCCCATGTCTGTGGCTGTCTCTCCTGTCTGCTGTGTACCTACATGAGTGCGTGTGGGTAGGCGGCCATAAAAAATGTATGTAATTTGCAGTGTCGATACCTACACCTCTCATAACTTATAGTCAGGTAAATGTCAGATAAACTTTTAAAACAAGTATCTTCCCTCTGTAACATAAAGTACTCTTTTGAAACTCAATATAAAATGGGAAAACTAAACAGGAATGTGAAAGTGAAAAAAAAAAGAAAACCAGAAAATGTATAGTTCACCTTCTTCTTATTACAAAGTAACAGTTTTAAAAAATAATGCTGTTTAATCCTCTGCCTTGTAAGAATATAGACAGTCATCAATCAATATAAACGGGAGCGTAGTAGTACATTATGAGCAGTATATTATAGTCTTCCAGTCCTTACAGTGGCTGATAGGCGAATAAAATGCATATTGGCTGAGAGATGAATAAGCTGTTTGGTCAAATGTTCTCTTTAGCAGAACTAGTGCAATTTCACTGAAATGGGTGGCATTGCTATGATTTACAGTACTGGAAAAATCTAGCCATTTCCTCCTTTTTTTATACTTACAATGCAGGAAAAAATATATTTTACATTCATCTTCTCTCAAGAGCTAGCAAATAGTTTCAAAAATATAAAGAATAAAATATGAATTTATGAAAATCTTAAGGGTGTTCTGAAATGGTATAAAACTGGCGGCACTTGCATTTAATTTTCCTGTTCACCTAACGAAAACAGACTTGGTAAGACTTGAAATACCACAGCTGGCCTACTTCTCTGATTATACAATTTACTGAGGTGAAAAATGTAAATGTATGCTCTAAAACTACAATTTCCATGGCTCCAACAAAAGAAGACCTGGTAATATCGTCTCGCATACGCCTACTTTCAAGATACGTGTTTAAATTGTTTTCTCTTTCCTTTATCAGAAATTTCCTCCCCATTTACCACTGAGGCTGTGCCCAGAGTGACCATTTTTGTCTTAACTTCGATTAAACCACTCCAGTCCTGGTTCCTGTTTAGCGTCTTCATCACAACGGGTTTAAGTTAACACAGTACACAGAAACCTGTAAAAAGCGAAGATGCAAATACACATACTTTTTAAAATTCCTTTGGCTCAGCTGTTCAAAATTCAGGATCAAATCTGCTTAAGTTAGAAAAATCTTGAGTCCTGCTGACCTTAGCAAGATCGTTAGCCTTCAGAACTCTTGAGCTAGCTCTGAGCTACAGTGAAGGAGACTTGACATGTACACTTACATTCTGGCTTTTGGGAAGATTATTGGCCTGCTAGAGCCTCAGTTACTCAGATGATTTTAAGTATATCAAATAACAAAACGTCCGTAATAATAATATATTTTAGTTCTTTTTTTCCAAACGTAAGGACACCTAAAAGCTGTAAATGTTGGGTTTTTTTTCTATTTTTTTTCTGCTAAGTTACTCTTTGCAATGAAAGCACAGTGTAGCATACGTACACTGAAAGGCATTCCCAGCCAATTTGATCATAAATGAGAGTATCTGGGGGTGGGGGTAGGGAGAATACACCAGAGATATTATTGAAAATTTCTCCACTGCCTAAATTCTGTGCCAACATTGTGTCAGCAAGAAGGGATTTATTCTACTGGACCTTTCCGTTCAGCGAGGCACTTCCTGTTAATTAGATCAATACCTGTGTCTATTAGGAGCTGGCTTAATATTCTTAATGAAGGTTCATTTAAGGTTCATTCTGCTTACAAGGTAGTTCTTTTCTCATCTTTTAGAGACCACTTTTCAGACTTAGTACTCATTTGTAGGCTGTAAGTGATCTTCATGCTACTGCTGATACCAGCAGCGGAGGCCCACAACCTGGAGGTGGGTTGCGGGTCAGCAGGAGAGCACCTGGAGCGCAGACTGAAGGAAAAAGAGCCCCATCAGCCAGGGAGGTGGATTCATCGGGCACCCAGCTTCAATGCCTCCAGGCAAACACACGTAGCATGGGCAACAGACAAGAGGAGATAGAGACGAGTGCACGTCTGCAAGGCTATGATCTAATCGGCATCATGGAGACGTGGTGGGATGGCTGCTATGATTGGAGCATTGAAATGGAGGGATACAGGCTCTTCAGGAAGGACAGGCAGGGAAGATGAGGAGGGGGTGTTGCCGGCTATGTCAAGGACCAGCTGGAGTGCACAGAGCTCTGCCTGAGGATGGATGAGGAGCCGATCGAGAGCTTGTGGGTCAAGATTAAAGGGAGGGCACAGACAGGGGAAGTTACAGTGGGGGTCTGCTACAGGCCACCTGACCGGGAAGACCAAGTGGATGAGGCCCTCTACAGACAGATAGGAGCAGACTCATATTCGCAAGCCCTGGTCCTCATGGGAGACTTCAACCACCCCAGTATCTGCTGGAAGGACGACACAGCAGGGGGTAAGCAGTCCAGGTGGTTCCTGGAATGCATCGACAATAGCTGCCTTCTCCAAGTGACAGAGGAACCAATGAGGAGAGGTGCTATGGTGGACCTTGTCCTCACCAACAAGGAGTGGCTTGTAGGGAATGTCATGCTCAAGTGTAGCCTTGGCCACAGCAACCATGAGATGGTAGAGTTTGAGATCCTTAGGGCGGCAAGGAGGGTGCACAGTAAGCTTGCTACCCTGGACTTCAGGAGAGCAGACTTTAGCCTCTTGAGTAATCTGCTTGCTGGAGTACAGTGGGATAAAGCCCTGGAAGGAAGAGGGCCCCAACAAAGCTGGCTAATATTCAAGGACCACCTCCTCCAAGCTCAGGAGCAATGCATACCGACAAAGAGGAAGTCAGGCAAAAATGCCAGGAAGCCTGCATGGATGAAGAAGGGGCTCCTGGACAATCTCAAAAAGAAAAAGGAAGCCTACAGAGGGTGGAAACAAGGACAGGTAGCCTGGGAGGTATACAGAGAAATTGTCCGAGCAGCCAGAGATCAGGCTAGGAAAGCGAAAGCCTAGACAGAGGTAAATCTGGCCAGGGGCGTAGGGGCAACAAGAAAGCCTTCTATAGGTATATCAGTAGCAAAAGGAAGACTAGGGAAAATGTGGACCCACTCAGGAAGGAAACGGGAGACCTAGTCACCCAGGACATGGAGAAGGCTGAGATACTCAATTACTTCTTTGCCTCAGTCTTCACTGGGAAGGGCTCTAACCACACCGCCCAAGTTGCAGAAAGCAAAGGCAGGGACTGGAAGAATGAAGTACCACCCACTGTAGGAGAAGACCAGGTTCAAGACCGTCTGAGGAACCTAAAGGTACACAAATCCATGGGACCTTATGAAATTCATCCATGGGTCCAGAGGGAACTGGCGGATGAAGTTGCCAAGCCACCATCCATGATATTCGAGAAGTCGTGGCAGTCTGGTGAAGTTCCTGCTGACTGGAAAAGGGGAAACATAACCCTCATTTTTAAAAAGGGCAAAAAAGAAGACCCGAGAACTACAGGCCAGTCAGTCTTACCTCTGTGCCCAGCCAGATCATGGAGCAGATCCTCCTGGAAACTCTGCTACGGCACATGGAAAATAAGGAGGTGATTGGTGATAGGCAACATGGCTTCATGAAGGGCAAACTGTGCCTGACAAATTTGGTGGCCTTCTATGATGGCATTACAGCGTTGGTTGGGCAGAGCAACAGATGTCATCTCCCTGGACTTTTGCAAAGCATTTCATGCTGTTCCGCACAACATCCTGGTCTCTAAATTGGAGACACATGGATTTGACCTACGGACTACTCGGTGGATAAGGAACTGGCTGGACGGTCATGCTCAAAGAGTTGTTGTCAACATCTCTATGTCTGAGTGGTCAGCAGTGACAAGCAGTGTTCCTCAGGGGTCGGTACTGGGACTGGTGCTGTTTAACANTGGGCAGAGCAACAGATGTCATCTCCCTGGACTTTTGCAAAGCATTTCATGCTGTTCCGCACAACATCCTGGTCTCTAAATTGGAGACACATGGATTTGACCTACGGACTACTCGGTGGATAAGGAACTGGCTGGACGGTCATGCTCAAAGAGTTGTTGTCAACATCTCTATGTCTGAGTGGTCAGCAGTGACAAGCAGTGTTCCTCAGGGGTCGGTACTGGGACTGGTGCTGTTTAACATCTTTGTTGGTGACATGGAAAGTGGGATTGAGTGCACCCTCAGCAAGTCTGCCGATGACACCAAGCTGTGTGGAGCAGTCAACACGCTGGAGGGGAGGGATGCCATCCAGACGGACGGACAGGCTCGAGAGGTGTGCCAAACTCATGAATTTCAACAAGGCCAAGTGCAAGGTCCTGCATGTGGGTCGGGGCAATCCCAAGCACAAATACAGACTGGGCAGAGAATGGGTTGAGAGCAGCCCTGAGGAGAAGGACTTGGGCATGTTGGTTGATGAGAAACTCAACATGAGCCGGCGATGTGTGCTTGCAGCCCAGAAGGCCAACTGCATCCTGGGCTGCATCAAAAGCAGTGTAGCCAGCAGGGTGAGGGAGGGGATTCTGCCCCTCTGCTCCGCTCTGGGGAGACCCCATCTGGAATATTGCATCCAACTCTGGATCCCTCAACATAAGAAGGACATGAACCTGTTGGAGCGGGTCCAGAGGAGGGCCACAAAGATGATCAAAGGGCTGGAGCACCTCTGCTGTGAGGACAGGCTGAGAGAGTTGGGGTTGTTCAGCCTGGAGAAAAGAAAGCTCTGGGGAGACCTTATAGAAGCCTTCCAGTATCTGAAGGGGGCCTACAAGAAAGCTGGAGAGGGACTTAAAAGGGCATGTAGTGATAGGACAAGGGGTAATAGCTTCAAACTGGAAGATGGAAGATTTAGAATAAATATTAGGAAAAAAAAATTCACTCTGCGGATAGTGAGCCCCTGGCACAGGTTGCCCAGAGAAGCTGTGGCTGCCCCATCCCTGGAGGTGTTCCAGGCCAGGTTGGACGGGGCTCTGAGCAACCTGGGCTGGTGGGAGGTGTCCCTGCCCATGGCAGGGGGGGTGGGACTAGATGATCTTTAAGGTCCCTTCCAACACAAACCATTCTATGATTCTATGATTCATTTAAGGTTCGTGTTTGAAATCAGTAGCAGCTGCACCACTAAGCAGTAAACACAATGAATTAAAAATAATGATGATTCTCAAAGAAATTTTATTTTTCCTTTACTCCTTTAAGATGCATAGGCATTTACATTTCTTACCAGCATAGGCATAACTTCCTGGGCTCGCATGGAAACAAATCTTAACATTATGGCAAATCGTTCTCTCTTAAAACTCATCCCTTTCTTTGGAAAACCTTTTTCTGTTATACTTCTGGAAAATAAAGTAGTATCTTCGATCCAGAAAGCAGGACAAGCCACCTGAAGACATCAACACATTTAAACACCTAACTATCAACAAAAAGGACTACAGACATCACTATCACCAATTCCTACGAAGTCAGCAGGATTTGTAGGTGCTGAAAACTTTCAGCAGTGTTGAGTTAAAAAGTTAATTATGGCCTTTGTTCTGACATATACAGTGTAAAGGTGGCTATTCTGTATTTAACAAAAAAATCCAGTAAACTTTGTAGTCAGACTATTGTTCAAGTGATATATAGTTGGTATCAGCGGTTAGGTCATAAACATACAGATGACGTTATTTATCTCAGATTAAAGCAGACTACTATCACAATTGCATCCCAAAAGCAGCTTTTCTAGCAGAATAGAAATTTGAGTGTATGTTGTGTTTGTCTTTCATACTGTCATTATAAACTACCACGATGTCCTCTGAAGTTAAATAAAATCCATCAAACTACTCCTGTGAAGAGATCGGTTAAACCGTCAGTTTAAGGGCTGGTTTCTGGATGATTGGTATCAATTCTATGAAGTTATCTTTGGTAAATACTCTAAACTGAGTAGATACCATGGCCTGAAGTTTCACGATTCTAGTTTCATCATATACAAAAAAATGAATTGGAAGAAAAAGGTGCAGTAAAGACACCACCTACAAAATGTATTTTGGAGGAATCAACCATTCACATAGACTTACGCTGACTATTTTGCTTCTTTTTGCTTTAGCAAGGGCAGAAGGCTTGAGAACCAAAACTGAGACACTTTTGCATTCCACGGGATCATCTGGTTCCTTTCTAGAAGGAACACATGGCTGTAGTGTCTGCATCTTCCTTATTTTAATAGGCATCAGTTAAACTAGTTGCAGCCCTTTGAACTAGTGAATTTCTGTCTGTTGAGAGGGCCGGCTTCGTGATTTCATATAATTTTCAAGATTTTTGGACATTAAACATGGGATATGGAGGTCCCTGACTTGAATTCATCTATTGTTAATGTCTAACAGCCCAACCCCTCAAGGCACAAGAACAAATACCTACGTATTAAAACCCCCAAATTTTTACATACATGTGTATCAAGAGAGAGAATATATTTCTGCAGAGGACTACTTAGGAAAGCACACATACATTTGACTATTATTTCTTCAGTACATTAAAATATTTCTCACAGAGCTGAATGTACTCCTAACGTGTATCAGCTAACATAAGAAAGACTACCCAAATTTGTCAGTCAATATTTGAAGACCCAAAAGGTAAAACCAATGTTTTACCTAATCTACCTAATTTTCTCAGTCTTTTTTTTTCTGTAATCCTTTCTTTTGTTTAGAGCAAGATCTGTTTTTGTGTTCTATGTACAATTCCCACAGTAGAAAAGTAAAGATGTAAGTATAACATATTTTCCATAAGAAAAAATATGGCTTAAAATATGCCAAACATGAGACTCCCTGTCCTGTTATCATTCATCCAGAAAGCAAACAAGAGAAAATAGCAATTTAAACTCCACTGCGCTGAGGAAATAAATCTAAGTTAAGCATCCTACCTCCTACAAAATTCCACATTGCAGTCTGAACTGAAGGAAAGCATGCTGATGATAATAAACGCAAATGCATAATGTGATTTTCTTTCTAACGATATTTCCACTCCTTTCTGAAAGATAAAATAACGCAGTGTAAATAAGTCTTTACTTGCAGAACAAAACTAGCATGCAATAATTTTATTACTTCCAGATTAGAGCAGACAAATGCATTTGCGGCACTTCAGCAAGTTGGTTTCAGATGAAAGTCTGCCATTCTTCTAACTACAGCACACTTACCGACTTCAGAGCAAATATAACCATCTCTAGAAAATGTATTGTTTGTCCCTCTTCATTCCCTAATTCTCATGTATGGAAAGACTAAAAAATTAATATTTTTCCACAGTGAAATAATGCAGTTACTGTTTTCTACATTACTCCTCACAGCGACAGAAGCCGATTTCTCTCTTGCCTAGTCATTTTAGCAGTAAAAGAATTCAGATGTAAAATATATGTGACACATTACTTATTCTTCATAGATTTTAGATAACTAGCTAGTTCTAAATAAAATAATGATTGGAAATAAATACAATGGAATGTCTATGAGAAGCACGTGCACTGTAAATGGATCGCACATTTAGCTGTCCACTAATACGGACAGTGTTTTTCTCTGCAGCTGCAATTTTTAATTTGTTTTACAGGAAATAATGAATTTTAGCAGTCTTTGAGAATTTGGGAGAAAACATTAATTTTTCTAATTAACAGTAGGTATATCGTGGCACTTTACATTCCTGAAAGAAAGGCATCTAAAAACTCCTAAACCTAGTTTCCTTTATTTTATAGTCATGCAATTATTTTCCAGAAAACCTAGCCTCAAGACCTAAAATCAGTTTACTGGACAGTGTTAATTTCTTATGAGAATAGCTTAGTATATTGGATAACATCCATTTATTACTTGAATTTAATTTAAAATTTAATTTCATTTTAATTAAATTCTTCCTACATGTTGAAAAGACCTATATCTAACCACATTCAACTCCACAAATGACTTTATGTTAACAACCAATTTATCAATTTTCTCCATAGGGATTGTATGTACAGCATGAATACACAAAAGCAAAAGGAGAAAGGAAGACAAAGCCCATTCAGCAATATTGTGACACGCAAAGGGGGAAAAAAAGCTTATCTACTTAATTCATCTAATCTAAATAAAAAGAACTGATGACATCTGTTTATAAACAGTCATACTGTTTATTGTTGTTTAATCATATTGGTGAAACAACGGCGGGTAATAAATTCGTAAGCCAGAGAAAATAATCACCTTTAATATTTATTACATTTAGCTTTATTGATTAACATTATTGATCCTCAACCCCTTTGTTTTGTGGGTACTCCCCAAACAAAACCTCCCTATTCTAAAACATGAGAGAGAGCATCGCAATGCCGCTGAACAAATGAATGGTGCACGGCAGCCAAAGAAGGGAAAATGAACACCAACATTAGGGTCCACGTTACTCTTAGATCATCAGGAGTTCTTCTCACAACTTAGCAACCGCTGTCACCGTGTGAGAAGCTGAAGTATAAGTATTAGAAGAAACAGTGTGAAGTCTAGAAAACTAGAATCACCATGCTCCAAGTTTTTACTGGTTACGTTATGCGAGATGGGGAAAGTTTAAAAAAGCACGATCCATATTTAGACTGCTTAAATTCTGCCTAGTGTTTTCTATTTGCTTGTTCTTGGCTGTCATACATGTTTGGCCTAGATTAAATACTGCCACGAGCATTTACTAAATCTGAACTTTATGACAGAAAGACGAAACAACTGAGACTGACATCAAAGAAGATAAAAAACTGAGGATAAGCTTGCTGGAAGAAAAAAGTCCCAGCAGTACACATCCCCCCAACTGTAAGGAGGTTTATAAAGTAAAGGCTTGACATACTTATCATATGAGAAGATGGAAGGGATGTTGTTACAACAGCTACAGGTGTTTCCATGTCAATAGCAACTAATTTTAGTAATTGCATTTTGAAATGCCTCTGGAGCAGGAGCCGGAGGCCAGACAAGATACAAGGAATTTTGAATGGCATTTGAGTGGCTAAATTCTGACAACTGAATCCTACACTCCTTTATTTAAATACTCTCTTCTTATCCTCACCTCATAGTGTTTAGTGTTTTGGCAAGCATTCCTAGAAGATAAAAAAGGCATAAAACTACATTCAAAAGTAGTTATTTTCCTCCTTCTCTTTCAGCAACCCCAACATTACATACCGATTTCTGCTCTGGTTTTGTTCAAATTTATTTGTGTGCCTGAGAAGTAGATGAATTTTCAGAAGTGTATTTTAGGTAGTCTACAAGCATCTAGAAGAACATCTCTTGCTTTCCTCCTTGAAAGTGTTCATCACAGCCTCACCTGAGGCTCTGGTTACTTCTGCAAAGTAGGTGAGCAAAGCCCTTGAACAGGGTGAGTTGGCAAAGGGAGGGAACAAAGGCTGACTATACTGCAAGTTCTGCTCGGGGAGACGCTGAAGGGACAGACTGTCAAACTCAACAGATTAGTGCAGCTACAAGGCAAAATAAAGCAACCACTTTCCCTCCTCTATCAATCAAAATAAACGCAGACGTAATACCAGGAATAAAGGAATCTTACAAATGTACTGCAGAAAAGTCCCTTTTCCAAATCAGAAGTACTTGCCTCGTGACATTGTAAATATAGATCTGGTGGAAGACGACGTGGTGGCAGGTCCTTCTCGAAAGATGACCATGTGTCCTCCTACACAAAAGACAGCCCTGCTGAGCTGGGGAACCCATGCGAAAGGAGGGGACTGGCTGCAATGGTGAGTAATTCTGCTCTTAGACATGTAGTTTGGTTTGCAACCTCACAGAGAAATGCACAGTCACATGGCCGTGAGTGCAAAACAAGAGGACTACACAAAGTGTCTGAACAGGTTTGTAGAAAATCCCAGGGTCGGGGTCATGGTCCATGGTTCTGTGTTACAGGAAAAAGTAAACCAGAAACTACCGATGCAAAATTGGAGTGGGCTGCATAGGAAGCTGAAAAGAGGCTCCATGTGTTAGTATTCTTGAAACTGCTCCAGGATGCAGAAAACAAGACAGAAAGGTTGTTGAGGAGACAAAGTTAAAATACATGTTTGATTCACACAGTGAAAAAAAAGAGGCATAAAAATTTATCAGAAACAGGACACATTTCTGGAAGAGAGGGGGCTTGTGCTGGAAGGTCAGACTTCCCTTAAGCTCTTCTTAAATCCAAGTTGTTGGATATATCAAGAGGGTCATACAAAATTTTTAAAGCTAAAGATGAGGACCACCAATAGGTATTGTAGAATGCCTTCAACCAAGATATGCTGCAGTTTGTTGTGCTCATGATGTACCCGACAGCCACAAAGCCAAAGTATCTTGTATCTTCAAGTGAAGGATAGGACACGAGTTGGAAATATTCAAGCAAGAAGCCACAGAGAATTGTCAAAATACACTGACAGCACAACAGAGGACAGTGAAGCAATGATACGTGTGAAGTCTCAGAAATAAGATGATGAAATGATAATGCCTGTTCTTAAATAAGGCTATTGATGTAATAATCAGATCAGAAGCTAGAGGGAAGGATGACAATCAATAGGACATTAATACTAGGGTGCACAGTGTACAGGGAAGACAGAATAGGATGTTACTATTGAACAGATGCTCTTTATCAGTAATCATAGTGCACGCACATTCAATGTATCCTTGCAAGAGCAAAAAAAAAGTAAATAATAATAATAAAAAACCCCATTATGGTTATCCTTCATTTCTAAAAGGGGTACTATAGAAAACACGTGAGGACTTATTCAGGAGAAGGAAAAAATGCAAGTTAAAAGTTGGATGTTTAAAGATGATGTAGAAAATGTGTAAGAATAAAATTCTCCAGCCTCAGAACAAATGCAATAGAGTCACAAAGAAATGAGGAAGGTCCAAAAAGAAACCCGTGTAGCTTAAAGAGTGAGGATAAAATGGCAATCAGAAATTAGAAGAAAAAGTGAAGCTGTGTCTGAGTGAGGAAAACCATAGTGAGGGGACGACCATAAACTCTGGCACTTTATGTGAAGAAATGCAAATAAGAGAAGCCATTAAAAAGAAAAAGTTTTGGGAAAAAGTACAAAAAGTGCAAAACCAAGTAATAAATGCTTTTTAAAGCACATCAGAAGGAGGAAGCTCATCACAGTTCCTTTAAGATCAACAAAGGCTCAAGCTATAAAAGAAGCCCAAACAGCCAAATGAATGTTTTGCATCTGTGGTGACCCGCAGTCTGTGGAGCTGCCCACACTGCCGCTCCTTTTGTAGAGGACTTAGAAGGTAGAAAAGTGAAAGTAAGGGTCAATGGAAGGGATCATGGAATAAACAGACAAAATCAGTAGTAACAAATCACTAACACCAGAAGGTATTTATCCAAGAGTTTTAAAGGAACTCAAGGATGAAAGGTCTTAACTCCTAATGGTGGTGTATAAACTCTCAACACTGTCTCCACACCAGAGGCTTTGAGAATGATTAACCTGGTGAGAATTTTAATGAGAGGTCCAGGAAAGACCTAGAAAACTGCAGACCATTAAGCTGACCTCTACCAAACAAACTAGTGCAAATTACTCTCACGAAAAGTATTAGCAGTCACCCAGAGAAATAAGGTGTTATGGACAAGAGTCAGCTTTTGAGAGGCAAGACATGCCTTGCAGATCCACCGGCATTTTTTTTTAAAGGAATAAACATGCTATAAGATCCATCCAATCTGGTTTACTGGGGCTTCTATATCACAGAATCACAGAATCACAGAATGGTCAGGGTTGGAAGGGACCTCTGGAGATCATCTAGTCCAACCCCCCCGCCAGAGCAGGGTCACCTACAATAGGTTGCACAGGACAGCGTCCAGGCGGGTTTGGAATGTCTCCAGAGTGGGAGACTCCACAACCTCTCTGGGCAGCCTGTTCCAGTGCTCCACCACCCTCAAAGTAAAGAAGTTCCTCCTCATGTTAAGATGGAACTTCCTATGTTCAAGATTGTGCCCATTACCCCTCGTCCTATCAATGGGCACCACTGAAAAAAGACTGCTCCCATCCCCCTGGCATCCTCCCTTCAGGTATTTGAAAGCATTAACAAGATCCCCCCTCAATCTTCTTTTCTCCAGACTAAAGAGACCCAAATCCCTCAGCCTCTCCTCATATGAAAGATGCTCCAATCCTCTAATCATCTTTGTAGCCCTTTGCTGGACCCTCTCCAGCAGATCCCTGTCCTTCTTGAACTGGGGAGCCCAGAACTGGACGCAGTATTCCAGATGCGGCCTCACCAGGGCAGAGTAGAGGGGGAGGATGACCTCCCTCGACCTGCTGGCCACACTCCTTTTGATGCACCCCAGGATGCCATTGGCCCTCTTGGCCGCCAGGGCACATTGCTGGCTCATGGTCATCCTGTTGTCCACCAGGACTCCCAGGTCCCTTTCCACAGAGCTGCTCTCCAGGAGGTCGGCCCCCAACCTGTACTGATGCATGGGGTTATTCCTCCCCAGATGCAGTACCCTACATTTACCCTTGTTGAATTTCATTAAGTTCCTCTCTGCCCAACTCTCCAGCCTATCCAGGTCACGCTGTAGAGCAGCACAGCCTTCTGGCGTGTCAGCCACTCCTCCCAGTTTAGTGTCATCAGCAAACTTGCTGATGGTACACTCTATCCCTTCGTCCAGATCATCAATGAATATATTGAAGAGGACTGGACCCAGTACTGACCCTTGAGGGACACCACTTGTGACTGACCTCCAACTAGACTCTGCACCACTAACCACAACCCTCTGAGCTCTATCTGCTAGCCAGTTCTCAATCCACCCCACTGTCCATCCATCTATCCCACACTTCCTAAGCTTGCCAGTGAGGATGATGTGGGAGACAGTGTCGAAAGCCTTGCCAAAGTCAAGGTAGACATATGACATATGACAAGTTCCATCTGCCACAGTCCATTAAAGACATCGGGCTGTTGTTAGACTAAAGAAGTCCCTTACACGGAGCCATAATTTGACGGAAGTATGGCAGGAGAGAGTATGAGGTAATGGGGAAGTATCGCAGGGAACAGGATTACTAAAAGACTCAGGAATAAGAGCTGTGCTGTTCAAGAGATTTCAGACCACAAATGACCCAGGAAGTGACTCGTGAGGTGACATGTCTGTGCTGGTATTAAGTTATGCAGGATAATAAGGACAAGTACCATCTTTTAAGAGCCTTACAACACCGAGCAACTGAAACAATAAAATGGCATAGCCAATCAAATGCAGAGAAATGCAGTGCAACATAAGGAGAGGAAAAAAAACCAAACCGAATATGGGCGATCAGTTGACTATTACTACTCCAGAATGAGATCTTGACATTTTTATAGATTGGTTTTGTACATTTCTCAATACTCAGTAAAAAGAAATAACTCAAAATGTTAGCAACTATTAGAAAAGAAATCGAGAATGAAGAATAAACATTGTTATGCCTTCACATAAATTCACACAAATGCTATTCAAGTAGTGTTCCTTCCCCTTCCAAGGAGGCATACTTCAACAGTAAAGAAACAGAGGGTTGACAAGGATGAGCCAAGGTACGGAACTAGCTAAAGAAGCACGAGCAGCTGGAAAGGTAAATGCTAGAAGTTCGTATGATCTTGAGCAACTAGACAAATCTACAGATGAAAAAATCCATTCAAGGTACGCGTTCTAGCTCCTGAATCTCAAACAGTTTACAATGGGATCGTTTCTAGGGCAGTATCGTTATGTGATTGCCCTCTTCATTAGACAGCTGTCATTGGTTCCTGCCAGAGACACGATACATGACACTATTGACTTCTGGTCTTACCTAGGAGTATCTCTTCTTACCTATTTCTGAATAGTAAAATAGACAATATCCGAACCTGTAAAATCTTGACTCCTTTTAATATACACTTTTTCGTGGCTTTTTTGCTACCGGAAGTTTATAACCAAGCATGCCCACCCCGCAGTGTCCAGGAATAGTTTCATTATGGATAAAAAGATGCTGTGTCCTTCTCCTAAAAAAAAGAAAAGCTTCTCTGTCACTTCTTTTGTTAAGCATATGCCCGAAAACCTCTTTTCTCAAGGCACTCTGTAAACACATAAGCTGGGAACCTAGAGATCTTGCTGAAGCAGCTCTCATCTAGTAATGAGTAGCGTGTGGGTTTTTTTTTTTTTCCCCACTACACATAACAGAAGTTCAGCTTTAGTTAGAACTAAGGATCTAATTTTTGCTTCCTATTGCCCTCCTCTGTGCCTGAAGGTGGCAGCATCAAGATGCTAATAATTTAGCAGTTCTAATCAAACAGAACATCAGTTACTCTTAAAAATAAATTAGATTTGCAATTTAAAAATGAATGGTTTAACTAACAGGTCCTCAAAGGATGCAGGGATCAAGGGCAATGGGTTATACTAATTAATTTAAAATAATGCCTCAATTATTTTGTTGTAATCATGCACAATAGGTGTTCAATAATAGGTTTTGAATAATAAATGTAAGTTATTATGTTCTAGATGATAGACTTTCTTAAAATATATTCATAAAGCAAAATTTAAAAAAATTAGCATTCACTTGTATTTATTATGTCTGTTCATACCCTGCTGCATGTCAGCAAGTAGAGGGCATCACCTGTTCATTTTAATGTATCTCTTCAAGAGCTATACGTAATGTAAATGTTGCTTCATCACTTCAAGAACTTCAACTGCAGCATAACTGGCATATTTCACAGGGAAGGAAATTTGATACAAAATTTAGGAAATCAGACACCAGGCTCAGCACAGAGGTATAATAATACATCACATGTCTGAGAGCAAATGATAGAGTGATGCAGGCAAACACACATACAGTTATTGCGGCCTTATTATTGTCTGCTCTAACGTGGACATATAAAGAGTGACCAGAAAAGGTGACAACGGAAAAGAGCTTTAGCACTTGTGCTTTTAATTTTTTTAAGAGGATGGAAAATACTGCTTCCACTCAAAAGCCCCATTCTAGAGCAGACCACACTTGATTACGGGCTTGCAACAGGATTTTGAAATTACGTTAAATTGTACCATTTAATTTAACATAAAAAAGGGGAGAACAATAAAGTAATTTTACAGATATTTGTATATAAACCTAGAAGGCAATAGAAAAGGCATATAAAAAAGTCATCATAGACCAATATGGCTAACACTCAAATTGTTTCATAATGCTCAGATTAGCATCTCCTTACTTACTTATTTACTTACTGTCAAACTACATAAATCTCAAGAAATCCTGTAAGCTGAAACTTGTTGGAAACCGGTAGAATTTAGGGCAAAAGATACCATTTATATTTGTCGTTCCCTACTTGCAAGCTTACAAACATTGCTGGAAACGGAATTCTAAATTGAATACACAGGTCTGAGTGTTAGGTACTCTCAGGTAGCCTCCAACGCGGTCAGGAAAGGCGTCCGTGCACTACAAATGTGACCCAAATGTCAAAGGCCACTGTCAAATTGGATTTACCCTGAACGCAGTTGAAGTCAAAGAACGGGATTTTTTGCAACTGATGGAGATAAACAAAGAGTAACCGTACGTAGACAAGGTCTGACTAGTATTTGGGAAGTACGCTTGGATAAAAGCATTTTGTAAGCAAAAAAAAAGCATAGTGGTTTAAGCAGGACGGTCAGGTTTTAGAGCGAGATCTGATTAAGCCTGTCTCTAGCACTGAATCAGCATGAGAGACTCACCGTACGGTACTGGCAAAGTTGCATAATTTCTATCATTCTTTTCAATACTAATTAATGTAATAGTAAACAAACCTGGACTTACCACCTGTTATTAAAATGACATTACAATTCCCATTAATAAGACTGCCTCTTCAATCCCTTCAAGCTTTACTAGAATAATGCATTCCGGCTGAAATCATTATATAGTGAGGTTTATATTTAAGATAAAATGTTCGGAAGTATTTTAGTCATAAAGGATTAAAAATGTTCCCAAAGGAAAATGAGGTACAAACACGACATTGTGCCTGTGCTAAAAAGTATTAATGAAATTAGGACCCCTAAGCTTTGAATCAAGGACTGTAAACTCGGCAGATAACTTGTGTGCTAAGGCTCCTCATGGAAACTAATCTATATGTAGGTTGTCTGGCCTGCAAAAATCTTACAGAATTTATCTATGTCATACACTTTTATTAAAATAATGTTGATAAATAGGAATGTTTAGTTTAACATCTCAAAAGAGTTCATTGCCTCTTTGTTTTCAGACCTCTCCCACATCCTTCCATAGACAAGCAAGAGCAAGCACAAGTAATCCTACAGAGTGGTGAGGAATGTTCCAGCCAAGCCAACGACTCTTCCCAGAGTAGTCTTTCCCACCTACTCCCACTGAGGGAGGAGCTAGAGACTGGAAATTCGTGATACGAGCACTCTGTGAACCTCGAGTTTACCACCACATTGATAAAACACTCGATTTCAGAAGAAAATATTTGTGTGTTGAAATTCTTGGGCTTTTTTTAGTTTGCCTTTTTTTTCCCCCCAAATCAAGAGATGCGTGCAAAGAAGTCAGCAGTAGATAGAATATTATTGAAATCATAAAGTCAAGCACTCGAGCTGAGGCTCTGGTTGCCCACACAAAATTAACTAACCGACACTGCTCAGAGGGATTATAACATACCCCTTAACTCCAAGATCACATACGCTGTTTCTTAAACACTTCAGCTTTTCCAGGACACTGAATAGATCTCCCATGGAATCCAAGTGCAGTAACGAAGGAGGCTGTTCGCTGCAGGACCCCTGTCTGACTTGTTACAGAAATGGAAACTACATAATAAATAAAATAAAAAATCTTGCAGAGAGAAAAATGCATGGCTTCCTGGCTCACACTCCTGCATTCTATGCTACGGAAACTGTTTGGTTTAGTTTTGGGTTTGGTTTGTTTTTTTTTTTTCTGAGATTTCAGTAATTGAGGAAAGCAGATTTCTCATGCTTAATTAATACTGCATAGTTGTTTGTTGTTTTTTTTTTTTTATTACCTGATTTACTGATGTGGTCCTGCTGTTAGCAGAAATGTTTTTTCCTCACAAATTAAATGGAAATGGATAGAAATTTTCTACCAATAAAGCCTTATGTAATACTAAGGGCTCTAAGAAACTAAGTAGCAAATGTTACCTACATTATGGAGATCTGTGACCTTATGCTCTCAGTAATTCTGTTTCCTTTCTACAAATTGGGGTTAATTCCACCCCTCACCCACAAGGATGTTATGAAGATTAATTAGTGTTTGTGAAAAACTCAGATAATATAGTGATGAGCACCACTGAAGAACTCTTGAGGAAATTAATCATTTCTTCTTTAGAGCAGGAACTGAATAGACTACAGTAAATAATATATGGGGCAATGGGATGAACAATGAGAAGACAAAATATTGAAAAGCTGCTTCTAAGCTGAGCAGTATTTAGTTTGCGTACTTAGTAAGAAAGGGATCCTGTAACTAAAGATTGCTGTAATCCAAATGCAAAAGGTACAAATAAAGAGTGGAGGAATAATCCTGACTCCTCACCTTCCTAACTTCTGAGCGCTTTGCAAACACAACAATGGTCTATTATTTTTTTAATATGGCACTAATGATTATGTTAAAATGCTGTTTTTATTTCAACAGACTGAAATTTCTGAAGCATTTTGAGATGCGATAATGCAATGAAATATCTAACTACCACGTTAAAAAGCCATATTGACTCCAAAGAAAGAGATAGAACAGGGGCTAATTCACTGTCAGGCTTGAGATCAGAGCCAATACAAACCCACTCCTGTGCTGATGAGTGATGATTATCACTCACTGTCCAAGAGTAATAATACTGCAGAACAGAAAATAGGCCAACTTGATTTTTTGCTTCAGCAGACCACACGAGAATATAAACTGTATTTACATTAGAATATAAAAATAAACATATAATTACTGCAGCATTTTCAATAAAGCATTTTTAATTACTGAAGCTGAAAGCTGCAACTTATTACGATTGTAGGGAGCACAATTTTTTCCTGTACTCCTGTTGCTACAGACTATAATACATCACCTGGTAATCTTCACCAATTAAAAGCTAGTAGTATTTAGCAACACACAGTGCTGCTAAAAATGTTTTTAAATAATCTTCAATAAATGCAAGTTTCAACTTTTGCTCCAATTTTCAGGTTTCTAATAATAGACTATGTGAGCCTTATAAATCTTTGAAATCTAATTAGACAATGTTAAGTTCTCTCTAGCTGAAGTCACAGATGTTTCATACTGGGAAAATCAGCAAGCCCCGGGGTTTGTTTGGTCTAGTATAGTGTCAAATTTTCATGGATAATTTAATAGCTAATAACTCTAATTCTTCCCCGTAAACCAAGAGATGATAAATAACGATTGCTCTAAAGCCATAAAATTAACCCTCCAGGCTAAAAAAAAAAAAAAAAATAATTCAGGAACCATTGAGGAGATTAATTTCTGGTACTTACTGTTTCTTTACTACTAATTGTCCCTGAGTTGTATACATCTCGCAATAGGAAAGAAAATGCAAATAAATCCACGGAAATTATGCAATTCAGAAAGGAATCAAGGATGCTGTACGTGTCTCTGATCTGTTACACACACTGATTAGATTTCAGTGAAATTATCTTATTTTTTTCTTTTCAAGTTCTAATAACAACAGTTTATGGTCACATCTGACGTTTCCTCCAACAAAATAGCCATTTCCATCCAGAAAAGTGAGATTTTCTGCTTGCCAAGTTTGTTTTTTAAAAAAAAAAAAGATTTTTTTTTCTCTTTTGCAACATTGTCAAATAAAATATAAGAATTCTTATTGTTTTACATAGAAGTAAACATATAAAGGTAATTATTGAGTTTGTATTCAAGCGCCTGCATTCTGTGAGAAGATATATTGATTTTTTTCTGAAGAACGTCAGAGTAACATTTAGCTGTTTTTAATAAGGCTAACAGCAGGTTGGGCCTTATATGTTTTTATAAAATCATTAGCCGAGTCACTGTGTGGAATGAACCGGGTACACCAGGTGAACAATGCTCTATTGCAAAGGTTTCCCAGGTTCTTTTAGAAGACCCACCCCATAAATAAGATGGGTGTGCAGATAATCATCTGTTTTCTATGTTGCGTCAGACCAGCTGGTAACAGTTTTTCTCTCTCCTATTCTTTTTAATGCAGAGGAGATGGGTTTAGTTTTAAGCAGAATGGAAACAGAGTGCTGGCAATAAATAAAGAATGGGAATAATGCCTAAATGTGGAAACTCAGCAAAATTCAGCAAACGCATAAATTCTAAAGACAGAGTACAGGATTTGGGAATAGCAGTTTATCTAACCAAAAGTTATGTGCAAAACTGTGAGGAGACTCTTACAGAATTATTCTACCACTGGAAAAAAACCCAACGCAACAGGTACTGAATACACAGTCTGAGGAAAATGGATTTCAAGTGGTCATAAATTAAATGACCAAAAGATAAAACTTGAAAGTTATAAACAACTGTTCTGCATCTCTGTTTCTTCTGACTACTAGTTTTAATTACTCGCGACGCATACCA
Organism: Ibidorhyncha struthersii; assembly: GCA_013398815.1. Lineage (NCBI taxonomy): Eukaryota > Metazoa > Chordata > Aves > Charadriiformes > Charadriidae > Ibidorhyncha > Ibidorhyncha struthersii. The sequence continues at coordinate 325,665 of VZSZ01009857.1, forward strand.
TAAAGAACTTCAAAGACACAAAAATGTACAGTGCATTATGAGGTTAATAATAAATAATCTTTAAAGTTGATTAATTCAGAAATGAAAATAAAGGAAAATAGGAAAATAAATTAGCCAAACAATTTCTAATGTTTCAAACTACCTGGGAAGATTACAAAGAGTTCAACAATTTATCTTAATTCAGTACGCAGATCCAGCCAGAGGAGCAAACAAGATGTACAAACGTGTGCAAAACAAGACAGAGAATAATATAGAGGATGTTCCAATATCATTATATGTATTAGTTTTTAATTTTAAATGCCATTTGCAGTCATAGTTTCTCAATTTCAAGAATCAGACTGTACAGTTCAGAAAATGATGAGGACAATTGGCAGCTACACTGAACACTCAAGAACAGAGATCAAAGGCATTATGTAAGAATATGAAAACACAAAAAATAGTAATTTTTTGTAATAATAGGAGTAATAGGGAGAATTTAGAGAGGAAGTTCTGTTCTCGCTGTCTCAGTACAGAAATAGTTGCTTAAATAACTGAAAGAAAAGAAGAATAAAAAAGGTCTATGTGACAGAATTTCAATAATCTTTTTATATTAAATGTACATGTACACTATATCTAGCCATGGAAGAACATGAATTAGCACAAGCCAATACGGTAATTTCCCAATTGTATCTGTTCTTACTGATCTCATTTGAGAATGCAAAATGCAACATTATCCAGTCAGTGTGTCAACAAAGAAAAGTTCTTCCACTTTTTTTTTTTTTTTAGGCTAGATGTTGTTTTGGAGTCGTCTATACAATTGATTTTGAGATATCTTAAAGCCAGAAAGTTTTCTTCTTTTCATTCCAGTTTATTTTTTTTCCTTTTCCCAATGGTAGCAAGTTTGCTTAGTTGAGCTTCCTAGGACCTGATGAAAAAAATCTGAATACATATATATATAAGTTGATGGAATTTAGAGCCTGGGGAAAAGACTACATTCAATTGCTGTGTGATACACTGATACAAATATTGTCCAGGAAGGCAAAAAGTAACAGAAATATTACTTTCAGCTTGCTTTGACAGCGCTCACATACTAGTTGGGGGTGGGGGGGAAATGTCGTAAGTCGTCTTTAGATTTGTGTACGTATTCTCAAATGCTATATGAACTTGTAAGATTCAGAAGAAAGAGTTGTGGTGCTGCCACAGAAGTCTGGAAGTCTGTTTCCATAGGTAAGATGAGGACTTTGATCGTTCCTTTTTCTTTGTGAATATTCTGTGTTCATTCTGATAGCAATGACTTTTCTAAAAGTTGTTCAAGTACACTGCCATTTCTAATTCAAATATAATTTAAATTCTTTTTTTTTCTGACGATAAGGAAGGATCTCTCCCATGGCACACCTCAGATTAAATAAGTACTTCGACTATAAAGACTTTTACAGTAGTATCAAACACTACTCTTTCCTCTTCAGTACAAATCTTTTTGGAAAGAACAATGGCATTATTGGCATGTAATGAAATGAAAATCAAACGCAAGTCACACTTCTACAAGACTACAAAACAGTCTACAGGATAATTTTTAATACTCTGCGCCCACGGTCTTGTTACGTCTTCTACATGCTAGCTCAGCCTCAAAATCAGCCGGCTCATGCTAAGAATTCAAAACCTTTACATTATTTTGTAATTAAATCTGTCTTGGGTAAATTCAACTCTTCTTACACTGGTCTACATTAGCTTGCAGGCTTAGGTACATAAATAATTTACTGGTTTAACAACACATGACAGATCAGCTGAGCTGTGGGAACTGTGTGCACGGCAGATGAGAAGCAAATCCAGTTAATTTAGATGCCAACTAAGGGACAGCAAAATACCTTTCTTTCCTTGTATCACTTCTGTTTAAGATTGTACACACAGTCGCTGTGTCCCGGCAGACCCACAAGGCAGCATACTAACGGGCTTCCTTTCTCCTGAGAAAGGTCTCGTGCAATCACTTCTGGTCTGGTTTTCCCTCTTCCACAGACCACGCCAGTTTACATCTTTTCAGGTGTTGCTGAAGTAAATTCCCTAACCTGACAACATCTGTCTCCCTAATTCCAGTTGACATTAAAAAAAAATATGTTTTCGTGAGAAACGGATTACTGAGAAAGCAATAGAGAATCAGGAGCTTTTAAACTTAGATGTACTAATCAATATACAACGTGTAACAAGTCTAACTCTAAACTGAATTACAAAGAACAAAGTTAATTACATATTTAACTTCTTCCCTGAAAATACCTGTCACGCAGTCCATCTTCTGGAGTTTCAAAAGCCTCTGATCTTTGAAAGTCTTTTTTGTCTCTTTTTTGTCTCCTGTTACAGCAAAGGAACGGCCTTCTGAAAGACGAATGCCTTGCCCTTGTTAGCTTCCCTGGCTCCCCGAAGAGCCGCCTCTCCAGCTGGCCGCTTCCCACCCGCTCTGCTTTAGCTTACAGGTCCTTATCAGAAAGCTGACCCCAAACCAGTGCAGATTTTGCTTACAAATATTTAAAAAGCTAATATAGGTGATACTTGAAACAGTAATTGTTAGTGTTCGCATTCATTTATATTCTTTTTATTTCTCAGATTTGAAAGCATCAGCTGTGTCTGATGCGGTGTTTTATGAACGCTTCAAATACTCTGCTTGTATATACAAGTCTTAAGATATTTTTTGTCACAGTGAGGTGATATAAAGAGTTCCTAATAAGTTATGTATCTATGCATTTTATATTGAGAAATAATCATGCATGTGTGTACAAAACCCGGGATCAACAAGAATTAATCTTCCTCGGCATTTAACTCGGGTGGCTCTGTGGTTCCCAGCGACCCGGTGCCTGTAGTGGGCGGGAGTCCCCTCACCCTCTTCCACTGCCCACTGGGGTGGGTGGGATGTCACCCTTCTCTCCAGAGGGACTGGAGAGACCGCGTGCACTGCAGGGCTGAATGACCTAGAACGTGCCTTGGAGAAAGGGCTCCAGCAAGCACACTGGGTGTTTGCACACCAGATTTGCTTTGCCCTAGGTGTGAGGATTACCTACAAGCCAAAGGAGGAGAAGCCTTTATCTTCTGGCCAAGGAGCTGTTATCAGATGGATTTTCTTGCCTGAAAAAATTTGTGGCAGTAATCCCTCAGCAATTTTTTGCCTTTCTATAGATTGCATGAAGATTCTTTGTCCTCAGAAAAGAATGAGGTCATCATCTACACAACTCAAATCTATTAACACAATTTTCATGTCACAACTTGTGAAAAAAAAACAAGTCAATTAAATGCAATAGCATTTTTTGTTGGGTAAATTGCAGGAAGAAATTGGTTGCTTGGGAATTATTCCTCTAGAAAAGCTAATTTCTTTGTATGCATAATTTTAAATACTTAAAAGTAATTAGGAAATATACCTCATAAGCAATTTTAAAATTAAAAAAAAAACCCACAAAAATTATTGCTTTAAAACATTTTTGCAAATACGTACATTAGTATGTTAACTGTTAAAGGAAGTTATTCTTCTGGCCTACCAATTCCGGGGCTTTGAACAAAGCCCCTACATTAATTAAATCTGGTTTGGCATCATCAGGTTATCAGGTGTTATATTATAAAGTGATTGGAAAGTGAATTTTGAATTATCGGTATCTACAGTTTATTCTTTTGGGTTTTAACGGGCACTCAGAAAGCCTGATAGCTTTTCAAGGTGTTAACTGCCCCTCGCTCATTCCACGTATCCCTGCTTGGGGAACTTCAGCAGCCACCCACAGACCATCTCTCTAAGGAGAAAATCCCAGTGAAACCGAGGTCTTGTTTGGGGTTGGGGTGAGGACAAAGCTATAGAAGGTCCATGTCAGTATTTTTTAAGAACTGTATTCTTTTCACTTGGTCTCACACTTTTCTCAGCATTTCTTTTCCCAGCAACAGCAAACACAAGTATCTGGCTGGTTATATCTAGAATCAACCTTTTCCCCATACAAACTGTGTTAAGCCGCCAAGCCAGCATGCACAGGCACATGCATGTCCAATCACATTTCTTTGCTGCTCAATTACAGCTTTATTTTTAAAGTTACACATTTGCTGGATTTCTTAAAGCTCTTCTGAACATAATCTTTTTTTTTTTTTTTTTTTTTGTCCCTACACAGAGATAGAATGAGAGGCAACAGATCTAAGTTGGATTAGATACTAGGAAAAAAAATGTTGTATCACAAAGGAGGGTCAAACAATACAACAATTTGCCCACAGCGGCTTTGGAGTCTCCTTGAAAGTGTTCAAGACTCAAGTGGACTTGGTCCCGCGAAACCTGATTTAATTAGACCTGCTCTGAGCAGGCACTTGCACTAAACCCCTGGAGGCCCTTTCCAGCCTCAATTATTCTACAAATGTATGAAAGCAGTTGCCTGTGTTTTCTATTAAAATTATGTACACTTTAAAAGATCTGAAACTGCAGAAATAGGGTGGGGAGGAGAAGGGAGTATGACAGTAGCCTAGCAATGAGTCCAATCCCTAGAGAGATTTCAGCCCTTGCTCTCAATACTTCCTGACTCATTTTATTCAGTTTCTCGTGAATGCAAAATACATCATAAACAAAAAAGAAAACCAGGATTCCTACTTTCACCCCAATCAGGAAGATGCAGAGTCCCGCTCCCTCTTTGCTCTCATGAATCTTAAGACACCTGTGACACTTGATTTCTGCATTTGGCATCAGTAAAGGTTGAATTAGATTTTAAGCAGAAAAAAAGTGATTTGACCACCTCCATATGAAGCCTGGAAAGGTCTTTAGGCCACGAATACTAATTTCACGGATGCCTCTAATACAAAGTTACAGGCTAATTTCAAGTGCAAGTGGGATTCATGAAAATCGCCTTTCTCCAGCAATTTGTATGGTTCAAGTATCATCATTTGTATCATCAGGTCCAACCGTTAACCTCACACTGCCAAACCCACCACTAACCCATGTCCCTCAGCATCACATCTACCCATCTTATAAATACCTCCAGGGGTGGTGACTCCACCACTTCCCTGGGCAGCCTGTTCCAGTGCTTGACAGCCCTTTCGATGAAGAAATTTCTCCTAATTTCCAATCTAAACCTCCCCTGGCACAACTTGTGGCTGTTTCCTCTTGTCCTATCTCCTGTTCCTTGGGAGCAGAGACAGACCCCCACCTGGCTCCACCCTTCTTTCAGGGAGCTGTAAAGAGTGATGAGGTCTCCCCTCAGCCTCCTCTTCTCCAGGCTCAACACCCCCAGTTCCCTCAGCCGCTCCCCATCAGACTTGTCCCCCAGACCCCTCACAGCTCCGTTGCCCTTCTCTGGACACACTCCAGCACCTCAATGTGCTGTAGTGAGGGGCCCAAAACTGAACACAGCACTCGAGGTGGGGCCTCACCAGTGCCGAGTACAGGGGGACGATCACTGTCCCAGTCCTGCTGGCCACCCTATTCCTGATACAGGCCAGGATGCCGTTGGCCTTCTTGGCCACCTGGGCACACTGCTGGCTCATATTCAGCCGGCAGTCCACCAACACCCCCAGGTTCTCTTCCCTCGGGGTAGCTTCCCAGCCACTTAATAACCCTGACTGAGCAGAAAGGTGGGTAAGACCAGGCTGCTCTCCTTTCAGTTCCTTTCTTCCATCCACAGCTGTTTCTCCCTGTGGAAAAGCCCGGCTCCCAGCCCTCCACAGTGCCAGCCACTAGTCCACGTCCAGTCCCTGGGGCTCTGCTACCTCCTTCGGGAGCAGGGCAGTTGGAGCCATCTGAGGTCTGGTCCCAACCTGCTTCAGTCACTTCAGACCCGTTAGCTTGTGAAATCCTCGAGCACCGGCAAACTGCTGGATCCCTGGCTGTGGTAGATATACTCAGTAGGCACAACCGAGGAGAGCTGGCTTTTCTTTCTTACCTACACAGCATCATCAGCAATTCTGTGTCCAACATATTCTGTATATTTCAAGTTTCAATATATAATCAACTTAAAGTATGCAAGTTCTCATTTTAGGTACTAAAATGATTTTCATTTCCCTTGTGACGTCTTTTATTCATTTCTTAAACTGATTTTTAAAAGCAGGAGTGATTGATCATTGCCTTCTCAACGTAATAACAAAATGAGCTTCCCTTTTCCAAAAGCACCACTGATAACACAGTGCATAGTTTATTAACAACACAGCTAAAGGATAATTTTGAACTGGAAATACACAATTATGTAAAAAAAATCTAAGACCTCAGAAATTAAAAATTTCATTCATGTATAAATTTCTGCTAAGAGACAAATAAAATAAGCCAGTTGTCTCTTTATATCTTGATACTTACGTTTTTATCTAAACGTACAGAACTCAAGAGAAGAGCATGACATTCGGTCTCTTAAGGCATGTTTTGTCAAAATTAAAAATATCAATTGGTGGCTATGAAATTTATTTTGTAGTAAAGGAAAAAAAGAAATAATAATTAACAAACACCACCTGAAAGGCCAACCTGCTCTTCTCTCTGTTTTTGCTGAATATACTTTAAAGCTTTGCTCTTAGAAAGCAAGTACATATGGGTGTGAGTCATAGTCTTATACATGAGTTAACCCAATTATGGCTTGTAAATAAATAGAAATAACATCTTCACAGGAAACTGTGGGGATTTGTGTCTGTTCATGATTGCTTTTGCCTAAAAACTAGAATAGTGTTTGGATGCTTTATCAGTAAATAGATACATGCAAATTGATACGTATGAATATTCCCCTTTTAACTAAAAGTGTTAATTACTTTACCTCTGATAATACAAATGCGAATTTTGTATTTGCACCTGATGATACAAACAGTTGTACATCGAGTTTAAATATAGTCTTTTGATAAGAGGGCTGGTGTAAACTTCATTATTATTTTTTCGTTGTTTTAGCCAGGTCCTCCAGCTACAACGCTTACACAGCCTGATTGATTATTCTTGTCCACAATAACATTAGCACTTATCTATAAAGGAATCCTGTATCAGCAACGTTAATGTTTGCTCTGAAAAACTTGTTTGTCTTATAACCTAAGAAAGTTATTTGACAGTAATGCCTAATATGAAGAAAATTCACGTAAACATGATCTGATATTCTAGCTTGGTCAAACCCGGTTTCATTTTGCTGTAGTTCGCGCACAGGAGATTACCCCCTCTTCAAACGTTTTCATTTTACAAACCAGAAAAAATCATGAAAGCGGGTAATTGCTCAGCAACCGCTTCTGTGGATCGTGTTGTGCCCTGGGCTGATCACCGTAATGTCACAACGGGGTTTTGCGATTGCCTTCGGTGGCATTAGGCTCACGCACAATGCCCGTCTGCAGAAATTGTCCTCTGCTGACTGGCTGCAGCACGGGAAGGACTTCTGTGGCCATGAGCTGACCTGCTCTTCCTTTACATCAGCTGCTACAGGCCCACGTCTTTGAAGTGGAAGGATCAGAGTTCTTACATCTGCAGATTTGTGAAGCTTGTTAAAGCTTTTTATTAAATTCAGCTAATTTCAGAACCGTAGAATGGTAAAGTGATTCTGGTTTTGCAGTCCAAAGATATAGTGTTTGTTCTTTTCTAAATTTGCATCATTCTTTTGTAAGCGAAATGTGAAAACCGTGGTGCACATTTTCCCACAATACTCGGTGGTCCGTGCCAAGCTGCTGTTATTTATTGCCTGGGGTTATTTGCACTATCTCAAATTAGGGTAAAAATGTCTTACAAGCATGTCTGGTGGTTGCATTGTAAGCCATGATAATAAAAGTTAAAGCAAAAGGCATTGAGAAAGGCTTAGATACAAATCGATACGGGGAAACCCGATACACAGATTTTCCTCCATAGGGAAGGCAACACATCTGCTATTGCATTGTGAGAAAAGATTTAATTCTAAACAAGTGAAATCATACTGTCATTTGTGGAAAAACAAAATGTAATGCTCAGTAACAAGCTCGAGAGATGTGTTCTAAAATACTAGTGGCCAAGACAAAATGTCAACATAGCACAAAAATACACAGGTTATAGTTTTATTGCCTTATGTTACTTCAAAAGATTTGTTGAACAATAAAGGGTGACATTACATTTTTAAATCAGATATCTTTTCCAAAAGCATGTACATACAATATCTTTCTGATACCGTTATTTTGAGAGGTGACTTCAAAGCATATCTGCACCACTTCGTAACTGCAAGCAGAAACCTCCGAAATAAGGTACATGTACAGCATTTAATTCCTTGTTTAAGGGCTTGAAGTTCTTATAATTATGAAATATTTTAAACAGTGTCATTGGCAATGAAGACAGCTGCTTAATAATTCAAGCAGGACACTGCACTCTGAATGTCACATCAGGATATCGACGTTTTTCTGGCAGTTGAGATATTCCCGGACTTTAACATCATGATGAGGTACTGCCGTATCACAACCTACACCGTGTAGTGTCTACAAACAGCAGTCTAAAGATTAGAAAGGTTACTTTGATTTAAATACAAATGATATACAGAATGCTCAGATAATTTGTATTTCTGTATTATTACAACCAATTATGGTGAACAGTGTTTTTTCATGCCAAAATTTGGATGGAAGCTGCTTTGAATTCTACACAAGAGACCAAACACAGCAGTGAAGCCCAGGCCAAGGGAATGTGTGACTTCCCGCTGCCCTTCAGTCACGGGGGGGGAGCTGCTGTCTCCAAATCGCACACCGCACAGCACTGGGGTGGCTTTGCTGGGTCTGGGGACCCCCTGTACCTCCTCCGAGGTGGCTGGAGCCAGTCAAAAAAGAAGGGAAAGCTTCATGGCTCTTCACCATGAAAAATGGTAAAATTGAAAAGAAGGCTGAAGGGAGACCTTCTCGCTCTCTACAACTACCTGAAAAGAGGGTGTAGCCAGGGGGGGGTCGGTCTCTGCTCCCAAGGAATGGGAGATAGGACAAGAGGAAACAGCCACAAGTTGTGCCAGGGGAGGTTTAGATTGGAAATTAGGAGAAATTTCTTCATCGAAAGGGTTGTCAAGCACTGGAACAGGCTGCCCAGGGAAGTGGTGGAGTCACCATCCTTGGAGGTATTTATAAGACGGGTAGATGTGGTGCTGAGGGACATGGGTTAATGGTGGGTTTGGTAGTGTTGGGTTAACGGTTGGACTCAATGATCTTAAAGGTTCCTTCCAACCAAAACGATTTGATGATTCTGTGATTCACTTGCACTAACACGTGTGCACTATGGGCAAACTTTCCAGCCTTATATCTTTTAAGTAGATTTTGAAAATTCATATTTATAAAGTTATGTATATTTAAAGAAAGATAGGAAGGACCACAGCTCATTAAAAGCAGATACTAAACTCATCTATTTCTGTAACTACAAACTAGGTATCATACACTGTGTAACTGTTCTTTGGGCCAAAAGGTCTTTTCTTCTGGGCTGCTGTGAAATGGGTGAACCCATCTGAGACACACTGGACTTAGCGTACCTGGTGGAGTATATTTTTGAGACAGAAAAAACTTGGCTGCAATACCGCTAATTTTAGCTCTCCTTGCTTTCTGGCTGAACAAGCTAAGGATCAATCCTCTAAGGAAAGGAATGTATAAATTAGAAAGAAAAGGATGGAAATGAGAACAACATACAGAGAAGAAATTTCATTAAAGAATTAGCATGAATTTAAAGAAAAGTAAAACTATCAACACATCACCAACATTTATCAGTGTAGCATATAACACCTTACACAGCTACACAAACAAACTATAATTCAAGTTTTAGTGTCTTTTATTTACTTGAAAGCAACAGCAACAGGCTTGAGCTGCAATCACGTGAAAAAAATGTTTTTCAGAGATGTCGCTGTTACTGAGGCTAGTTTATAATACTATCTTCAATAACGCCAAGTGATGGCAGGCAAAACCGAGTTGCTAATTTGTGAACTTCAATCTTACGCTCTCTTTGCTCGCAGGATTGCATCAAATTAAGTACGTTTTATGATATTTATTTTTTTAAAGTTACAGGTGAATGAAACAATTATCTCTATTGGTCCAGCAAAGGGCTACGAAGATGATTAGGGGATTGGAACATCTTTCATATGAGGAGAGGCTGAGGGATTTGGGTCTCTTTAGTCTGAAGAAAAGAAGATTGAGGGGGGATCTTGTTAATGCTTTCAAATACTTGAAGGGAGGATGCCAGGGGGATGGGAGCAGTCTTTTTTCAGTGGTGCCCATTGATAGGACGAGGGGTAATGGGCACAAGCTTGAACATAGGAAGTTCCATCTTAACATGAGGAGGAACTTCTTTACTTTGAGGGTGGTGGAGCACTGGAACAGGCTGCCCAGAGAGGTTGTGGAGTCTCCCACTCTGGAGACATTCCAAACCCGCCTGGACGCTGTCCTGTGCAACCTGTTGTAGGTGACCCTGCTCTGGCGGGGGGGTTGGACTAGATGATCTCCAGAGGTCCCTTCCAACCCTGACTATTCTGTGATTCTGTGATTCTGTGAACCAGGCAGAAACTAATTTGGGAGAAAGAAGCAAACACTATTTGTGACCAGAACATCACTCTTAGAAAAGATGGTGCAGTACGGGTTAGACAAAAGGATTTAGAACTCCTCAACTTTCTTAGTGGAGGCAACTGCCATTAAACAGGACTACTCTCAGTAAGAAGATAATATGATTTTTCAACGTTTCCAAAACATTTAGAAAGCTTAGACAAGCCAAGATATCAGAGACGAAATGCCAGTCTAGAAGATAAGCTAACCCTGAGGTAGGAGTGTGAAAATACATATTTTTTTACCTCCACTTACTAGTTCATGACAATATATGGTAAAAGCAAGCATGTTATCAATCGTAAGGTACCCTGCAACAAACATCGGACGTTTTGAGGATCAGACAATACCGATAATATTCATTGATCCTAATTCTCACATAGGAAAGAGCTTCCTTATAAGTCAATGGACAAATGGAAGAGGGTTTTGTAAAGAAGACTTGTATGATTCTAGGTGTAATTTAAACCTCAAAATCACCTGGCTTTTCACTCGTTGCCCCATCACAGCTTTTAGCCAACTATATGCATACATCTTTTACAGGTGTTCTGCAGTAATGACATTAAAACTACATTCTTCAACTAGTATCGTCACTTTTTTTCCCTATTTACATTATGTATAAGTTCAGTTCTTAACCTTCAGGTATAACTGTAATATCACAAGACTGATACAATCTTACATTGGTAAGTTGAGATAACTTAAACGAAAAACAACCTATGGTGTCACTCACAGAAGAATCACTGAAAACTAGCGGAATACATGCTTAAGCATCTTCCAATACAAAATCTCTTAAACGAACACGTGAAACGACAATTCAGTCAAACGCTAGGACTAGCCGATACGATCTATGGGAAGTATGCCAACAGGAGAGCGCAGAGAATGGCAGTAAGATTGTATTAATTGTAATTTATGCAAAGAGAGTATAAAACTCTAAATAGCTCTGTCAACATTCCGGCTGATATTATGATTTTTTAAGTCTACTCCTTCTATACTTTGTAAATTTCATTTTTATTCCTTATTAACGCAAAACGGCTTACACTTTGCCCCTTTTTGCTTTTGAGGTTCCCCTCTTAGTCGATAGCCCCCAAGCCGCTTGTTGCAGCCCCATGTGTCGGTTACACTAATACTGCCGAGGGTACCCTGAGCCAAAGCCCATACCGGTATCCGTTTCAGAACTACCCCATTTAAGAATTTCTTACCTCAAGCACATTGCACGTCTAAGCCATTTACAGTCTTTAAAGAAGTCCTCTAAGTGCACGTGAATGTTTTCTGTTAAAGGAGGCGTACTTCTGAGGCAGGATCAAGATAAGATCGCTCTCCAATCTATATGAATATTTAATTGTAGAACATTATGTCAGATGCTTCATAATTGAACTGAGTCATCTGGCTATTTGAAATACGGCCTCTTTCACCTTTGTACAAAGTTCAAAAGCCTACTGACCACTGTTCATGCTTCTTTCTGCTGCACGATCATGCTTGCCGAGAATATTCACGTTTATCTATCACACAGTACATTTAACACCTGTTTTTTCCTGAAACTCAGTGCTCTCGCATTACATCTAAGGCAGGGCTGTGCCACTCAAGGTAAGATTTAGACTTTTGTTGTAAAAAAATATAAATACAAATACAGGAAATACATTCCAACCTTCAAGCAAAAATAGAGAGACTGTGGTAAAAAAAAGTATGTACTACAGAAAAGAATATTAAAACTCATAAAGCTTGTAGTTTTCGAAATGTTTTGCAACGCTTATCAACTGTCATTTATTTTATTAAAATTGTAGTCCCTCAGCTAACAGCAATATTTCTTACACTTCTGAGTTCCAAAATACTGACTCATGAGAAAAAGGGGAGATGAGTAAAACTCTGTCTGTCTCTGTCTGTCTGTTCTCTTCCCCTCTCCTCCCCCACTGCAGTGTTTTGCTGCATGTGAAGCTTTTGCTGTTCTGAATTATTTCTCATCTAGGTGTCCCTTAAAATCCATGGGAAATATTAGAGAAAGTTCAGAGGATGTAAAAAGTCAGCAGTTGAGTAATCTCACTTTTGGTATATAGCTTGGTTACAGAGAGGAATAATTAAAAAAAAAAAAAAGAAAATAAATAGGATGACAGTACTGGAGTGCATTCTGGCGCTTCAATTCTATTTTGTGTGGATACCTGCGGAACAGGTAATGAGGAAGTCATTAATCTGATTTATACCTTCTAAGAAGGGGCATATGCCCTCTCATTTGGCCTACGCGTTAGCAGCTAGTAAGTAACAAACCAAATCACAGGATACTAGTTTAGTTTTGCCTAAGTTGGGTAATTTGTTCGCCTGCAATTTTTCCAGAAAGCGTTATTTCTATCTCAGTATCCAGCGGGCTGACACCTGGGGCTGGCAACACCTGCCAGCGCTCTTAATGAGTTCACCAGCGTTTCCGCTGAAACTGCTGACTGCAGTAACTGCAGCGTTACATTTACTGTAGAAAAAACAAAATACAAACCTGAATGCAATGAATTAAAAAGGTCAATGAAATAAATGTTACTTTTTGCACTAATACACTTAGACTGTAATCGGTAAAGAGAAAGGAAGACTAAATCGCTTATACAAAATTTTTCACTGACATAAATTCCCAAGAACGTTTTATATCAGATACAAAAAAGGTACTTTCCACGCACGAACTTTTTAAACAGTTAATAAATCATAGCCAAATTAACTTAAACAAGACAGTTGGTTATCCTCTCTTTAAATAGTACTTGACTTATAGATTCCTGGTCTGAAGATAATACAGTTGTTTGACTGCAAGCTTGACAGACTGAAAAACAAACGGGAAACATGATTTTCAGGTTAGCTGCGAGCTTGGAAAACGTTGGGCATCTCTGGGATCTGCACACTTGCCAGAGGATGCCGTCACCCTAAAACTACAGCAAAGGCTTTACTTGAAGGATGCAAGGATTACAGACGAGCCTCATTCAAGGCACCTTACCAAAAGTGTTACTGTAACTGAAGACTTACAGACACATTTCACTGTCTTCAGTGACGAAGGTTTTCTGTGTCTGTGCCTGCCAGCAGCGCTGATAGCACTTGTACCTCCTGAAGAACCTCAGATCACCAGCACGTTAGGACATTTTTTCCCCCGAAAATGTATTATTATATGGTGGTTTATGCATATCTGACACAAACACTTAGATATCATTATTTTAAAAGACCTACTGCATGGTAGTTAGATTTTTTACTGTGTTTTAAATACTTAAATATATTTACATAAAATAATTGGTACAGTCCTTAATAATAGTGTTTGTTCTAAAGGGTTATCTACTTTGTTCTAAATGGCTTGTAAAACACATCAACAAACTTTAGCCATGATAATAATTCCCCCACTCCCCAAACATATCTACAATTTTTTAGCCATGACGTTATTTTTTTCCCCAAAGCGCAGGGAATAGCAATAAGCCGCGGTCATTATCTATTGCAAGATAGTAGATAATACTACTATTTCAATACTATCAAAAATTAACAGATAATATACTAGCATCTATAATATGTATCACAAAAACATTATAAAACATTTATCATGTATTTACAAACTATTTTGGACCACTACTGACATGTGCTATAAAGATATTATTCATTTTTTTTTCTAAATTATTGAAAACCAATAGTTTCATAAAAATTGAACAAGAGAATAAATTCTTTTTTCCAGTTGTGTTTTGACATCTACAAATGCCAATTAAAGATGGATAGCCTACCTTGATGTCATCAGGAAAACTTCATTCTACATTTAGGAATTAAACTTAATATACCTGTCTTTGTGGCAGCAACGAAAAATATTTTTGAAATCTTGCACAAAACAAACTGAAGACCAAGACACAAAATTCATTATCTTTAAAATACCTTTTCACAAAATTTGAGTTCTGTGATGAAAGCTTTGATGCTTTACCACTGTTAAAGTTTACTACAAATATTTCCTGTAATCCAAAGTTGACAAATATGAAACGGAAATAGATATTCATGTATTACAATTTAAAGACATCAAGTGTCTTGTTTGACATTGAAATTTTAAATAAAATCAGAATTCATAATCAAGGACATTTTCAAAGTCATTTCGAAACTATAATTTCAAAGCATCATTTTACTTTATAGAATGGAATATTCATTTGAAGAAACTAAATATAGGATATCTCTTTATTCCTCCTCATTCTAAGAATATCTTTTTTAGCTCAAAAATGCTCCATTTACCCATAATTATCTTTTCACACAGCGTTCCCAGATGTAGGACTCCCAAAATGCAATCCCACTCATCCACACAGCTATTATGAGAAATCTGAAACGTATTAGGGTATATGGAATAAATTCTGTATTTCCTATTGAAGTATCCTATGTAGATGTGTACGCTGTGATTTAGCACTTAAATAAATTACCTAAAAGACAATATCAAGTTTTTCACCAACGAAATAAATGGAAACTACTATGATTGACGGTATCAGGAATTTACTATCATAAGATACATTTTTCTACCGTCACACTCTTCTCAGTCTTTTATCTCTAAGGAGAGAGAAATACGCTGTAAAATCATGACAGCTAGTCATGGCTTTGTTATATGGCACATCTCATACTAAAGGTCTACTTGGAGTACTTTATGAAGATAGTGAAATAAAACGCATAGCATCATGTAAATGCTAAAATATGCAAAACCAAACAAAAAATGACACAACATTAAGCTTACGGTAGAACCCCCCACAAGTTAATAGTAAAAATGAATAGGCAATTATTGTTTCACTGCATCTAAACACTATGATTATAGTCTTCCTTTAATCGCCTTCAGCATATAAACTCCATATAGAATTCAAGTACACTAATATCAATAGTTTTTTCATTAGATTTTGCAGGTTTTTATCAGACACTGCCTTTGAAATGGCTTCATTAAAGTAAATAAATGAGGGCAATAGTGTACCATTCAGTCAGATTTTTCTGAGACATCCTGGAATTATCTATGGAGTACCTACACAGGTACGCCGCCACTGTACCCAAAGATTTAAACAAAAAAAGTCACAGATCCTAAGTGTCATAGCTAGGTAAGCTTATCCAGTAAATGCAAGTAAATAAGGAAAGCCTTTACAAATACAGGACAAATAGGCAAATAGTTGCTATTCAAAAGAAAGAATTAGGATAGTCAAGAAGTCAGCCATCTGGACTTTAAATATCAGTAGTTCAATGCAAATGATCAGCAAGAGAAAGAACTCTAACTTAGTGTGCTTCATTTTATGAGACAGCCATGGCAGAGGGAAGTTTCATCTTATTAGAGGAAAACTGGTTAGAGCCCATAAATCATAAAAAAGTACAGATTGATTAAAAAAAAAAAAAGAAATACTTTTAATGGATAAAAATGCCTAATGAATTTTTTTATTTCGTATCTTGGAAAGTAAAACCAATGCTGAAATATGACTCAGAAAATTAAAAATCTAAAAGCTTAGATAAATTAGTTCTAAGAATGAATGAAAACAAACAAACACTGAATAATGAGCAAGATCCTTGGCAGAAGTTTGGATATAAGACTTAACCCGTGAGGGTTACAGCCCCTCATTTCCATGACAGACTGACACTGAATTATCTGGCAATCATTAGGATACCATCTAATTGCCTTCATTTTTATTTAAATAACTACAACAGACCACCACAAGGTGAAAATACAAAATAAATGCAGAGTAGTTTTATATATAAAATAACAAGACAAAAATGCTGTGGCCTCAGAAGTTAAAATACAAATAAACCCCAGCTCATTAATTCCAACACCGCAGGCCCTTCGCTTGCCCCCACACTGTCCTGAGCGCGGGTCTGGTTTGCGTGGTCAGCTGCACAGTTTGCACGTACATTTCAAATGCATGTTTTGGATATTTCACTCCTTAAAAAAAAAAAGCCAATTATAAACCTTGCTTGGTGAAAAAAAACAAATTAAAAATCAGTTTTATCAGTTTAGCTCAGATTAATGTACTGTATCTCTCAGACAGGTAAGCATTTGCATGTCTACCATCAGAAGAGGTGTGAGACAGAACTCCATTCAATATTG
Source organism: Ibidorhyncha struthersii (assembly GCA_013398815.1). Taxonomy (NCBI): domain Eukaryota; kingdom Metazoa; phylum Chordata; class Aves; order Charadriiformes; family Charadriidae; genus Ibidorhyncha; species Ibidorhyncha struthersii. The sequence continues at coordinate 342,151 of VZSZ01009857.1, forward strand.
AATGCATCTACTGCATAGTAAAAGACCATCGCTCATGTACAATGTGTTATGTTTTTCTCTATTCACATATTTCTATGAAATTTGCTACAATTGGTTTTAGCAGGAAAGGATTTTCCGTACATATCAGTTCCACGGGGGATGAAGAAAACAAGTGCAAGAGAGCGTAGCTACAGTGGGCTAACAACCTCTTGGGAATGGTAAGGAGAGAAACAGGTATTGCAACCGTCATGTCGTGGTTAAGAAAAGTTCCCTAAATGCTAGGGAATTCTTCAAAGCTAGCAGGTACGCGCACGAGAAAATACTTGGAAAATAATACACGGAGTCCACTGAAACTTTGGGGTTTACAAATCAAGCTGCTATTTGTTACCTGGTGGTGTAGACTGAGGAGAAAAAGGACATAGACTTGTCTCATAAAACTGGAGCTCTTAAGCTAGATCTAATGATTTACTTAATTTATGTTCGAGTTAATCTGTCCGCAGTTTAGGGAAGGTTTGGTCTGGATCACATCGGATTCTATTTGTGACTTACAGAAGGAGAGGAGTTGGTCTTCACGTTTGCTGCAAGCCTGAACAGTTTCATTATCGCCACTATTCTTTTTAATTCAATATCCTCAGGACTCTTCTTCCAAAACACTTTGAAATATTTAGCTACTTATTCTCAGAACATTCTTTTCAAATAAGTTATGAACGTGTAGCCAAAAGAAGAGGAGAAATAAACACAAAAAATTACATTTTGTAAAGTAAGTCATCCTAGTATAAAATAACAATGCAACAATCTTCCTTTTACGGGAGTGTTGTAATTAAATCTCAGAAAACTGCAGATGTCCATGCAGTCCCATTTTGAAGGGGAAAAGAGAAGAGAGTGGGGAAAACTCAACAGCCACATGAACAAAAGCAAATATAGTACAATAAGAAGCGTTTCGCAGGGCTCTACTTACAGCTCCCTTATTCCACCCCTCTCCTCAATTACTAGCGAATTTATAGCCCGGAAGTCAGTAATTTATAGCATCTGTATATTTTGCATCAATTAGCGAGGGTCTGTTCTAGATAATGGGAGACATTTGCACATAGCCCAAAAGCCTGTGTCACAAAAAAAAATGAGTGCAGCACAATGCCAGAAGGAAATACTGCTCTAATATCGCGCGGATATAAAATATAACCCTGGCACACTGATTTAGCCACCACTTGAAAATACAAATGCTTATATCTGGTTATTTGTGGTAACCTTAATCTCAGGCAAACTCTGTCTTTGGTTTGATATTAAAGATCTGGGAAAAGTAACTGATCTTATACTGCCATCTCAATATTGTTCATATACTCAACAGTCACTTTGTTGTTTTCAAAATGTGTTTCTGTGTTGATAGTTTTAAGGTGAAGCAGTACTTCAGAGATTGTACCCGCATCTTGAATGACTGTATATTTAAGTTTTTTTTCCAAGGGCTTTCTTTGAGAAATAAAAGCGGGAAGACTTGGAGAAATCACACTCTTTATGCACAGAGTAAATCATTTAAATTATAGATGCTCTCTATGGAAAACAGAATATATTTAGACCTAAGGCATTAGAAAAGAAAGATAGCTGCTTTAGATTTATATCCTCAATAGAAGATACTTTGAAATTCTCAAGCAGGACTGCAATGTCTACTATTACATTATTGTTTCCTGCCAATGACTTCACAGATTATTCAATCTGCCCAGGGTGAAATATTGGATGTAAACTCGTTTCCCCGGGAAGATGCTAAGATGTGGCTAATTTACAACCCTTTCACTGCTTCCCCTTCACTCTGAAAGTTACTTTGTCTCTTACCTTGATATAGTCCACCTTTCCCCATTTACTAAATTCCTTCTGTCTAGATTTAGATTAGGTATCAGGAAGAAATTCTTGACTGTGAGGGTGGTGAGCCCCTGGCGCAGGTTGCCCAGAGCAGCTGTGGCTGCCCCATCCCTGGAGGTGTTCCAGGCCAGGTTGGAGGGGGCTTGGAGCAACCTGGGCTGGGGGGAGGTGTCCCTGCCCAGGGCAGGGGAGGTGGAATGAGATGGTCTTCAAGGTCCCTTCCAACCCAAACCATTCTATGATTCTATGATTCTTACTCAAGAGCTATCTTGTGTTAGGAGAGGGGAGTGAGCATTTCCTCAGCTTTACAAGCTCGTCCATATTTCCACACCAAAATTTTGCCCTTGAGTCCTAATTATAAATCTCCATAAGGACTACCTGCCTGTACAGTCCCAGTCTCCTACAGCTGCATACTGCCCCATTTGCAGGAAAGAGCCTTTTGTGAGCCTGGATTGCATCTACCATCTAGATATCCCAGTGCCCACCTGAGAGACCTTAGAAGGTGTCCACCACAGGCTACTTGGGAGCAAGTGGAACTGCTTTGGGGGTAGCCGGGAATGGAGCACGCGTGCGGAGCATTTCTCTAAGTTAGTAGTAAGTGAGAGAGGATTGTCCTACTGCAGCTTCCTTGGGTGGAAAGATAGCTCTGGAACTGCTAGTGCAATATCCATAAGCGGTAGTTAAATATTAGAGAATGAATAACGCCTAATTCCTCTATTTGTATTACATGATGCCAGAAGGGAAATTGTAGATTTTGCAAACACACTGAAGCACGGTATATTAAAAACAGCTTTCTCCATACACTAACCTTGACTTTGTGCGGCTGCCATGACTGCCATTGATTTGAGCCTTAGGAGTGCAGCAGGTTGAATTACATGCTGCGATATTAGTCAGTGATATATTTAGCTTCTTTCTCGTCCATGCTCTTTCTATAGACAAATAGTTGCGGTTTTTATGGATAGGATTAAACAACTGTAACAGTTCGTAAAACCATTTTTTTCTCCAAGTTTAATAAGAACTGATAACCATCATTATTTGCTCTCTCAGCCAACTATAGCTGTGATTCTGTTCTTTAATCTGCGAATTTCAATAATATGCACCTTTACCTACACTGAAGGTGACAAAGATTTACATTTACAACTTCCTGTATAAAGTCTTATGAAGGTATTTTCACAGAGCTTTTGTGACTTGTTAATATTCTTGGATACAGCAAATACTTTAGCAAAAGGAACTGATGCCAGTCCAGTGCGAGTTAGTAACTGTGAAGAAGGTTTTAAAAATAAAACTATATTGGATTTCCTCATGTGATACATAACCCCACCACCCCTTTCCTCTGCCTCCCTAATTCAAGACATTGTCAAGAGGTTTTAAGTACTTTGATACTATGTTCTAGGAGCAATAAATAGCTACACCGAGGAAAAGGATAATAGCAGGGAGGTATCACCTGCAACATCACTTTTGAACTCACGAGCTATTATTTTTGTTGTTTACCACTGTATTACCCTTTGGATCCGATTTAGCCTGAATTTAACGCCTGCCTTTTTCTTTACTGCCTCTGAGAACAGCAAGAAAACTTTTCTGAGCCCCTTTCAAGCTTCGTCATCATCACTTCAGTAAAGGAATCATGAAGTTTCTTATCAGTCACGGATATATACATTTTTTAAAATGAATATAGAATTCCATTGATAGCTTCATTTCAGGTAGTCAGGATGTCAAATTACATTTTAAGATTAAGGTAATTTTAAAGGGCAATGGTGAAAGTATCACATAATGGCATCAAATTCGTCTTTATGGTACCTCAAGTCAAAAGGACTATTGCTGTCTCCCTCAGGAAGTTAATTTTTGAAGAGTCACATGACTGGAACACTGTCATGGAGGGCTATGTTCTCT